>VZRM01006291.1:446645-567079 GCA_013397955.1 Grantiella picta | reverse complement strand
TAAAAGCCCCTTATCTGCCTGTTTTTTTTTTTTTTTTTTTTTAACACTATTAAAGGACATCAAAATGGCTTCAGGAGCTAAGAAATAAAGCTTGAAATATGTGCAATATACCTCTGTGAGCCTTCACCATACAAAACGGGAGGGTAAGGGGGGGCTTGTGTTATGCTTTCACACATGGTTTGCTTATAATGTGAGCGTAACTGTCAGTGACAGCGTTTAGCTGGTTGAAAGAATGTGTTTTTCCGGCATCTTCTCATAAAATTCTGTTTTCCAGCAAACTCCTTAGATACCGAGTCTCTCAGAATAGAGCAAATGGATTGCCAAAATCCATGAAAACAAAATGACTGTCACCACTGATTAATGAAAATAATATGCATGCTAGTAGGCGCACACTCGCTAATAACATTTTCCATATACAAGCCCTAATCTTGTATTTACATTCAAAAATACTTATTTTGCATAAAAAGGAACAACAAAAGAAGCTGAAGGTAAATACTCTGTGGGAGAACACAGTCTGCATCTTGTCTGCAACAGCCTGTGTCTGAACTGAAGATGCAAGTGTAGCAGTCTCCAGCTGATACCAGATTCCTAGTGACTGAATGGGGTTATACAGAGAGAAGATACTGATGTTTCTTGCACATCATCACAGTCTTGTGTTCTCCAGACTAGGAAAATACTGCTTTGATAAAAGCGACAGATAACAAATCAATGAAAGTTAAGCACTAGGAAGTAACGCTTTAATGTTTTTGCAACATTAAACCCTCCAACTCTCTAAAAGAAACACAGTGAGAAGGACAGGACTGCTGTAATTCATTGCATCATGCATGTTTAAACACCAAAAATTGTACTCCAGGCCTCCACTTGCAGTACCAAGTTCTCCATCTTTCCTAGCAATTTCAGCAATTTCCAAATGCTGGGCATGTGTCATCTGTAGCTAGGAAAACAACAAAAGACAAGCACACAGAACACTGGTCCATCCTCTCCTCTCCTCTTCTCCATCCTTTAGCCCTGGTCCCAATTGGCACTGGCCACCTCTCTGTGCAGATGGTGGCCTTCTCACTCCTGCAGTCCTTTCTCTTCCTTGGTTCTGACTGCCAGCTTTCTGGTGAGAATCTAAATTAATTTATCTAGCAGAGTGATGTCACCTTGTTAGTTCTATCATGAAGCCCTGCTGAACAGAAAATAAAAGGAAAGGAGTCAACCCTGGAGGAACACGGTGGGATTTTTTTTCTTTATTCTCTAATTTCTGCCACAAGACTACATGTGTAAGAACTCCTGTAAATGGTTCCGATTTAACGAGAAGCCAATCTCCAGCCAAAACTGTACTTGTATGGCACACAGAAAGAGCCTATGTCTTTTTTTTTCCAGTCGTTGGCTGAAACTCAGAGCATATGGAAAGGACAAGTACTACTAGCTGAACAGACAGTGCTTCCATAGCCGGCTGGACCACTCTTAACATTCAAAATCAGACTTCCTTTTCACAGTGCATCCAAACCAAAATGTCACATCTAAGCTTCCTCTTGAACTTTGCAAAGCTGAAGCCTGGTGCTGAGCTCAGCAGTGGCAGACCAACATGAGCAAACATGTTGGAAAATCTTGGCCTGTCCCGAATGGCTATAAAACAAGCCTTGGGCTGTTTATGTAACTGCATCCAGTGAACAGCTCTAGGTCAGGGGCCTGATTTTCTTGGCCATCATAAAGAAATTTTATCTCCTAATTACATCTAGGTAACTGGCTCTGTGAGTCAGAAAGGAATGCAAACAGCCCTCACACAGAGGAGTCACCACATCTTCCCTCCTGTGTGCCAAGGTTTCTGCCCCCGCTGCACAAGCCAGAGACACAGCCATGAGATCTGCTGTCTGCAGCACCACTGAAATACTCTACCATAATTTCAGATTAAGGTGGGAATCTTCTCCTTTCTTCTGCCTTGGAAGCATGATAAAGTGAACCATGAAATGTTAGCTAGTAGGATTTTTCACCCTTTTAATAAACTTATGTCCACATCTATTGAGATTTTTTTGCTATTTGAGGTTTTTCTTTGTTTTTGGCCCCCAGACCAGTACTGTGAAGACTTCGGTTTCTACCAAATCATGAACTTGACCTAAAAGAATCTCTGAGAGCACATGATTGACAGAAAGATTGTTGTACTCATCCTCTGCTAGTGGCCACAGCAAACCCAAGGTTGTCATGAAGAAAGTAGCTGGTTGGAGTGGAGACAATGTGGGTGTTGGGTCTTAAGTCCAGATGACTTTTGGCTACAGAGATGAGGAATGTACTCACTTCGCATAATATACATATATAGTCCCTGACTTCCCAGCATCCAGGGTGTGTGAAATCAAACTAGTGAGGAAGACTTGCATTTTTGTGATTGTTGAAAACCTGTCTGTCATTTACAGCCACTTACTGCAAGGAGAAAATAAGAGTCTGCTTTTTTGTAAATAACTCCCTGAGGTGTGAAGCATCAGAGGAACAAGCTTGGTTACATTGCCAGCTATTCAGCCATGCAAAGAACCACAAAAAAAATTTTTTGTGAGAAATTATATAATTAAGACTGCTTTTAAATTGGCATTTAGAGAAAGGGCTTCAAATTCCTCTGGTTTCTGTTTAAAAAAAAAGAATTTAATATTTCACACAGTGGTACTTTTTTTAAAAAAAAAGTTGGTTTTCTTCCTTTTTGAAAAAAGACATGTTTTCTCAATTTCTTTGAGGTCTTCTAACTTACGAGAGAAATGTTCATGAATTTACATTTTAAGTGGCAATTTTTCTCTTCGGTGTTTTTGACGCAGACAAAAAGAGCAGAAATATTAAAGGTCTAAAATTATTGCTGGAATTTTTCATAGGTGAATATCTCAAGGAAAGCCAATATCAAGTAAAGATTCTGTATTTCCAACACAGTTTGATTTTAACGCTGGATTCCCAATAGAAATTGCAATGAAGGAATAGTAGGGATATTGGAAAACACAGGCCATAAGCAAGGGAAATAATTCAATTTTGAATAGGAAGGAGCTGGAAGAACTGAGGTCATCCAGGGACATAAGGGTAGAAAACCTGGGAAAGACAGTGAAATGCACCATAATCTGTAATTTTCTCTTTTGAAAAGATAACAGTTAAGAAGACAACATTGATTTGGTTTGACTTTAGAAAGAACACTAGCTCTGCTTTTGTGAAAGATCACCATGATCAGCTCATTAAAAACCTCATCAACTCAAGTACCAACCAGCACTCTTAGGGCTGTACTGGTCTGACTTCACAACATAATAAAACAAATACTGAAAGTCCATTTTCCTCTACCTTTTGGTAGAATTATTATTTTCTCAGGACTTAAGGTTAATGGATTTAAGTGAGAATTAGGGATGCCGTATGTACAGACCCCATGAGATATAGCAGGTGGGAAAGTAGTGAAAATTGGATATGGAAGACAAGTGATGGCCTGGACTCCATGTGGTAATTGCTGCTTTGAGGAAGAGTAATCAGAAGCAATGCTCACCCAGGCTGGGAAGCTGGGAATACTTCTTGGGTTTGTTTTCTTTTGGTGCATGGAGTATGTTTGGAAGTCCACCAGCATTACCATATGGCAAATACAGAAATCAAAATGTTGGTTTTATTTGGTTACTTCTTGAAAGACTCTCCTCTTCCTGTACGAGAAGTAATTTTTTTCTTTTTTTAAAATCAATTATTATTTTGTTAGTTTTAGATTACATAATCCTTTAAGGCTTTGCTGCTCTTTTAATTAGTCTGTTATCACTATCTTTTAAATAGCATTTCTGAGCAATCCTGCATGTCCTTTAATCCTGTCTGTTGTGTGGCTTCTCTAACTTGTTTTCTATACAAGTATTTTCAAAATAAAAACCTTTCACCATCTTTTGAGTCTTAAATCATCCCTTCTGCAGCAGAAAGTACAAGCCAGTAAGTATGGCAATTCTAACCTTCTCAGATTTTGCACTCTGTGAAATAGTGCAAAACATCAAAAGCACTTGAGCTGATATTTTAAAAGCCTGCAGAGAACATAAGCTAATTTTAAAATTTTGTAGTTATTGGTACATTTAACGAGCAATACCCTACCATGACCTTTTAAAAACATCAAACACATAGTGAAAAAGTACCAAACAATTTTATTCTTGTCTTGTGTGTGGTTTCTCTTTGTGAAGGAGGGGAAAAAGAGAAGCTGTTACCTTAAAAACTCTCCCTTAAGAGGCACTCAGCAGCTGCAATTGTGCCCTAATGTCTCCATCTAAATTAAACTGCAAATTTCTGCAATTACCTAAAGTGGTAAATAGTAAGTTTTAAAGCTTAGTTAAGTCTTCTGTAAACTAGTTTTGTTTTTCTGTTTCAGTGAGTTCTGTTTTCTCTTTAATCTAAAGGTGAATTCATTATTTTGAACTCTAACAAAAAAGCCATACTAGAGCTGCCGATTTTTGAGGAAAACAGAGACAAGACTAAGAGTAGGCTTAAGACAGGATTTTTCCTTAGGAACCTGTTTCTAGTGGTTTTGTTTGAGACTGAGAATATGTTAGTTGGATTACTTTTATAGAATGAGAGAATCATTAAGGTTGAATAGGCTCCTAAGATCAAGTCCAACAGGTTACCCAGCACTGCCAAGTCCACCACTAAACCATGTCTCTAAGTGCCATGTCCACAGACCTTTTGAACACTTTCAGGGACAGTGATTCCACCACTTCCTTGACCATTCTTTGAGTGAAGAAATTTTTTCCGATATCAAATCTAAACCTGCAATGGCACAACTCAAGGCCATTTTATCTGGTCCTCTCACTTGTTACCTGGGAGGAGACTGACTCTCACCTGATTACACACTCCTTTCAGGTAGTTGGAGAGAGCTACTTTGGGCTAAGTTACAACTGTTAGAAAGATCCAGACTTTCAAAAACCATTTGCACTGGGAACAGAAATTCTGAAAAAGAAGATCCTTGTAGGAGGCACAACTAAAATAAATATTGGCTGTAACACAGCGTTTGGAGCAGCTCAGGGTGGTAACTCTCTGGAGCAGTGATCACACATATACAACTGTATCCCAGCTTGATCTAACTAACCTTGTGCTTTACTTGGGGAAAAGTCTCTGCCCCACTGTGCACAGACACACTGAGCCGTGCAGACCACGCCTGTCACAGGGGATCCATAGACACGCAGGCTACAGGGGCTGCCATGTAGCTGTGGCTGCTGCCCTAAGGCTGAACTCTTCTTCTGAAAAAAGACCAAAGCCAGAAGGGGGCATGGAAGAGGGCTGTAAGATACAGGCCTTGTTCCTATGCAGGTTGGCACCCACCCCCACCAGTAAGGATGATTTCTTCCCAGCTGCTCTCTGATGCAGAGGCAGCAAACTGGTTCCTCTGCAGCTGCAGAAGAGAAAGCTCTGTTCTAAAAACAGTCATGGAGCTATACTGAGCTTCAAATGGGCTTCACTTTGTGTACATACTTCTTTTGCTTTCATACATATTTTAAAATTTAACGCTTGAAGATTTTCCTTTTTAACCTGTTTTACTGAAGTATCTTTGCGCTCTACCGCTTCTCCATCAGCCATGCAGTTACCAGCCCTTTTACCATGCAAGCCACAAACACAGCTGGCTCTGAATTTGTGGCTGGGAGCTAATCTGCTTCTGATGCTCTATGGGAAGATTCTGGTAAGACTTTGACAGTTCAAACTGGTGCAAAGTGCTGTGGTCTGATTTGCTCCAGGTTAGTGCATTCCACGCGTTTTGAAGCCTGTAGCCTCCTTGGCCTGTATTACACATGACACGAGTACCACTGGCCTCCCCTCCAGGCAGGGCTTCAGCTCAGCAGGCTGCTGGCTCGGCTTACATCCTACATCACATGTTGGATTTGCTGCTTTGGGTCTGATCTAAGTTTAAAGTTCAGGTCCTGCGGGTTTAAGTTTAAGGCATTTTGGTTTTTTTGTTTGTCAAGTCTGAAATATTTTCCTCCTTGATGTTCATGAATTGACTCCTTGTTATGTCTATTTAAAAGCCCACAATCCCTTGCTAAAACCAGTGAGAGCCATTTTAAAACATTGCTGACATTTTTTGAAGAATATGGTGTATTTTAATCCACATCTTTGTACATAAGTGAAAATTTGTAAAATAAACCAGCTTTCTGGGATGCCAACAATTCTGCATTCATGACTTGTCACATTAAGGAGTCTTGGGTTTCCCACTGTAAACACTCACCCCTTCTCAAGAGTTCGGGTATCCAGAAAACCTCTAAATAAATTTTGAATATTTAAAACTTGTTTGCATTAAGATCTCACTCCTACAGTTTTGTATCAGAGCTCCCTTTCATGTTATCAAAATCTGATACAAAGTTTGTTTTTTCCTCTCCTCCTTGCATTTTTTGCATCTGTAACAGTTTTAAGCTCGTCAGCACAGAACCTGCTTTTCCATAATGCCATGCTGCCCATAGCACAGTCTGAATGCTGTGGCTGCACACAGGAACAGAGGTACTGACCTTGGTTATGCCCATATCCAATCTTCCCTGGCCCTCTCCCAATAACAGCACCCTGCTGCAAGGCTCAATGCTGAGGACACAGCTCTGACATTGCAGGTGTATTATGATTTTGGCAGGACAACTACCAGCTGGAGCAAATAAAAACTTTAAGAAAGTGAATTATTCTTTCTCCAGATTGGTTTCCTGACCCTGCTCTACACAGATATGGCTGTGTAGTATAGTTTCTTACGTTAAACATTAGTAAAGCTTTTGTGTGATTGCAAGTGGCTGACAACAACATCAGTGAGCAGCCAGCTGGCTTTTCCATGCTGCCACTCCTTTCTCTCCTGCTGTCTCAGTGAATGTGCTATAGTTTCACTAGACATGCTGGCACTGAGTATCTGGAATATTACAGCTCTACAGTCCCCAAAACACAGAGACATGATCCCATCTACAGAGACAAAGCTTGCGCTATAAGAGATGTCAAATGGAAGAGGACACATCGTGTTTAACATGTTCACACAAATAGATTTTTACATTTTCTTTGTGGGATCAGTACCTTATTTGAACTCTATTCTTTTCATAGGCACTTTAACAACACTGATACCGAGGCTTGTTAAGTTGACATCCTGTGCTGCCTGTGCATTGAGACATGAAGCAAGTTTCCTCTTCAGCTATGCTACCTGTACATGTGGAGGAGCAGCAGGACCTGGAAGCCACGACATTCCCTGCCAACTGACATAAAGCAGCTTTGAGGAACGAATGCTCCTGGGGCAGGGTGCTGTTGCTCACTGCCTGGAGAAGCAATTCTTTCTGCAGTCAACTCAGCAGAGCAGAGGGCAAGAAGCCAGTAGCCCAGAAATATTAGAAACAATTGCTACAAGAGACTTTTAAAAGCCATTGGAAACTTTTGAAGCTGGATAATGCCAAAAATAAAACAGAATTGCCTAGTACCTAGAGAAGATTACTTAGAGGAAGTCTGTACCTCTCCAGAGATTTATCACTGATTCACATCTCATTAATTCTCTCCTCTTTTCTCAACATCTTCACAATTCCTCCCCTTGGCAGTTTTCTGGAGATAGGGCATGACCTAT
Source organism: Grantiella picta (assembly GCA_013397955.1). Lineage (NCBI taxonomy): Eukaryota > Metazoa > Chordata > Aves > Passeriformes > Meliphagidae > Grantiella > Grantiella picta. The sequence continues at coordinate 559,551 of VZRM01006291.1, read as the reverse complement.
GAGCATGAGACAGCAGAAAGCCTTTCCCCTTGATAATATTGTGAGACAAATATTGGTAAGCCTTTGCTGGATATTTGCCACTAGCCAACCCTCCTGTAAGTGCCAGGTAGGGGGCATGGAGGAGACCCACAACAGCAGGGTATTAATTAAGCCAGAGCTCATGCCACCACTCCCATCTAGCAGGTACCAGAGTAGCTAATAATACAGCAACTCTTCCCTTCAAAATCTGTACTATCCTTACCCCTACAAATTGTTTTTCCTACTGTACCTTACAATTCAGTGTCAGAGAAACCAGCATCCTTTACTCCCATCATGAGCCTATTTGCACAGAGCAGCATTGCAGTGACCACCAGACCACTAGGACACTGAAGGAATAGGAGACCACCTGTACTTGCTGAGACAAACACAAATTTCCAGGTATCAGAAGGAAAGATGCAACACCTGTTTGAAGAGAAACTTGTATCTGAGTAAGTCATGCTTTTTTTGCAGCGAGCACTTGTTGATCAAAGCCAACCCAAAACTGAGTGGAATTTTACTGAAGCTAGGGGTAGAAATAAAATTTATTTCTTTTGAGTTAATCTTATGAAAAGCACAACATAATATGGGATTGGAGAGGATTATTTCAGTTGAAGTACTCTTAAGAAATATTCTCTCGTTTATATTTGTCAGATTCAGAGTGGAGAGGTAGAAACTAAGACATGTGGCTGGTGGGCTACCTCAAAAACACAGTCTCCTGTTATGAATGACCTGGTGAAAAAACAGTTACCCACAATGGCTTGATGACAACCTACTTTCCCAGTTTTATTCTGATGTTGTTATCTGGGAAGTGTGTCCTTCTGAGAGATCAAAGAGTTTCAAGCATTCAAGATTTTCAAGCATCAAGATTCTTTCAAGCATTAAAGCAGAATTGAATTTGAGTCAGAGCAAGGATCTTGCTGGACTGAGAAAGACAACTGAAAAACAATAATACAGCTTTTTTTCTGAAAAAAGGCTTATGTTTTTCTTATGGAATTTGCTTTTTTTCAAGGGTAAGAAAATCCTTTTCAGGAAATCCAGTCTTCATCAGACACTGTTTGTGATCTGCTACCAGTTGTCCTGCTCTGACTGATTTATCTTGTAATGCCTGGAATATGGCGCTGGAGTTGGAAGAACAGTCACATTCCTCCACCTCATCTGCATGAAACACTGCTGAGGTGAGGCAGGAGAAGCCCTGAGCAGGGAGCAGAGAAGATGGTGCTCCCAGTGCCCAGATATCTGTAACCCTTTAAGCTCTGAATGCAGAATAGATTACATCTATGACTGAAGGGTCCTCTGGGCCACAGTTTAATGATCTTTTAAGTAATTCTGGATTCATTTCAATCATGCTTTAACCATTAACTAACTGTTCACCTGTTCACGCCAAAATGTGAGTATTTTTCAACTGTTCAATATACATACATGCATCTCTGAATTGGATCTACTTTAAATTCCCAGGTTCCCTTTATTCTTGCTATAATTTCAACACACTGAATGTCTGCAGATGTCCTCAGAAAGTTTGCTAGAGAACAGTCAATTACAGTTACATTCAATTCTGAATATATAATGTTTTCCCTTTTGTTTGAAATGGAAAATAACCTGAAAGCCTTTCCCTGGAAATAAACCAAGTTTTGTAACATGCATTTTTAAAGGAAAAAAAAAAATATGATTTGGAGTATTCACAACTCATTATGGTATCGAAATGAATGTGTACTCCTAAGTAAGAATATAGCTAATCTCTTTGATGGAAAGGAGTTGCTCCATTTTTAAGCAGGAAGTGCCTAATGAGGGAAAACAGGCTGGCAAAGCAAACTCTCAGTGTATTTGCATCCCAGAATCAACTTGCCAGCAGGTTTTACCCACATGTTTTATTTTAATAGGTAGTCATGACTGATAATTAGATCAAATTTCTCTCCTTGGCCATCACTTTATTCTTGTTCTTCCTTATTTGTTGCCTTAGTTAATGGATCTTTGTTTTATTCTTATAATGGAATACTTAGTGGGGGAAGGAAGAATTTTGTTCTTAATTTAACAAATCAAGACAACAAATCTTGTGATAAAGTATGGCACCTTAAGAATATCTGTCTGCTGCCTTCTCCTGCACTTTCATGCATCCTATGCTCTCTTACAGATTGGGAACATTTCACTTAAATTTAATTTTAAAAAATCAAACCAGAATCAAACAAGCAAGCAAGCAAGCAAGCAAACAAACAAACCCCCTCGCAACCAACCTCAAAAGAGAAAATACATTCTATTGAAGAAACACTAAAGAAAATAACATGTCTATTTAGAAGAGATTTCACTTGTGTGTAAGGAATTCAGGACTCCGCGCAACTGGAAGAGGCCAGAGGTGTCTGACAACCTGCAGGTTTTCTCATTTCAGCATTACTTTTTCTTTATGGAAAACTGGCTGTGCCCTTCATGTAGCATCATCAAGTTGGCTCTCCTTTCATTACTTATTCTATGGAATGTTAGTCTCCCTTAGGTGACTAGGAGCAATACATGAATAGAGCAGTCCATGGGGTTGTGGTGAGGCAGGGGAAGAGAGCTTTAGAAAACAAATCTAGACTAACTAAAGAGTTGAAATAAAAAAAATTCTTTGCTACTTAAACACATCTAATTTTCACTTAGTTACAAAAACTGGCTGAAAAATCTCAATGCAAACAAATCTGATTTTATTGGATAGCAGGGTTTTAATGAAATTGGAGGGAAAGAGGTTTCAAATCATAGGAATTTCCATAAAACTTTCATTTGATGATAGAGATATTAAACATAAACGCAAAATTTTGACTACCAAAACCAGACAATGAGGTATCTCTTCTCTCACAACATGAGCTCAAATTCATAACATAGTGCTATTAAACCAGATAGAAAAACCCAAAATGTAGAATGGGATTCAATCAAATGCATTTTCTTTATGATCCCTTACTTTTGACATTTCTCCAGTTCCCACCTGTAACTGCTTTTAAGGCTGTAGAAGTCCTGATTTAATTTATGTGTCTTTAGAGATTTCACTGCCATACCTTATTTACACATTTAAATAGCTCAGACTCCATGAACAGACTATGCCACCTTGAGAGAAGGAGCTCACCAGCAAAACACTAGAGGTTTCATTCATTCTGTAAAACAAGACTTTTACTCCCGAGCAGCTGTAACAGCAGCCTGTTTCCTAACATGGGCTGTTGTTTACTGGACGTGATTCTGCAATTGGGTTTTCTTCCCCAGGCTGTCAGGGAGCACCGACCTTACAAGAAAGCCCATCCTCATATGCTGAGCTCAGTTCTGTAGCCAGACACACCATCAGGAGGGCATGGATTTTGTCTGGGATGCAGATGATCTTCCTTACTCTACTATGCTTCAAGTATATATGCAGTTCACAAATCTCAAGATGACAACATCACCTGAAACCAGTGGCATTTTCAAGAAAATAGCAAATTTGTAAAGGATGGAGACTATTACTATTCTGAAAATCTAAGTTAGATTGAATCAGAGGTACAAAAGAGCAAGGTAAAAATGAAAAACTTCAGCTCATACTTATTTATATTTGAGGTAAGCTTGCAAGTATTTGGATACATACCCAAGATCTTTTAAAGTTAAGTTAATTTTTTAACTCTCACTGTTAACAAAGAAAGATGTGATTGTTTGATCTGTCATGAATTGGAATTATTAAAGCTTTTGTGCAACCTTAGTTTGGGTTAACATATGAGCCCTACAGGCCATAGAAGTAAGGTAGGTTAATTTCTGGACTACTGCTAAACTGTTTAAGATTTCATCTTATTTTGATTCACTGTGAACTTCTGATTTTCTCTCTCTGCTTTTACTACCAACACAGATTCAGAAACCTTATGGTTTCCCTGTTATTTCAGATAGCTCATGTCTCAGCTAAGGAAAAGTGAAGGCTTTTTTTTCTTTGTCTACTTGTTGACATTAACTAGGACAGCATCCCACAACCTGTCCGTAAAAAGATCAGGATTTGTTTTTCCTCTTTAAAACTGCAGCTCATCACACTACCTCTTTCAATGTGCAATTTTATCAGTGTTATTTGATCTTCAAAACCTCTGCAAAGAGGACCACCACAAAAAGTTTAAACCCAGTTCCAGTACAAGCTCTTATCAGCTTCAAGAACACGTTGCCTTTGTCAACTTCTAGAAATGAAGGTATGTGAAATATAGGTCAATTATTATCTGGCTTTAACAACAAAGCTATACTTCTGCTTTTCACTGAATGGAACAGAGAGTTTCTAAACTGTTTTAAAATCCTGGTATTGTCAGGGGGAATAGTTTATTTTATAAAACTTAATACTTGTGAAAACGTTTTATAATACAGCCCCAGTACCAGGCTTTTGAAAACAGCACCACATTAGGGCAAATGCATTTTTTGCAGAGTCAGACAGCTGGAGATAAAAGAGATGTAATTTTAATGCCAGTTGCTCAGTGTCATTAGGACACTGAGCAACTCACAGACTCTAGTGAAAAATGACATGCCTTAATTTAAATACAAAGTCTCATAACTAATATGTTCAAATGTGAATAACAAATAGTACCTTCCCCCTCAAGCACTCATCAGCACACTGTTTTGTATACTCAGAAAACAGGTCTCCTACACTTACACACACAAAGTGTTATATTGCCCCTGTGTACATTCATCCACCTTGCACATGTGATCTCGGCTACTGAAAGTCAAGAAAACAAATCCAGTCATAATTTTCCTGTGAATGTCAAGCTGGATATGTCTACACAGCTGTGAAAGTCTGCCTTTCTAAGGCAGACATAAGAAGCACCTGCATGTATATCCTTTCCCAACTAATCCTCAAACAGGGGCTCAGTCAATAAAGCAGCAATAAAGCCATGAATGAGGGCATTACCGTCTGCACTTGCTCAGGGCTTGCAAACCCCTTTTCACATCTGCCCCCAAATGGGGCTGCTTGGGACAAATCTTATCAGAAATCTCTCCTGATCTCATTCATAGTAGCTGTTGACCTATCTCCCTTTAGTCTACTTAGAAATAACATTTTCCAATTAATTTTTAGAGTCAATTGCAGCATATGCTTACTAACAGATAAAACATTGCCTCTCCAAAGCTCTCTTGTCTGTGCCTGGCAGTCCCAGCACAGCTCCAAAGTTCAGCTATGATTCACCAGGAGCCACAGCTTCCTGATAAGACTGGTCTAAATTTCAGTGAAGCTTGACCATTTGCTGCAATATGTTTCTGGGAAGAACTGTGGTTTATGACTCAGAAGAATTGCTGATAATAGCTGAGTTTTGATGCAAGTTTTTGAGTTTTCATATTGGACTCTAAAAACAGTATAGACTAAAAAGCTCAGTGCTTCTTGAAAGCTGAGATAACAATATTTCTACTGGAGCTGCTGTTTGTTGTAGCACATGAAAGAGACCTAATGTTGGCAGGTTGCCTTCTGAGGTGCTATGGACAAGAATGAGACAAGGGCCCCTTTCATCACACAATGGATAAAACCATTTTCCAATATCTCTAACAAAATATTTCTACCTTACTTGATGACCATTCAGCAGAAAAAATCATGATAACTTAAAAAAGGGCCTCAAAAAAGAATGAGTCACAGAGAACATTAGAAGAAATATTAACTAAATGTATCAGACAGAGCAAAGTCAAGACGTTTGAGATTTTGAATACTGCAATATTGTGACCTGAAACTAACAGTGAAGTAGCTCTGTATTATCAAGGAAAACTTTCCTCTGGACAAGATGGACTCTCGGTATGCATCCTGCTCACCTCTTCTGCTCTGTACTTACATGTGCATAATTATAATTGTAATGACACAAATCTTGTATTTACACCTAAAATACTACCTCTTGTGGGTTATTTTACTTTCACAGTCACAAAGAGAAAACCTGGTGGGTCACAGTGTAAATGAGGTTTCTCAGCTTGTTAAGCACTGACGTATTAAACCCTTGCAGAGTAGCAAAAAAAAATGTTTCTCTATCACATCAGTGTTCAGTTTTGCCTAGAAATTTCAAGTCTACTGAACATTTTTTCCCAAATTCAGAAACTCCTAGCAATCCTATACTACTGATCACTCCTTTGCAAATTTGTTCTTGTGCACATATGTAGTAATGCAGTCTTTTGCCATTTCTATTATATTTTTCACTCCAGTTTTCTCTAGTGAAAGAGTATTCTGACTTTCCAGTCTGCTCAGTCAAGCAGAGTAACCTCTCATAACCATTGACAAAGAGGCCACTTTGCTAGCACTTTGTTATTTAGCATCTATTCTAAGTCTTGATTTTTTAAACTCAACACTAAAATAAGTAATTTTGTGTTCTGTAGGCTCCAAAGGTGGCCAAACTGCTTTGTGGAAAAATTGGTATAATTTATTTTGAAAGTGATGGCTGAGAGTCTTTGCATGCACTGAAAACACTGAATTGTTGCTATTCAGATGTCTGCCCATGGAAAAATGTATATGCTTTCCTTTTCCTCTCATATTCTAGGTACAGGTTAAAATAAAAATAAAATGCAAGGGACAACTTTTATGAAGTAAAATCAAAGCTCTCCACTGGGAACCAGAGTTTATTCAGAGCTGTAATCTTATAAATCAGACTCACAGTATTAAAGTAGTGAGATGCTACCCTTCACCACTTTGGTCAACTTCCTGGCCTCTCTGCTAGTGTTTGGGTTTTTTTCCATTCTGTTTTTAATTCACTTTTCATAATAAAGTCAGTCTTCACTGCCCACCTTGAATTACATTTTAGTACCGCAATTAGGCTCTTAAACAATTGCAACATGATTCCCTCAGGCAAGGGACACAGCAGACAACAGAGCAATCTGTGCTTATGGTCTTGTATATCATGCTACTACGATATTGAAGCTTTTTGCTTCTGCAAAAGAGAGGTTTGCAGGAGGAGCCTACAGGTCATTTGGCTGTGCTTGCAGCACAACGAAAAAATCCACACTGCTGGTGCTTGTTTTGATGAGAAAGGAGCTCAGTCTTGCCCTGACAGGAGGATGTCAGAGAGACTATTCACTCCCCACATCCTTCTTCCCCAAGACACTTGTAAAAAAAATCCCTAACTTCTATTTATAGAAAGAAATTGACATTTATCATTTTAAGTAGATCACAGGTAGCCTAAAAGCTCAGTTAATGTCAGATTATTCCATCTGAAGTAGGTTTTACAGCTTCTCAAAGTACTGTACCATATTCATATAAGGTTTTTCACTCTGAAACACTGCAGACCCTTGCCCAGAACTGGGCCGGTGTTAGTGGGACTTCAGAGCATCAGAAAACATTAATTCTCTACTGATTATATGCTGGAACAGATTTCAGCTTTTGTTTATGCAGTTATGGAAAGAAAGTGAACTGCAGACTTATTTTTACTGGCCCAGATGCATCTACCGACTCTGATTGAGACTGGCACAAAGACACAATGGCACATCCCCAAAAAGACTATATGTATCCTCAAATGCTTTTCTTCTTTAAAACAAATTCACTTTTTTCTCCTTTATCACCTTCCTATTTTTAAGGCTGGGAAAGGTCAGCTCATGGGCTCTTGCTGCCTACCAATGTTTGCCACAGATACTAATTTGAAACTGGGTAAGAGCCACAGTTGATGCCAGGTTTCAGGTTCAAATACCTTCATTCAGCTTGGAGTTGAGAAAGAGAACTTCCTCCTCCTGTAAAGGCTTTCCCTGAATTCAGTGTCCTCTGGGATTCATGTCTCTGGGAGACATGCTATTGAAATCCACCAGCTGGAAGTCCTCCCTTCAGCTGACTCAGTGCCTGCAGCGGGGAGCCGCTTTCCTGAGCCCTTTCCCACGTCCTGACACAACTCATCCACCCTGCCACAGAGAGACATTTAGGATGAAGGCATTGCAACTATGGTCCCAAAACACTAAGATTTCACTTCAAATTTACATTAAGAAAAAGCAAGAACGGGACACTTAATGTATACACATGAAATACCCTCAAACCAGGTAAAAGTAAAATAGTTGAAAAAAGTGATGCACTTGAGATGAAGCCACAGAATAATTCAGATCCCAGAGTTTTGAGGAAAGCAACAGGCAATATACCACATTTACATGGGAAGTGAGGGTCAGCAGTGTTATCTGACTGGAGAACAGCAAACACTATGCCTTCAATCTAATAAAACTGCCATAAGATATGTTGGCAGCAATGGAGTCACTTATTTTACTGTGCTTTTACCAAAACTGAAGTGGATTTTAAAGAAAATAATTGCTACTGTTACAGACCTGGAAGGAATCAGGCAATAGCAAACAGGACAGGACACAATGTGAATTTGTCAGTGTTAGATCAGATTAGACTGATTTTTTTTCCCTGGTGAGATAATTGGTACTCACCCAGGGGAAGATATGGTTGATCTAACATCAGAAAATATTTAAATTACTACCACGTAAGTAGTTATTAAACTGAAGAAGATAGGGAATCCCTGTGAGAATCATAAGTGACAGGAAATGGGCTAAAGAGGGCGGCTTGGAAAAGAGTATGAAGCTGGACAGAAAAAAGGTGTGCAGCTCCTGAGCAGTTGGTCTTTTGGTCTCATCTTACATAATGTTCTTGTTAGCATTTGGAGCATGCTAGTGAAGTTAGAAATCCCAAGAAGTTAGGAGGCGTTACAGAGATGTAATAGGGTTAGACAATTGTATTGGAAGAAATAGATGACCTTGCAGTCTGGAGTCATAGAAATTGCACAAGTGAATGTCATTCCACGGAGAAAGCTCGTTCATTTCAGGACTGATAGCAAACTCTTCTGCTTTAAGACATGGATATCAACTAAAAATGATTGGAGAGGAGAAAGATCTGATTGTTTCAAAGTGTGGAATAGCCACTTTTTACTGAGATGGTCAGGAAAAGCATTTCTGTAATGCTGCCACAGTGAGCTGTTATTGCAGTAGGGCGGAATTTTCCCTGCCAGGCCTTTGCCATACACTCAGAGAACGAGCACATTAGGAGGCTGGCATTTATAACACTGTGATAGGGCACTGTGGTGAATGGAGCACTCATCCTTTGCAAAGCCACTCTCTCAGGTTCCCAAAAATTCCAGTGGACATAGCACTCCAGTGCCACTACTATACCAGCAACATTCAGGTTTTAGAGCTCCCTCAGTTGCCATGTCAGAGACTATTTAAAATGAAAGGAATCAGATTCTTGGGAACAAGATGTCAGTGAGAAAGAAGTGCCAGTGTGTCATTCTGTGTTAGGTCATCTGAATGTGAGCCTTAAATGAAATAATACCCAAACATTTTATGCATCTGGACAGTATCCTTACCTTGGAACCAATTCTTCTTGGGCTCCTAAGTTTTTTTTTCATTTGTCCCGGTTAAATTCAGCTTAAATAAAAGCACAGAATGTCAAAGAAAGCCAAACTGCAGGACAAACCTTCATAAATTATTAAAGATTAGGGATGTCACAGCAGAAATTCTGTCTTTGTACCTCATAAGGCTGTGACATAAAACTTTATGAAGGGCCAGTCTGAAATTGGGGAACACATTTATTCTGAAATAAACTTACAAAAAAAATGAAAAATGACATCCTGTTTCCAAGTCAAATAGAAGGTACATCTCAAACTTAGTCTTCTGGCACACAATCACATGGTAATTCAAGTATTAATCCAAGTAAATCTAAAATACATCCCTAAAATGTAAGAGAACTTTTTCCTTCACTTCAGAGCTGAACAGGACCCATCCTTCTATAAAAAGAAGCTTCCTGAATGCATTTGTGTCTCAAGAGAGGTTGTGGGGAAAAAAAAAAAAAAGCAGACACTCAATAGGGATGATCGGATTGCATAATACATTATTAAAAGGGTCCTCAAAGTAAAAGCTATAGAACAAAAAACCTTCAGAACCCAACCAGACACAGTATTGCCACCTAGCAGAATATGAACAAATGGATAAAATTGGTTAAAATATCTTTTAAACATAGTGAGAAAAAGCCCTTCATTTCCTAACAGAAGGAAAAACCTGAATTATTAATGAAGCTGAGTACTGACTGCTGTTGAAATTGAAAGTAGGCCTGCAGACTCAGACATCTGGCCCTGAGCATGGCTCCACTCCAAGTCTGGGAGAAGACAAGAAGAGAGAAGCTTTGGCAAACAGACAAATACACCGTTCCCTGGAAATACTTTCACCACAGCAGAGGATTGAAAATTCTCCAGTTCTGTTTACCCCAGGGACACCCTATGACAAATGTCCCGTGAATTACTTCATGTTTCAAAACACTCCACATCTGCTAAGGGACAGGATCTGGTGAACTGATCAAGCAACAAAAAGATCAATCTGGTATATAAGAAACACTCTTAAAAAAATAAAAAGAAAGAAACAGCTAAAGAGTGACCACAGTGTTTAATTACAAATCTGCTTATCTGCTAGACACACTTTTCCTGAGATGCATGTTTAAATTTTGCAACTTTAGCAGATCTGAGCAGATCCCAGGATGTTCAGGCATGGCTGGAGTTGAGCTCTGCTTCATCTGCTGCACAGTGGCTCTGTCCACAGTGGGAATCACATTTCTGGGTATCACATCAGGACAGCTCTCCAAACAACAGGCTTTTGGAGTGGCAAAGCAGCCTATCATGCACTGCCTGCTTTGTCATTATAACAAGTGGAAGGGCTGGCATCTCCTCTATTGCCAAGGAAAGGCTCAGGATTTGTGCAGCAGGCTTTTGCTGGGGTTTGCAGCAACAGTAAACTCCCCTTCCTACATCCCTTCCTCATTCAGCCTTGGAAGAAGGAGTAGGGCTAGGTTTTCCAGGATCTCTCATAGCCACCTTCCATCCCAGCCCTGCTCCTCTCCAAGCCCCTGCCTCCCCATTCTCTCCCTGCAGCAGCAGCAGCCTAGTCCCTGTCCTATACCCTTGTGGAAGCAAAATTTAATTTTGCTTTCTCTGTCTAAAAGTCCAAACCAGTACTGAACTCTGGACCAGTGTTGGTATAATTTAATGACCTTTTGTTTTTCAAAGGGTCTTTCTGAACATGACTTTCTGAACATACTCAACATGAGAAAAATTGAATCTTAGTCAAAGAGATGTCATGGCCACTTGTGAGTACCCCAGGTATTCCTGGGAGTGCACTTTGGGTCAGAAAATATTTCAGAGCTCTAACCATTGCTGTTCTCCGTGGGGCTACAGGGCAGGAAGGACAAGTTTCCTTAGGTTTCCTGCAGGGTGGAAAAACCCCGTGTATTTCTGTCTATTATAAACAGGAAGAGAACCAGTCTTACAGCAAGATACCAAGAACATAAAGCATCCTTTAAAGGACAGGAAAGGTTGAGGGCAATTGGCAAGACTCCAGTTTCCTGTGAGGAAGTTTCTCCACTTTGAGCTTGGTGACAGTGCTTAATTACAGAAGCAGAAAGACTCTTCCTGAGCCCAAGTCAATGCTGCTGAGGCTTCCCTGGGTACAGAAGCAGCGTAGAGACTAGCACTGAGCTGCACTCATACAGACATTAAGTTATTTAGTAGTGGTCCTTTGACAGATTATGTATATCCAAGCTCTGAGTCACTTCTGATTTGAACACAACTATATGGCAACTTTGAATGCATTGAACCAATTTAAATAGAGAAAGAAAATACAGTCAAGCTCAAAAGTCACTTCACTGCTAAGGTGTGTTGTCCTCCCCATGGCCAAGTTGTGGTACTTCTTCTGCTTCTTGGTTATTCACTTACATGGTACATAACCATAACTTGCAAGCACATGGAGAAAATAGCATCTGGAAGACATGAAGTTTGTAAAAATAAAAAAAAATTGCAAGGTATCATCAACAGTGCTTCAATTATAAGAGAAAGTTGCTTGTCATTACACATGGTCATCAGGAGAAAAAGTCAGAAGAACTGCAGTGAGGTAAAATATAAGCGTTGAACATCAACCAAAAAGGGTGTGGGATTGCTGCTCCAGAGCCAGTGACTGACAGCCATTCTGGGCTGGACTAAAAGCTCCAGTGGCGTGGGGAGTGAGCAGTGCATCAGAGCACCTTCACAGAACTTGCCCTGGTCCCCCAAGCCCCACACTTCAGTTGTTTTGAGCCAATAATAATTTTCTCCAGTCTCTCACAGATACTGAAAGAGCTCCTCTACATCTGGAACTGAGACAGTTGTACTGATTTTATGTACAGACATATAAAATATCACCAGTACACAAGCAGAACACAACACCACAGTCAACATGAATAAACACTAATTTTAGGAAGCCGGGCTTCTCAGAAACTTCTGAAAATCACAAATTGCCTTTTACTTTCCAGTCTGCACAGCCTCATGACCGAAAATTCCGACCCCTGCCTCTCATTTGAAACTCAAGTAGTTTGCCTCTCAGCAGTACTTAACAAATTCAGACTTTCCTTCTAATCCCATTGTTGCCAAGTTTCACAAAAATCCTGGTATCGCTGCCATTTATGATCACATCTAGCTTGAACTGAGCTTTTGATTTTCCCTGTAGCTTAGCAGCAGAGCTCAAGCAGCAGAACAAGAACTCCAAAGTTGATACATGTGAATGGATGTTTTCAGGAAAGGATAAGAATACTTTACAATTCAATAGCATACTTACCTGGATCTGGGGCTTTGATTATACTGAAATGCCAAGTGATGCAAAACACAATTTATTTCTGTTCTTTCCCCTCAGAGAGCTATACTGTATGCGTGAGATTATAACTAAAGGGTTGGTATATGAATCATTTATTTGAAGGATATCATTAGCAACTTGCTGTGTTCTCAGTTGCCCGCCTCTTCCTATCCACTCAGTATTTGTTAAGGATTGTATATTGGTCTCATTTTAGAATATTCCTTTGTGTAGTTGTCTATAGGAAGCAAATTTGCAATGCATAGTAGCTAGATTCTTCAGCATGAACATACATTAGTTCAAACTTCTTTTCTAAGTGGGGTGTGAAAACAGTGATTTCTTCTCCTCCACATTTTTGGAGGGGGTGGGAGGGCTAGACAACTCCTGAGTTTATCTGGATGTAACCTGTGCTTTATTGTAGTTCTAGCGCACAGGGAAGGCTGTATACCATGCACAGCAAGTAATAGGACATTTCTTGCAGGAGTCCTCAGCACTGATACTGCTGTTGTAACACAGTAGTAATAACCAACCTCTTTTTGGGTTAGTTCCAACATAAGCCAGTTATTTTTAAAAATAACAGGATTCCACCCCCAGCAATCACTCTTCTTGAATAGATGGAGAGTCCTACCACATTCAAATTTTGGTTGCCAATACATAGAGAAGTCCCTTGGTAGTACCTGAATATATTACATAGAATATGGATAGCAACTCTTTCAACAAATTTCAATTCTTCTGCCCTGNCGGGGGCATCTTCAGACCATCAGACACTTGGTGAAACTTGTGGTTCTTTTTTTTTTTTTTTTTTTTTTTTAATTTAAACAGAAACCCTAAAATATAAGGGTAGAAGGACCTTGGATATTTGTATAGTGTTCTTTTCTGGGTGTCTTACTGTAGTGAGAACTGTAACAAAAATATCACCATAAACCCTAAAAAAAGTATATGCTTTTTTTAGCACCTAGCTCTCTCAAGGCAGTGCACTTCGCAGGATCAGAAAAAGATCATGAAAATCCTGAATATATAGCTGCTCTGAAGCTGCACCAGCTTCAGCCATTCAGGCTTCTATTACTGACACTGCTATCTAGCCCATGCTTGGAGAGTTTACTACCAGCATACCTTAGTAGTGGTAAATGGTAGGAGAGATGGCAGAGGGGTTTAGCTGAGCACATTTGAAATTCTGCTGTGAATCTCACCCCACCAGGAAGTGTAGTAGTGAAACATCATGTGCCTAGAAGTACTGCAAGAGTTCCTCTCTTCTGGAGAGTGTACAGGCACTTATGCAGCCATTTGAATACTTGCAATACATCTACATAGAGCTGTAACTTTATTGCATACTAAGAGTTACTTGAGTATATGACATTGCTCAGATGGTCTTGTACAGTTGCATATAGTCTTGGAAAGAAAATGGTTTCTGCTTCATGAATAGCAAAGGAATTTAGCTTGTAGGTGTGACTAATGTGATAGCGTCATAGTGCTTTTCATTCAGTATCATTTCTATCAATTACAATACACATATTTCCAAAACAACACAGGTATTGTAATATTATGTTTAACCATCTTATTTAAGAATATTTTTCTTCTGTTTATAAAGGAAGGTGGGACGAGAATGGGGTACTTCAGAGGAAGAAAAATACAGATTTTCTGGAAATGCTTATGAAAGTTTTTGTCTCAATATATTCTCTGTAAAATGAAGAGGGACAAAGAACATACTTATATACTTCCTGACTGAAAAAGGAGTTGTTTACCTTGAAACAAGGCTCTCTCAAAAAAAAAAACAAAACAAAAACAAAAAGGATTTCAGTTTTTTCCAATTGTAAAAACATTAGCTTTTAGAAACTTGCTATTTTCTTCAAATATTATTGGATTGAACAAAGGGAAACCAAGTAGATGTGTCACATATTACAGAAAGAATGAAATATCACTCTAGAGGCTACAATTCAAGAGGCCTGGCTTTGTTTTTGGACTTCCAAAGAAGGAAGCAAGAAGTACTTGTGCAGTAATGCACTGCTGCAGATACCCTCTTCATCAGCCTGATGCCAGCACATTACCTTTGAGTGAAAGGGGCATTAAAGACCAGTCTATCTTACAAAGACATTTCTGTGGAGAGCAATTGAACATCTGTTTCAGTTGCACAGTGGACTAGACAGAAGTTGAAGCTCTTCCAACTGCTTTTGCTTTTTAGACTGAAGGACCGAGCCTGAAAATTTCTGGCAGGTAAAGGGAAGGAGGAGCATTCTATGTTTATGTGGCCCTGCAAATGAGCTGTGGATCATTCATCACTGCTTCAGTTTAATACAGCATGTAGGACTACCAAAGCCATACATGCATTAGTTTAGCCTGTAAATGGCCTAACAAGAAAAATAAAGTGGAGATATTGAAAAATGAGCAGCGACCCTGTGTGTACCAACATAAGCAAAATTAGGGAAGAATTAGACTAGTTATATAAACTTAAAAGCTCCTAAAAAAAGACATCCCAATCCCTCTTGACCCCCTTTCTCTCTAGATAGATGGGACAGTTGTCAGTGTTGACTGTTGGGCTGATTATATTGTGCATTACTAGCACATCTCAGCACACTCATCTGTACTCTGTCCCTTACTCAGATATCCCTTCCTTTGCCAAAGACTGGTGAAAGAAAATGTTGTCTCTCAATGTCAACAGCAAAAGAACCATTATCTTCATCTAGGTCAGGATTTCACCAGGTGTCTGTCTCTTGACTTTAACTAGTGAAGACAAATTGAACTCTAACTTCAGCTAGCCTTTGGACAAATGAGTTTATGTGTGGTATTTGGTATAAATTAAGAGTTACAAAAAAATAACACCTAAGAGAAGGAGGAGTAGAAATCCAGTCCAGAGAGATGTCTTGCATAGAAGACACTCCAATCTTCACTGCATGGTTAATATAAAGACTGAAGCTGTGCTGAACGTTAGTTCCAAAACAACTCAACTTGGGGACTCACAGTCCTAGTGCTGATCCCAGCAAACTCCCAGATCGCTTCCAATTAGGAAAAATGTTTTTAGTGTGAGAACACAGGATCTAGAAGGCTCAAATATGAAAGGAGCTAAGCATTGCCTCTCTTTAATTGATTAGAAGCAAGGTCTTGCCAGCTGAACGAGGTCTGCTTCTGTAACCACTGAGCCACCCAGGAAAAAACTTGAGCTACAAAAGCAGCTTTGTAGAGTTCCACATCAGAATGTTCTAAATCATGTTCATATTTCACTTCTTTTTTCATATTGAGAATACATGGTTAGTATTTTGATCTTTAATTAATTTGAAATAAATTTGAATAAGTACTTAAAAAGATTAGTAAAAAACCCCCACATTAAATGGTGTTTTTTAAATGGTGTTATGGCTTTCAGGCCCTCTTGCCTTTGTCACACAGCAGCTGTGCCAGTGTTTTCCAGGACCACAGACAGCTGCTATTTAATAGGGACTCTAAGCTGATCAAAGTGTGGATGCAAGTGCTTTGAGTTACTAGATGGAATCTACAATTACCTGAACAGAGGTGATAGCAAGATGGGGTTTGGTCTATTCTTCCAGGTAACAAGTAATAGGACAGGAAGAAATGGCTTCAAGTTTCACCAGGGAAGGTTTAGATTGGATATTATAAAATACTACTTCACTGAAGCAACGGGCAAGCATTGGAGCAAGCTTGAAGTACTCAAATGGTGTGATGATGTGGACATGGTTTAGTGGTGGACTTGGCAACACTGAGTTAATGATTGGACTAGGTGATCTTAGAGGTCTTTTCTGGCCTTAATGGGTCTATGATTTTAAGTTTTCCAAGAAAAAAAACTCCTAGTAAGCCAAGAGCCTGATAGCATTCAGATCCTTTGTGCAACTTCAATACATTGCCTTGGAACAAATGGCTTTTGAGCTGTTTTTACAGGCCAGGCAGCAGTTTGACAGCAGCTCAGCTGCTGTGGATCACAGTGGCAACAATGCAGCACTGGAGTGATCAACCCTGGTTTCAGTGCAAGAATGCAATATATTAAGTCCGTGGCAAGCAATCCCCTCATGGGGGCAAACATGAGAAACACACTTGTGTGCCAGGCTGCTCAATAGGTAACTGTAGGCAGAAGGAGGAAGGAGGATGTTCCAGTTACTAATTTAAAAGTCATCTGTGGGGGGAAAAAAGTACCTGGCTGATGGGGATATGTTTGTTCCACACTTAAACTGGAAGTGTCCCCATCAGACTCACTCCAGAAAACTGGCTGTTTCTTGTTTCATTAGAGTGATAAAGAAGTAGCCTGAAACTCTCAAAGTGTATTGCTCCCCTCCTTCCTAATTTCCCTTAGATTGCATATTTCCAGTATGCATATTAAATAAAATGTGTTTTCAGATGCTCATGTAAAAGTTATTTTATGGCTGGGTGTTCTGTGAAGTTAATTAGCTGTTTACTGTATCTGGACTCAGACCAGCAAATCTTGCTCCTCCTTTTCAAGCAAGACCCTCCAAATAACTTGTGAATAATTACTAGATGGGCCAGATTTTATTCCTATCTAATATATCAAGCAGTGTATGGAAAATTAAAGGTTTTTATTACAAAACTTTTTCTTTCTTCTCAGCTATGTTGCACTTATGACACTAATTATTTAGTCAAAATTGAAATTTTGAAATATAATTCAGAATTTTATTGTCAGTTCATAAAATCTGTTCACTTTTCAGGTCTGACTCATTCTTCCCACTTAGCAATAATATTGAAAGAGTGACTTGAGTTGCAACTGAAAATTTAATTTACATGTAACCTAAATTAAGTATAATTATGTTTTATAATTATCACTTGCAACTGAAAATGCCTCTTTCAGAAACTCAATAGCAATAATTTGTCAGCAATATTTTCTTTGTAATTATCAGAAACTTGGTTTAAAAAAAAACCAACATCCTGCTAGCTATACATGCTTTGCAGACATTACTTGTGTATGAAATTACATCACCTACTGCACAGTAATTTAACTCACACCATTTTTCATTGAACTTTTTGTTTTTGAGGTTTCTCACCAGTTTATTTGCCTGATTGCTGAGATGGCTGTGTACAGAAGGAGACTATGGACAGTGTGTCCTGAGTTTTGTTGTTGGTATTTTTAACCTCAGTGGCAGTGCACTCAGACATTTCAGCCCTAACCAAACAGAACTACTTGGAAATGATCATTTGTTCCACCGCTGAGATCATTGAAATGAAGAATTGGGAAACAAACAGCAAAAAAAACCAAAGCAGCAAGAATTTTCTGCTAATGATTCCTTTCTTCTGTTACCACTTAAGGCCACAGCTAGCAATAAACTCCAGAGCTGGCAGGTGCTGGAGAATACTTTTTTCATCTTTCAGATGTTCTCAGGGCTTCCTAAAGGACATGTTAGTGCCAAATCAAGAGAGAAGCAGGAATCACTTTGAGAACTGAAATCCCTGCTGGGAAGAGGCTGAAAATATTTTCTCATTTCTGCATAAACAGGTGTAAGTGACAAAACTGTTAGATATATTCTGTCTCCATCCTTTTCAACCTCAAAGCTTATTTGCTGCAATTTAACAATAGTTATAAAGCAATGATTAACCATTAAATGACTTGAGAACTATAGGGAAAGGAGACAAAAGTATATTTGTGAAAGCAAACTATCAAGTGCTAAAACTGCAGTGTTGTTCAATACCAAAATGTTTTTGTATGGGAAGCTTACATGGCAGACAAGGTGGGACTGTGACTCCCTCAGGTACCTTTTGTTTTTACCTCCAGAGTGCCTCCAAAGAGCTGTGAAGTCTCTCTGACCTTTTTTTCCCAAGAGGCAGCCCCACATTTTGAGAGATTGCTTCAGTTTATGCAAGGTTTGGAGTGTCTCCCATGATTTTCCATTTGTCTCTCAACACTTTCAGTCCTTTGGTTTGCATAGGAGAGAAGTTTTCCCTAGTAATCCAAGTAAATAAATACTCAAACTGTAAGTTATTGCCTCAGAATGACCATTAATTTGGAGAGAAGAACCTTCTTCCAGAAGCAGTTAAGCATTTCAGAAAGAGAAAAATGATGCAGTCATGCATCAGGAAAGCTCAGACAGATGTGTTTAAAGAAGCCAGGCATATTAACACAGGTAGATGTTTTATATTCAGCAAATAATAACTATTTACCAGTTGATAAAACTGACAAAACAAGATGTAGTTTATAAGGAAGTCTATTGCAGATTATACATTGACAGCAGTGGGCAACACTGTTTTTGCACAGATCAAAGGTAAAAACATGGTATAGCATTATCCCACACCTGAGCAAATAGTATGGCTTGGCTAGCAAATGAAAAGTAGAAGTTTTTTTGACCTCCATGCATAGATTAATTCTATCAGAAGATTGCTGAAGTCCTAATCCTTCAACTTCAGTTCTGATTTTATGCACCCATCTTAAAGCCATTTATGAGCTGGGTATGTAGCCAATGTAAAAACAAAGCCTGCTCCACAGGACAATCTGGCACATCCAAAAGAAGACAGCCTCTGTGCATGGGAGGGCTCACGAATTGAAAGAATCTTCTTCTCTGCATCAGCTACATATCTCCAAGCCAACTTGCCTAGATTTGTTTCAGAGAACAAGGTTCAGGCAAAATAAATCCTATTTCACCATATGTAGTGCTTCTTGTAAATGAGAAGGCAAATTTAACCTCACTAAAACTCTTATTCCAGAGGCTGAAAATACCACTGCAGTTTCTCACTGGTCTATCAACAGCTGCAAGCCATTAAGGCATGCAACACAAAATTAAACAACCTCACCGAAAAACAAACCATTACTTGCAAAAGCATTTATGCTGGTATTAAAATTAGAACCCAGAAGAAATGTTAAGTTATGATTCTACCACCACTGAAAGAGATCAGAAAGTCCTTGTAAATAAATGCCTGATCAAGGAAAAGCAAGTATGACAATGATTGCAAAGTTTTCTATGAATGTCTACACCCTGTATTATATAATCCAGTGTATGCACATGGAAGTGCTGGTCATATTGTGTCAAGACGTATTTACAGAGAACAATCATATTCCTTCTTCTTGGATGACAGCAGTAGCTGGAGGGACTCAGGCATATTTGCTTTGGTTTGGCACTACTCTCAGAGGGGTGCCCGCAGCGGGTGTCCTCTGCATGACACCCTGCCTGCTATTCTGGTCACGGCACAACACGGCATTAAAAGCTGGTTCAAACACTAAAATAGAACTTCTAACATTAAGTGTAAGAGACGAGATTGCCAGATAAAATTGAGCTAAAGTGCCTCAACCTTATCAAAACCAAATTGTCTTTTGACCTTCCTCAGATTAAGCCTTTCAATAGAATCTGATTTAAAAAAAAAAAAAAAGTTGGTTTTGGCAAGTGAACCTTTTTGGACTTGTTTTGTGATGCATTCTGATGACTTTTAGTGCACAGACAGGGCCCAAAGCTCACTGCAGTGGGCCAGTAGCATCGAAGCATTAGATGTAAAACCTGTCATTGCTAGGAAGGTAACAGCATGTCTTCCTTTACCCATCTCATTACTACACATTTTCCTCATCTTTCCCAGGAAGAAAAGGATAAAAGTGTAGTACACAAGGATGTGCCCACAAGTCAGCTAGACTCATAGCATTAGGAAAGCAGACATACAATGAGAAGGTTTTAATTGGTTTTATCAATAACATTTAAAAACTAAAATGCAACTCTGCTACTGTTTTAATCCACCTTAAAAATGTAATTGCACAGAACCCTTGTGGTTCAAATGATGTCAGTATTTCAGGATGCCCACATGCAGAGAGCTGCTACCAGCAGATAATATTGCCTATGTTTCTTAGTAACTGACAAAAATTGTTAATTTATAAGGAGAAAGCCTCACTGAGTCACCTCAGCTTTATGTTAAGATCCCTGGAAAGATATGCTCCAAGATGTGCCATATACAATCAAAGGGAGCAAAGTTCAGGTTAGACCACTACTCTTCATAACTGCCTGTTTTAGAATGACAACATCAAATAATTTCAAAGCAAATCATGCAGTTAGGGATCAAAACAATTTCTTGTGTATTTTTAAATTTGCACACTTATCTTTTCCTTTCTACTGAAGGCCTGCTTGGTGCTTAGCAACTATGAGATATCTGAACTGTTCATTACAGTCATTGCAATCCAATGAGAGAAATTAACAATAAAAAAAAAGTAAAAGGTTATGGAATAAGCACATTGGGATCTCTATTATATGAAGTAATAAAAATGATTCAGAATTAACCAGTTCATCCCATGTGCTGCCACGGATTCAGAACACAACACAAATTCCCTTTCATTCTTGTGCATGTATATTTCATGTATACATGAAATACATGTGTATACATATATGGATATGTATATATGTGGGTTTTTTTGTTTTTCTTTGGTCCTTTTTGAAATGTTCAGTGAGCACACAGAGGATCTAAGTGGGTGTATAGCTACAGCTGATGTCTAGAATACATTTCCAGGTAAATAAACAAGGAATCCCTGACCCAATCACTCAGAGAGGAAAGGATGAAAAACTCTTCTTCCTCACAGCAGAAAAATTACTTGCAGAAAGCCAGAACTCTTTGCAAAATTAAAGAAAAGCTTGGTAAAGACAAGAATCCAATCCACACACTCAAAGCTCTGAAAAGCCACAATATTGAAAGCATGGGGGCAATAAATGCCAAGTACTGAGAAATCCTTGAGAAAGGGAGCAGAAAAAGTTCGATATTGCTACATGATACTTCAACAGAGGCAGCCCTTAGAAAGTGGAAGATGTGTGTCCAAATGAACAGAATTAAAAAGATCATGAACTCCTACAGACTAAAACCTGAATATACAGTGAGGCAGACATCAATACTTTAAGGCACAATTGATAAAAGTAATACATCCACGGAGATATAGATTGATTGCAAAGTCAATTGATACTAATGTAAGAGCAGAAATGTATGAGGAGAAGACATGTCACTCCTTGCACATCTTTTCACTCTAGAAGCTGGGAAGATTCCGATGTCAGAACAAAAAAATAAAACCAAAAAGGTAGGGGTCTTTTCAGGAAGCTGGTGGTTTTTTGTTTTTTGTTTTTTTTAATGAGTGACTCAGAGGAGCTGTCTGAAATTGAAGTAACTGTAGAATAAGTTATGAAACAAATTCACAAAATGAACTTAACAAATTGCCAAGTCCAGATGGTATTCACCCAGGAGCTTTAAAGGAACTCAAGGATGAAATAACTGAATTACCAAGGATAGTGTGCAGCCTCTCATTGCATCAGTATTGGAGGACCACAAAAAATGTGATGTCAATTTCTAATGAACAGTTTCAAGGGAACTTCAGGCCTCTTGACCTGTAGTGGGCAAGTAAATGGCAACTTCAAATAAAAAAACCCTCAGAAATAATAAGCATCTGAATGATCAACTTCAGGAGTCAATAAAGCTTTGAAGAAAAATGATGCCTTGCAAAACTATATTTTGAAGAGGGCAAGAAACTCTGTATATAAGTCTGATAAAGCTGAAGATATCTACTTCAATTTCAAAAAGAATATCTCATTGAAGTGGTAAAAACAAGGAACTACAGCATAGAAGAGAAATGTGTTAGCATAGACAAAAAAATTACTTGAAAGGAGTAGAAAGTGAAGTTGGATATAAACAGTAATTTCTTGCTGACTAGTGGCTCTACCTGAATTCTTGCTAATTCTCATCCTGGTGAAGTACCTGAGAGAGGGTGAGCAATACAGTGAGAAAGTTTTCTTATTTTGTTAATATTAAGTTATTAAGGATGAGGGCCAACAGTAAAACAGCAGGGTCAGACAGCTGAGTGGACAATGAAGGAGCAGGGGAAATTCACTGTAGGTGGTAATAAAGGATGCACAGAAGAAAAAGCACAATTCCAGCTTCACATAGAAATGATGATCCTTACAATGTTCCTGACCATTATCACTCAGAAGAGGTATCTTGAGACTATGACAGAAATAGGAACATAGGAAGCTCCACAAACAGTTCAATTCTTTGCAGTGCTTAAAAACTTAAAGTTTAGGCACTATTGGGTGATAGAGAAAAAAGATAAGACCTACATGATGCCATGGTTCATTTCGATCATGAGTACTGTGAGATCATGAGTGCAGTCTCTGCATCTCTTATGGGAGTTTGGAACAGATTCAGAGGTGGAAAGCAACAAAGAGTAAGGATACAGGATTGGACAGCTCAGCCACAAAAAGAGATGACCAAAAGAGGATTGTGGTAGGGGTGTACAAAACCATGAAGTTTATGAATGGGTTAAAAAGGCATCACCAGTTTCCCCTCTTTGCCAATAAAATATAAGTGAGGCATTAAAGAAAGCAATTTGTTGCCAGGTTCCAAGAAAACAAAAGAATAAAGGTTCATTTTACAGCATTCCTTAAGACAGTAATAGCTGTAGCTGAGATAATATTCAGGGTTACTGTGTTTCTGCTGCTTTCACTTTTCCACCTGCCTCTATTTGTGGCCACTAGAGTAGCTAGGATAGTAAGCCAATCCCTTGGTCTGACCCACAGTCTTTTTCCCTGATGTCATATTAAGATGCATGGCACCTCACTTCCAGATTAGTTCAGATATATCTGAACCACAGATCCAGAACAGTAGCTTATTTGGATTTCAGAATAAATATTGATTACCACAGCCAACAGCTTTTCAGGAAGGAGATATCATGAATTTGAATATCATCTCTACAAAAGCATGCATGTAACAGATGAAGAGATTTTAAAAGAAGAGAGCTCACTTGTTCCTTCACTGAAGTTTCCTCTTGGCAATTGACAATCAGATTTTTGGTTGCTAAATATCAGTAGAGCTTCTGTCATTTCACTGCAGCTCCCCAGGAACAGGCAGCAAAGATTCTTAGAAAGTAAATACCAGTGCTCTCTGCCCTCATTAATTAGATAACGCTTGAGACTGCTCCTGGGAATGGTGATGTGATGGTCTATATTGTTGTTGTCATAGTCCTATCAAATATCACAATGCAAAGCCTCACAGAGCACAATTCTAAACCAAAGATGTTCCAGGGACCCTTGCCAGGCCAGCTTGCACATGGACATGCTGGTTTGAGATCAAGAGAGAAGACAGAGCTTTTCCACCAAAAAAAAAAAGAGTGAGGGGAGGGAGGATGAGGGAAATGGGTGTGGGAAGAAGATGGTTAATATTATTTCATTGCCATGTATCTGTACTCAAATTTCATTATACTGTTGCAATTTCCATCCCACAGATTTTTCTCTTAGCTTCCTGCCTTGGTATCCTGGCAAGCCCTGTAGCTCAAACACTTTGGTCTTTCTCTTTAACTAGTTTAAGGGCATAAGCCCTTTCAACATATAATGCTCTTCTTGAAATCCCAAAAAACCTCCAACCTCCTCCTTCGCACATTACTTCATCATCTGCAGCCTCCCCAGTGCAGAAGAATCTATGGGTATATGAAACAAGACCAATTTTTTCATTGGTGTTACCTGTGCAAATGCTAGAAAAGCTGGCAAGGAATATTCCAGTCTTTATAGACATGAAGTACTAGGAAGCCATGTTTCTAGGATGAATATCTATTTAATTAATTAAGTTTTCAATTTCCTACTGCCCCTTGCACTTGAAGTAGCATGTAGAGAACTCTACAATAGCCTATAGAGATATACAGCCTAATCATCTATCCAAATGAGTATATTTCTCTCCTGCCCTCTTCTGTAATTTACAAAGTGGAAGAAGTTTTAATTGAGACTGAGTGCTGCATAACACGTGTTGTGTGTCCAAAGCTTTTGCAGCCAGGGAAGGGCTGGATGCAAAGGTCTCACCCCCTTCAGGAGACAGCTGTGAACTCTAAGTCACTGGTATGTAGTTAAAAGACTAGAGATCACCAGTCTCAGCATTCTGAAGTGCATTTCCTTTCATAACTGCTGAGCATTACAGGATCTAATGATTCAAAGGAGCTATCTAGTACCCCTGCCACCCTCCACAATCCTCTAGAAATCCCATTCATGGAATGTGTGGCTCCTTCAAGGTCAGTGAGAAGCTGGGGGTGAGCGAAGGTGTGTTTCTCTGATTTACATTCTCCAGTGGTTTTGGTTACAGATTTGACCCAACTGAAATCCTGACTGTGATGGAGATTGAAGTCTATATGCTATTAATATTTCTGTTGGCTACTTTAGAATGAAAAGATAACATAGGTACTTCCATAAATAGAAGAAAGGGCATCAAGATGGGTTCAGTCCAAGATAATCAAGTAACTTCAGGAATAACTTCACACACAATCAACTCCACACTAAATAGCTGACTAAAGAAATATATATAGTCTCCAGCTATAAACTGAGAAAAAAACACCCCAATAAAAATTTATTTCTCCCTTAAAAAAAATAGCCAGTTTAGATGTTGTGTGAAGATGCTGCAATTTTTAATCTCATTAGAGGATGCTAGAAATCTTTCCCTTATTTCTAACACAGTTCTCTCAGTGCCTATTCAAGCCACTTGAACATTGACTCAGTACCAGCCTAGCTGAGATTCTTTCCAGCTCTCCTGTCCTCTCCTCTTAGGAAAGTCCATCCAATTAACATAACTCAGGCTATGAGCATATGAGGCCATTATGAGTGTTGAACTTTTTGTAATTCTTACATGATTTAGTCTGGCATTTACTTGTTTATGATGAAAGGCCCTTTTACACAGCACTTGGATACAAATATGCTAGCTAAATCAGGCAGAAAATCCACACTTTGAGATAGCTCACAAATAATATGAATTACTGGCGCACACCTAAATTATAACACACTTGTACAAGTGACACTAACCTGAGTAAAAGAGATTTACCCTCTTCCAACATATATCAGTACATAAAAATAATATAATCCCACCTGTAGGTTGCTCATTCCAGCACCATGAGAAATCTGCTCTGAGTAAATCCATTCCCTCCCTATTCCATGCAGCACAGAACAGCACCAAGACCCGTCAAGGGCTGGGAGGCCGTATCTAAAACAGAGTCCAGGGACTCATGTCAAGATAGGAAGATAGCCACAAAGTTTCTTCCTAACCTTGTGGGCAGGGAATCCAAGGGAATTCTTTTCCTGCCAGAGGTACGGCTTTGCACATACATAAGTATGCACCTTGGATTATGTTTATTTGTTTTCTCACCCCTGCTTCAGAGCTGAAGAATCTACTTCAACCAATGTCTTCCCTCTCCAGAGACAGCCTGGCCCATCTCAGGGCAGTCTTTACACACTAGTCTGCATCTTCTGCTCTCAAATAGAAAGGAGATCTCTTTGTAGATGCAGTTTTTTGGGTGGGGGAAGGGGGTGGGATGGGAAAGATTGTATCTACTGTCTCAAGAGTCAAATAAATAATTTTTCTGTCAGTTTGGTTATATTACGTAGAAATGCTGAAATGGAACTGATTCAAATAGAATTGACCACATTACATCAGATTTCAAAATCTGTTAGCTCTCCTGTCCTGTAAGCATAAGAACCTTTATATTTACCTTTGAAAGTTTTATTTCATTTGCAAATTAAAAAACATTTGGGAAATATAATTTCAAAGGAAGTGACATTTGTTGTTAAGAGGTTTTTTTACGTGCATTCTTGCAACAAACGGAAATTTAAAGTCAACATTTTCTTCCTGGCGAAACAACCCTGGATAAAGATGAATAAAACCTGAGATAAAAATAAAATCGAGATATAAATGGAAGAAAATAATGACATTTCCTCTCAAAGAGCCTAAAGATCCCCCAGTCAGAACTAGTCTGTATGTAAATAAAGATTTAGATAGAAGGGCCAAGTATCTACTCTGTTCTGGGAAAGAATTGTAACTCTGTCTTAGCCAGACATTTGATGCCAGAAAAAAGCATTGTCAGTGGTGAAACTGAGGACTGAGAAAATATATAAAAAATTGCTTTAAGTGGAGGCTGGGTCTTTTCAAAAAATACTCCTAAAGCAAAACAACTCACCTCCATATCAGTTGGATGAGTCTTGAAATGATTGAACATCCCCTTTCTTTTGAGAGAAACACGGTTTGTTTTGTGGTTTTGAATATTTTTTTAAATTAAAAAAATGTTGAGAGATTCTGGCACAATGTCATTCTATCACATTAACTTTACAGTAAAGTTAATGTGAAGAGACTATAAAACCACAGAACTACGCTGAACATTAAGACAGGTCAGGGAAACCATAATTTTGGAAAAAGCAGCCTCTTCAGTAAACAAAACAATTTAAATATAAATAGGGGAAAAAACCCTCACTGACTTGAAGTCTTCTGTGATAAATGACGTTCAGTAGATCCAAAACCTTTTTTTCCTCACCTGTGGAGAAAGTGTCTTCCAGGTAGCATGACTTAGACCTCTGAACAGTATTATAAAGAGCTTCCTCATTGCACCATAATTTTTGCAGCAGTGCACCACTTTGCTTCTTGTACATGTCAAGATTTTTATACTTCTTACCTCTTCCCAGCACGTCCCAAGTATTTAAGAAGCAGAAACCTACTCGTGGCTAGTCCACCCCCCACAGCTCGCAGCACCAGTGGGGCAACTACCACACTACCCACCTGAATCACAAGGGTTTCCACAAGGTAGTCTGAGGGTTTCCAGATGGTAATTCTGGGCACACAGAAAAGCTTGAGAAACATTTGGGAGGAAGTTTAAGAATTAACCCCATTGCAGTGCCTTCTTAGTAAGGTGATAAAATGGGGAGTGATATTCACCGTTTCAAAGAAAACAACTCCCACCCCAAGTCCCATATCTGCAATCATATCCAAGTTGCTTATCTGTATTAGAAAGTCTGAGCTTTATCTTCCAAAAGCTTTCTAGGCACAGCAGCAGACATTTAGGTGCCTTTTCATTAAAGCAGAAAAGGTCTATTAGCATATCTGTCCTACCGAGATTTTATTTTTTTTGCCAGAGAACAATTACTTCCCATACCTCTGAACTGTCATCCAGCCTTACAAAAACAGCCTCCTCATGTGTCCCACAGAGTTTTCTAAGGAAATAACTCAGTGTAGGGAGGTCAAGCCATCACTTCTGTAGAGGATCAATTCAGTAGCATAATTATTTCCAGACAAAGCATAGAGTTCATATTCATGTCAGACGAAATAATTGTCAGTATTACAAAGCTCCTCCTAAGATTTGCAGTTCCACTGTATAGGATAAGGTATTGAACAAGCAACCCACGAAGAACACAGCAAAAATGGGGTACCTGTAAAGGTGCAAGAAGCAAAAAACTGCAAATAAAGAGGGCATTTTTATTTCTGCCATCTAGGAACTAACTCTAAGTTGCATCTATTAATGAAGTATGTGGTTGCAAAATGTCATATTATTGGGGATACACTCACTAAAACAGAAAGCAAGAAGATACTAATGAGAGAGGTCACCTGCCTACACAAACAGGAATTCTGCCTGGTTTGGCCAGTGCTATTAATGAAATCAAGACAGGAAAGACTGAAATGGCATATGGCTGACAGATGCAAGCACGTAATTTGATGGTGCAGTGGAAAGAATGACTCAGTACATCATTATCAATTTATCATTTTTCAATTTCTCTCGAGAAAAAACTTCACTTCTGGTTGAGCCATTTAGAAGTTAATATTTCCATGAAGACAATATGTGTGGGGTACTTTTCAAATGTAAACTTTATCATAAATTATAGCACAAAACAAGGGATGGTTAGAAAAGACTTCATGAAGTGGCGTAGTGTGTGCCCAGGTTCAGCTTCAGTCTAGTCATTTCTGATTAATGTTCGTCCAATCTGTTCTTAAGACCTTCTCAGCTTCTGAAGTCTAAGAATATATCTCATTATCTTTACTTTTAAGTTATTGCTTTGTTTGAGTTAGAGTTTTTTGCCTGGCACCTGATCTCTACCTCTGTTACTGCAATTAAAGCTCACTGAGCAAAATGCTCCATGAACTCAGAGGTTTTTGCTCTATTTTTGAAGTGTTGAGATCATATTATTCCTTTGTGCTATGTAAAAACCAAACCAAAACAACAAAACAAAAAAACATCCTTTCATGCAAAGAATCCACCTCGATATTTCCTTCAGTTTTGAAGCTGTAACATTGATAACCACAATCAGAGAGCAGCTTATCTCGAGATAATAAATTTTTCATCCAACCCAGTTTCTTAAAGACCACATTTCCCTAGCTGATTCACAAGAATTACATGTGAAGTAATGTCAAAAAACTCTTTCCTTTTAGGGCATCATCATGCTGTCCAGGCAGAACTCTTAAGTTCACAGATAAATACTTAATGCTCTAAGTTAACTGCAGGCTATGGAAGATGGATAGCAGACCATTCAAACTATTTTTCATTATCAAAAATTGTAGGCAGTGACCCTGCATGCCTTTTTTCTTGCTCCATCTTTGTTTTACAGTATGCATCTCTTGGAGGAAAGCCCAGAAAGATTATGGGCTGGTGGTGTACAGCTAAAAAAGTCCACCTAAGTTTTTTGCCAATATATTTCAGTTCAGTGCAGTCCAGTCTCCTCTTTCACATCAGTGAAGTTGGTACTTGACTTTCACTTGGCATTGCAAAATGAGCAGCAGCTTGAATTCTGAGTCATCTGGCAGGGATAGTATCTCCAAAATACTAACCTCAAAGTTTTATCCTCTCTACTTTTCCTGTCTATTTTTCCATCCTTTTAAACATGGATGGTTATGGAAGAGTGAAAAAATAATTCCTCTTTCAGAAGTGAACATACTGTATACATTTTGTTTGCAGAAGAGTATGAACTGTACCTAACATTAACAGCTTAGATATCAATAAAAGGTATAGTTGTTCTTGCCTGGTAAATGACATATACCCTGGAGGGTTAAATTACAACAACCTAAAAGCATAGGGAAATGGCATTTAATACCTGGAGCCAAGTCCAGTCTTAGTTTTCTTAAATTTAAATTACCTTAATCGATTATTTTCCAAAGACAGATTTATCACATTTAGCTGTAAGTGCTTGCTTCACTGGCAGCTAATACACACACTTAGCAATTAGAAGAAGAGCACTCTACTAGATGTTAATTACTTGAGAGTTTTTTTTCTCTTCCCCAAAATTAAGTTTTTAATCTGATACTTAGCTGTGTCTAGACCAAGCATTTGGTGCATCCATCCAGAAGCTCACCTGTAAGCAGCCAAGAGGTGATTCTGCAAGATCTCTACTTTCTGTAATTGGAAATACCTAAAAGCAGAGTTGTAAGCTCTGTACCCTTCACTTCCCTGAGGGAAGCAGCTGAGTCCCTATGCATTGTTCTAGAGTGCACTGAAATTCAAATAAAAGCAAAGGGACACATCTCCTAAGGATTTTCTTTATTCTTAGCTGAACATTTATTCTTAGCTGAACCTTTCCTCATGCAAGCAACCCAAAAGCGTGCACGTGCACTAGCTCAGATATCGATACCTCTAACACAATTTACCAATCCCATGCTTTTATTGCACCCCACATCTGTTTTTAATTTGATTTCAGAAACACCTTCTGCACCATTATCTCCCATGCGTCTACAGAATCCCAGTTACTGTGTGTTAACCCCAGTGATGAGAGACTCTTTCATCAGCAAGCAACCAGCCCTTTTTAGCCCGGGTTTACAGCTGTGTGACCTGTAATGAACTTCCCCTGTATGACTCATAGGCTTGATTTCCAGCCCCCCATGGCCTCCCTGCCCCCCCCGCCTTTAGCAAGCTGCCCCAGAGGCAAAAAGTATTGAGAGGAAGAAGTGACAGTATTTCTGCCTCACTGAATTCTGCACATGCCCCAGCTCAAAAGCATTAATGGAGAAGGAGAGAGGTCTGGAAAGTGCTCTGGCACTGTCCTTGTGCACTGCTTTTTGTCTGTAGAGGGATGGACTAGACATTGCTCTTGGAAGCTGTTACACTCCCCATGCTGAAGCACAATTATTTTCTGACCCCCGCTCACATTTTGGCAGCTACAGAAAGAGACTCTGACTGCAGTCTGGATCGGAGGAACAGCCTTGAAGGAATTTGCTTGTTTTGCCTTCCATGCAGCAAATCAGATTAACTCTAGCTTAAGTCTGATGATTTACATTAACATGTCATTTTTCTACATACCATTAAAAAAATGTTCCTCAGGTTAGAAAAGGGCCACGTTTGGGGTCACTAGTTTCAAAGCCTGAAAATGAATCAACAGTTCAGAAATTACACAGACAGATTAACCACGCACAACAGTAAAATATGGCCTGAGATAGTTCTCCTGCTTGCTTCTCCTATAAAACACACTACAAGCTAAGGCTCCTGTTTAAATTCATCTTTGAGTATTTCAGTAGAAAAGAGGTGATTTAGGACCCTCTGCCTTTATGCTAAGGCTTGCAAAAATTTGATAATACAAGGCTGTGCCAAACAGAATGGCTGTGTACAAACCTTCCCCGGGAAGGGAAGGGGCTGTATTGCAGAACAACACAAATGGGAGTGAAGCCCTGTGCATTTATTCTAAGTTTACAGTATACTTCTGTGAGAGATCTGGCTGACTTAGTCAGAAAGGCTGTTCCTGAGCCATCTCCTTGGATGAGCTAGTCCTCTACTTTGCCAGTTTCCAAATAACGACATCTTTGAAATCCCTATCAGGGGTGTTGACAGGAGACAAATCCCATGCCAGGCCTGTAAAAAGGGCTACCAGTACTTAAACAGATGTCTCTGTCAGCACATCTTTGATGAAAATACTCTCTCTGGAGAACAGTAAAGGGCTCATTTTGCCCCAGCTTTTACATATCCTAAACCTAGGTCTCCACACTTCACACAGGGAGCTGCATCCTTCATTTTTGTGGTGTCCCAGAGCCTTGCCAGAAACTACTCCCTGGCTAGGAGACAACAGTTATCCTGGCAATATGCGACACTACCACTCCTGCCAGCTGCAGTGTGCTATCCAGGGACATTGGTGGAGAATAGCACAACGAAGTTCCAAATCACCAGCCCTGTTCAACTCCCTAATTGAGACTGCTCAAGCAGTCAGGTATTGCTCAGTGCAGAAGTAACCCTTGCAGCTGAAGGACTGGATTCACATCTGTATCCTCTTGCATCACAAAGCTTTGCCTTGAGCTCTTAAATAATCATTTTTATACATATTGTCTCTTCTTCAAACTAACAAGCAGTAAGACAAGAGGAAATGCCCTCAAGTTGCACCAGGGGGAGTGTAGACTGGATATTATGAAAAAGTTCTTCACCAAAAGGGTTGTCAAGCACTGGAACAGGCTGCCCAGGGTAGTGGTTGAGTCACCATCCCTGGAGATATTTAAAGGATATGGTGCTTAGGGACATGGTTTAGTGGTGGACTTGGCAGTGCTGAGTTAATGGTTGGACTTGATAGTCTTAGAGGCTTTTTCCAATTCCCTCTGTAAATGTGGGGAGGAGAAGAAGGCAAGATGGTTTAAGGACTCCCCTTTAAATTGCAAGCTGGTTTTGGCCATGAACAATTCCCATTAATCCAGAGATAATATGATGCACACCCAGACAAAGCCTTGCCAGTAACTTGTCCCAACTCTTTCTTGCCCAGCAAAAAACAATCCAGAAATGAGTACTTCTGCATTAAAGTAATGCAGCCATTCCTCTTGTCCTGCAAGCAGATATCCCCTGAGACACTGCTCTATAAGCAGGCAGCTATAGCAAAAGGCCAAATAAATAGTTGAGATGGGTCCTATCAACGAAACTAAACAATCAACTCCAAAAACCAAACAGAACAAGAAGAGTGGTCTCCAAATTCATATTACTCCACATCATATTAAATGGCTGCTAGATAAAAAGGTGATGCCTTTTTTAAAAAACTTGTTCCAAAACATTGACTGAAAGGTTTAAGCCTTATTACCTTCCAATTTTCATTCAAATGATTACACAAGGATCATTAACTATAATAATACTTCACTATAAAAATGTGTTTTCCACTACCCTTCCAGCATCTTCTTGTATGCACCAGAGGACTGTATTTCTTTCAGCTAAAATTATTGAACCTACCAAAATTTGATAGGAATACAAACTCAGAACTAGACATTGACTGAATAAGATTTTAAAAGGATTTTCTTTGTGGCCCTTTGTTCGTTGAAAAAGAAGATAGACATGCTGAGAGTTTAAATACGTAATTGCCTAAAGGCCTATGAAGGAAACCATGCAAGTGACTTGTTTCCAAATGATTTTAGCATGTCTTCAACCTTGCAGATCTTATTGAACATATGCTCAGCACGTTGTACAGCAGTGTTCCTCATATAATTTAGTAATCTGTAAATAGGGATCTCTCTAGAATCCAGTTACCACTCCTTCATCATCTGGATGGAGTTTTCCCTCATTAGTTCAGCCAGTAGTTAAAGGAAACGTTACAAAGAAGCTCATGTAAGAATATATTTGTTTGGGTGCAAAACCCCATGAATAGAAATAGAAGTCTATTACACACTTCTGTTTTTCTTTGCTTTTGTGTATTTAACTAAGTCCATATTACCAGTTTTTCCTATTGTCCACTGCTGCCCTAATCAATGATGGAGCAAATATTGATTAGTGCAGGCAAACCTAGGACAGATGACAAAAGCAGGCAACAGATTTTTGCAAGCAGATTGAGAATACAGCCTCTGCTCCTCCTGTACTTTTAAAAGTCATTTTTATTCCTTTTAATTTAGTAAATTTTATAAATGACAAACAATTTGGCTGCAGAATCTAGAAAAAAAACCAGGAGCCTAAAGCATAACATTAATCCAGTCAACCATTATAGGGCTCCTTATTTACTCTTTAAATACAAAAAGCCCATACAACGTCTTGCAAACTGGAGAGAACTATGACCACTAGGGTAGCAACAAAATAGCTTACAAACAGTCTATAAATAGACTGTTATTTTTAGAACACTGTGTTTCTTAATTGCCTATAAACTTACCCAGTTGTGAGCACTTTGTGAAGACTGATGAAAGAATGCATTCTCCAAATTTCCACAGGGCATAGAGACTCTATATTGTATCTTGTGCATGGGATGCTGACATTAACTGACAGAAGCAGGAGCACAGCAAGACAGATCTTTTTAAATGAGAAAGGAGAGGAAGAAAGAGCCCTATTAACTCTCCCTCTGCCCGCACCTGGAGTTCCCTGCACCTGGCTCAGCTGTGGCTGAATTTCAAATGGTTTCTGGTGGGACCTGGATCACTACGGATTTGCATGCAAAAAGAATTGAAGCCAGATGGGAACATCCCAGTGAGATTCCTATAATCCAGCTTTTGTCCTCACCAGGTATAGGCCCTGCCGATGATTTATGCACCACACAGTCTCAGACAAATAGTAAAATCCTTTTTACCTTAGGAACAGTAATTCTGAGATGAAAAATGTCTGTGTGTCTGCATCTGTGTGCCTGCTCATCATTAACAGACAGATTGAAGTGACTGATGTCACAATTTCAATAACAGAAGCCAGAAACTCCAGTGAAATATTGACAAGTGGAATTTGTTCACAGAGGTTTTACAAGACTCATAGGAGAAAAAGCAACCTTAATGAAGACAGACGCAATTATGAAGAAAATTACTGAGTGTTAAGCACTATTTCTTTCCATCCACGGGGTCAGTGTGGTAAATAGTTCAGACTGGACCAGCAATCTCCTGAGAGGTGCTGAGTTTTCCCAGGGAATGAATAACCATCACTGAGTGCCCCATGGCCTTGCCTTTGGGCACACATCCAGTCTTGCTGCCCCTGCAATACTCTATACCTGTGTTTCTACCTTGGGTTTTCAAGTGCTTCCACAGTTTTCCTGCTGGTGAGTCTCCTCTTGTATCCAAAGCCTCCTCTTAAGTGCCTCAGCTCTATCCCAACTACCCCTTTCACCCTCTCCATTAGTGCTCATGGACTCCGAGATGGACTCAACATGGCTCATGCACCAGCATCCTTGAAAGCATCAACTTCCCAGCAGACAAGTCCTGACAAGAAGGATGGCTATTCCCTTTATTAATCCTTGTTTTTCAGCAGAGGTACTCAGAGAGCATGCAAACAACCCTCTTTCTTCAGAACCTGAACAGTTCTCTAAGGCCAGATCCATCTCAAGCATTTTCTGTGGTTTGATAAGGTGACGTGGGGAGCCAGTCCCTCATTTTTGGCCAAGGACATTTCATTAGAAAATGAGCAGCAATGCAGAACTTACTCAAAAGCGTAGCAAGTTTTGTGCAGCTGTAAAAAGAAGTTTTATCACTATGAGTAACAGTGCCATCTGCTGACTCCCACTACAACCATACTGGGAGGATTCCATATTAGATAATTAAGCAATAATTTTTCCAAAATCCAATATCTTTCCATAGAAAATGGCTATAGGTTAGGGTTTCTTTTAAGTCATCTTACAGGACTTTTTAAGCCAACATTATAGGATTCTGGGGTAAAAATAATTTTCAGTATGACTTCTGAAGTCAGGGAATCTCAACTGTTTTCCTATGGACCTGAGAGACAGCAGTGTTTTATTAAATATTCCTCTGATGTCTGTAGGATATTTGGATTACTTTACAATATTACACAAAGCATCAGAAAGTTTTGCATAGCTCTCCCTGATTTTCCCCCTCTCTAAGTTATTTTCTGGGCCTCATGAACTGAGCGCTTACCTTTCCGGATGGAAGCAGGACCCTTGAGGTTTACAGACAAACTCAAATCAGCAGTGCCTGAGCACCAGCTATTTGGAAGAGAAGATGTTGATTTTTGGAAAATTAGGAAAAAAAAAAGAAAAAGAAAAAATCTTAGTTGTAATGTATACTCAGTCTGCTAGTCTCAGGAGCCTAAATCCCAAACACTGTCCTAAAGGGAGGCAACCTAATAGTGACTAATGCAGATGAGATCCATTTTAGGTACCAATCTCCAAAATCCTGGTCATAGCCTTCTTCACATTCAGGCATATTAACTGTTTTTATTATGATTTTTAAGATAGTGATCCATTATTTTTCTATCAAAATGCACTCAAATAGAGCATTCATTTTTAAATAAGAAGGATTACTTCCATACTTGTATCATCCTTGATCTTGTCAGGGGAAAGCTTTTTGTCTACTACTCTATTCACCACAGTGCTTTTCATACAAAAGATGTTAAAAATGAACCCCTAAGTAAAACATAAGGTAGAAGAAAAAAATAATAAAAAAAGAAAGATCCTGGTGTGTGGAAACAGTATAGCTGCAAGACCTTGTGTGTCAACCTAAAACCTCCTGCAATTGATGCCTTATCACATATTTCTTAGCAGTCCAGAACTTGCTTTTCAGCCTGTTATTGCTAGGCTGATGTGGGCTGGCTCAAAACAGAAGATGTGATTTGCTCCTTCCTCAGATGTTTCTTTCCTCCCACCCCAGATGAGCAAGTAGAGGCTACAGCTTACACACTACAAGGACCTTTGCTGTGGGCTGGCATCACTCTATAATGCTGTCATCAATTCTAAAATGTTATCATAACATCATATCATTTACTAGACCCAAACTGGCAGAAAATGCAAGAAAGGCTGATTTACTTATGTAATCTTTCTTCTGTGTTAATATGACAAAGCTTGGATGGGATAAACATATGTAAATAAAAATGCTGAGAAAAAAATGCAGAAAATAGGAAGAAAAGACTTACAAAGTCTGCTATCAAGATTAAGAAGTTTTGGGCTTGTACAGTGTTGGGCTTTCTGTGATAAACCAAATTCTGAGATTATAAGGACCACAGCAATGCTAGAGGTGAGTGTGGGAAGGTAAATGAAAGCAAATTTCTGAGACCTATGTCTGCCAAGGAAGAATTTTACTGAAGGCTCTGGCAGAGGTTTTCAGAGCCCTGAGTGAGATGTTGTTAGAGAGTTTATATGAACTAATTAAATAAGACTGAAATTAATAATCCCATTGAAGAGAGGTCTTTGACTGTGTAGCTGTGCACGATATCTTGCAAATACACTGGATAAGTGTGCAGTAATGTCATTTTCTCGGTCTGTTCCACTAAAGTTAATGACAGTTCCTGAATTTCTTTAAGCAGGCATAGGGCAAAACTGACATTGGGCCAACATTCATATGAGTGTATTGCTGCTTCCATCTGGTAATGGGAAAGAAGGCTGTCAGCTTTTCCTTTCAGACTGGAAAAGTGAATTGGGGAGGTAGATTGAACTGTTATAATAATTTTGCTGGTTAACGAGGCCATAACACTATTTCTGGCTTCATTTTCTCCCTTTCTGGTACTGTTTGCTATTCGTAGAATTCATCCCAATTTATAAGATTTACTCTGCATCTGTCTTGCACTTTCAAACAGCATAGGAAGGAGGGTTTTGATGCTTGAAGAGGCCCAGTGGAGTAAATTTTACTTGAACATCCACTTCCAGTCCAGCCAAGAGTTACTTCATGTGCCTTTCAGGCTGTTCTCCAGTGCATACCCCATCAAGAAATATGGCATTTTCTTCTCCGTGTGATGTTTCTGACTCCTGGTCAACTTGTTACCCTCTGAAATTGCTAGCAGAATTCATCCCTGGAAGGTTGCTATTCATGCAATTCACATACATTTCTGCATTCTGTCCAATTTACTCTTCCATATTCAATGTAATTTTGAAGAGGGTTTTCAATTCATCACATTTTTCAATTGAATTTTTATTTATAATCCTGTTCTCCAGCATATCCCCAGTTCTTCCCAGTCTGGTGCAACCTGTGAATTTAATACAGTTACAATTATGTGGCCTGTGACAAGATGCTGCTCAAGATGTCTTTTGTGCTGGCACTTCAAAGATCCAGGCTGGATTGCCAGACCAGGAAATGAGTTCTGTTCAGCAGGAAGTAGTGGGCATGATCCAGTTCTGCCTACACAACCATATGATAGATACTGGTCATGCTGGGAACTGTGGCAGGGCAACTCAGCTGATCTGTGATAGATCCAGGAGAACGGTTCTGGAGCTCTTCCCAGGAATGCAGGACTTTGATAAAATTCAGTCTAGACTTATTCATGAGATATAAACATCATTCTGCTCTGTATTATTCAGTAGCAACCCTTGGACTATGTAGGAGTGTGTGTGGGCAAAGTGTGGGGTGGCTCTTACAGCTACATTTGCACATATAAGGTTCAGTGTGTGCCCCAGAGGCTGGCCACATTCCCACAGAGGCTTCAAAGGATTTTGTCAGTGCATGGAGTCTATCTCTCAACAGCCTCATTTTTGTGATGATCATATGACACCTCTCATTCATCATTATATTTTTTATATATTTTGATAGGATGACAGAGATCTTGTTAATTTAATTGCCGTCTTTTAATTCCTCATAGAAAACTCTTTCCTGCTAGAGGTACTTTTATGGCAAGGAGCTTCAATGCTCCCTTAAGCGTGACATTTGAATCCTTGCCAAAACCTCCTTTCTATGGTAATTTTCATAGTGGCTCACTTGTTCGTAGCGGTAAGACATGTTCATGTATCCTTCTGCTAATCCACCTGGTTCAAAGTGAGCTTGCAGGACATCATTGTATACTATTTACATTAGCAAGAAACGAGGAAGCAGTCCCAAGGATTTTAGGGAATGGTAGTAATTTTTATTTGTTGAAAAATGTTTTTCCCTTGAAATAATTATAGGTGGGATTTATCATTATCATTATCATTATCAGTTGAAAACTAATAATCCTTTTTTAACCAGAAATAGAGCCCTGTGGACCTCCTGTTAATCTGATGACAGGACTGCTACTGCCTGCTTTGCACAAGGAGTGAAATCAATGTAGTCGCGTACAATGGGTTCTGGCACTGCCATACAAAACAGGCTCTTGTGCAGATACTTATTTGCAATAAGAGTGACAATACTCAGAACTGTCTCTACACAGTGAGAATTTGTATGTGGAACCTGTACAGAGAATAACATCTATGCCAATTCATTTCTCCATATGGAGGTAAAAAAGTGCTCAGTGAACAAGTCTGCCCTAGTACCAAAATGACAGACTTGGATCTTCAAAGCAGACAAATAGTATAAAGTGTACAATCCTTACCTGGAAAGCCTCACCTGTACCCAGGAGTGGATCTTGGAACTTCTTCCCACAGTTGTGGTTACCTCACATGCACTACATAGGAACACTAAGGTCTGGAGGTCTGAAGAGGTCTAGATGCGGGGTTCCAGTTCCATCACACATTAGCACTTTGATTCTGGATCATAGTTTTATCCATCTAGAGATAAAGAAATTTAGGGTTAGATTTATAGCCTTTGTTCATTATTTTATTTTGGTAACTTAATCTGAAATTTAGATTTATCAGCCTGAGAGGACCACAGATTCCCAAACTAGTAACTGGAATTATTATAAAAATCATAGAATGTTCTGAGTTGGAAGGGACCCACAATGAGCCTTGAGTCCAGCTCCTGGCCTTGTACAAGACAGCCAGAAAGTCACACCATGTACCCGAGAGTATTGTCCAAATGCTTCTTGAACTCTGTCAGGCTGATGCTGTGACCACTTTCCTGGGGAGCCTGTTCCACTGCCCAACCACTCTCTGGGGGAAGGATCTTTTCCTAACATCCAATCTAAAACTCCCCTAGCACAGCTTCAGGCCATTTCTTCAGGCCCTGTCATTGGTCAGCATAGAGAAGAGATGGGCACCTGTCCTTCCACTTTCCCTCATGAGGAAACTGCAACAAGGCCTCCCCTCAGTCTCTTCTTCTCCAGGCTGACGAACCAAGTGACCTCAGCTCTCCTTACACAGCTTCTCCTCCAGACCCTTCATCATTTTTTTTGCCCTCCTCCGGATGCTCTCTAATAACTTTATATCCTTCTTATATGGTGGCACCCAAAAATTGTCTGTTTTTTAACAAAATATTACAGTGGAGAGACTACAAAAGACAAGGCTGCAGTCAATGTGCTGCAGAGATGCTATTGTTCTGGCACAAGTTTTTTGTTTTATTTGTGGCTGTTTGCTGGATTCATCCTTTTGCACTTCAGATTATACAACACAAAAAATTGCCAAACTGACATTCTTTGCTAATACCTCTGTGTGAGTTTAATCCCCAAACTTCTATTTGTGAAACTGAACACAACTAAACCAAAAAGAAAAAATGCATTCACAATGATTAATAAATTGTGAAATGCTATTTCAGCTACTTTGACTAAGAAACTACTCAAACTTCAAGATGAATCCAATGTATTTACTGCATGTAAAAAAACTATTCAAGACTATAAAAACAAACTGCTTCTTGTGGAGATTTTTAAAAAAAATAGGAGTCAGAAATATTTGCAACCCTCTGTTTTCTCATTGCAACTCACGACTTTGGGATTTTCTGTTTGTCTCTTTCTTCATGACATCTCCTGTAGCAAAGCTTGGCCGCACTAAGGCAGCATGTGGAGTTGCAGCACTTCCCCCAGGTACAGGAGTACCACATCCCCTGTGGCTCCATCTATTTGCCATTGCAGCGACCATTCATGGAGCTAGCAATGCTCGTTTATAAGTCAAACTTCCCACTTGAGAACTGTGGGGCAAAACGGAAGATGATGGTGGGAAGACATGAAGGCAACCTCCACGGCTACCAAACTGACCCTGCTCTTGGAGTGCTCTTCCTGCTCTAAAAGTCAGCAGCATTGTCCATGTGGGGATGTTGTCCAGCTGTTCAGGTCCAATGCTGCATGCAGAGGGGCTCACCCTCAGAGCATCACTGCATCTGAAGTGGTCTGTAGCAAGGAACACAGCTCCTTGCTGCAGGTGACTTCAGACACAGCCATGCTCCAAGGCAGCTTGGCCTCTATTTTTGTCCCTTTTCATTTGCTAGCGAAGTCATGAACACAAGATTATTATTTCACATGTCAGCAATACCCAGTGATTATTCCCCTGCTCACTTACAACTGTTTAGTAGCTGAATCACTTCCCAGCCACCAATTGTGAGCTCAGAGATGAAGGCATCTGTTCACACAAACTGAGGTGTGGGAACAAATTAACTCTAGGTTTGGAAAGGGGCAAGGCAGAAGGGGGAGACTCATTTTAAAAACAAGCATCTCAGGCCCTAAGGCAGGCAAGACAGTCCAGGAAAATGCCCCACACCACCCTGCAATGCTGTTTGAAACGGACTTTTCCACATCACACAGAAGCAGTTCCTGAACTCACTAATAAAAAAATAATGAACAGCAGTAAAGCTGCAGGGGTACACCTTGTTATTGTCTGTTGCCAGTCTGTTTAGGATTAATTTTGTAGCTAGGCTGAAATAGTTTACCAGGTTCTGTTGCTGTGCATGGCAGTAGGATTTGTTATTTGTTCTGGTGCAGAAAAGCTTTAATCTGTGTGCGATGATTAAGGAATCATCAGTCTGGAATTGCAGGGTATTGCTGGGTGAGGTGCCCCTATGCTTTTGAGCCATTAAACAGAGAGGCCTGTTGGTTCTTTTTCCTTTTTTTTTTTTTTTCCCCTCCTATATGGCTGTTTGCTGTATTTCCTAAATGCAACAGACTGCCTCTCAGCACCTGAGCTGACTTCCCACCCCCCCTTTTCTGATGGAAGCCTATTCAAGAACAGTCTTCACAAGCTTTCCCCAAAGCTGTTAGGTGGTCTGATAATAGCTTCATGGACAAACACACAATCAGCCACTTAAAAGCAACTTTTTCAGGGGAATACTCTGCATTCTTGATGGCAATATTCCCGAGGTTAATTAGAATATACCAAATTTTCATTGTATTTCCATCATCACAGCTTCCCTGCAAGCTGCTCTAAAGCAGCACAGACCTTTACAGCTCTTACCTCTTACAGTGACAGCTTTAGTCTTGGCAAGGAATCAGCAGGGAAGAGAAGGGAGGAGGGAAGGGGAGAAAGGAGAATGGTCACTCTCGGCAGAAGCAACAGTAAGAATTTGTAACATTGCAGAATTCACCCTGGAATCTTGCTCCTGCAGCCTTTCACACCAAACCACCTACCCATTGTCCACACTGCAGCCAGAATTAGATAACAAAAAAGACCAAACCTCTAAAAACCCAAAATCCACTGAAGTCCAGCATGACTTCAGAATGCCTAAAACAGATTTTGCAACCCATTCCTTGCAACATGGCTGATCTGGACAGGTTCAAGCACTTTTGGAAAGAGCTGCCACATACACATCTTCAGTGTGTGATTGCCCTCACCACTGAATATATACCAGCATTCCCACAATCTTTTATATCTGCATGCATTAGTCAGAAGCTCTGAGAGACGGTTAATGATTTCTTGCCTCCAAATACACAGGAAAAATAAACACAGACATTGTGCAGTGTGGTTTGGGCTTAGGTTTGGACACTTAGTGTTTTGGATCTGTGCTTGGTTAGGTTTTCTGGTGCCAGGACACCTTGAGTCACAGCAAACTGTGCTTGTCAGCACATGCATGCTGTGATGCAATTAACAGTTACCACCTTTTTCCTTTGAGGTTAAGAAGAAGAAGCTGCAAATTAAATGTTGCTCCACTGCTGCTGTTTCATAACCACAGGAAGGCTTGCACATGCAGCTGACTGAACCAATTTTCATAGCAGCTCATGAAAAAGGGGAAAGGCTGATGGCTGTTTTTTTGTCCTGATAAAGGCTCAGGAAACACAAAAGTTAAGCAAAGGCAACAGACCCTATACTGCTGCACTTTCTGCCACATGGATCCTAAGGAAATACGTAATGGCAATGCTGAGAACCTTTGTCCAGTGAAACCTCTGCAGGAGTCTCATTTTTAGCCCATGCTTCAAAGCAAGATGGGAGAGCTGTAGGATTTGACTTCGGAGTGACAACCATGCAAAGGGCAGGCATGTGGCATGTAATAGGACTGCTGATGAAAAGTTACTTACTTAATGTCTTCCTTCTTTGGAAGCCAATTAACTGGCTTATGACTAAAATGAACTAATGCAAAAGAAAGCTAAACCCATCTTCCCTTGCCAGTACATTGCACATTTAGTAGCAGTTCAAATGATTCCCTGATTGACAATTTTTAAAAGCAAAGGATAACTATAATTTTGTGTTCTTCATGTTTCCAGCAAATTTGGCCAAATTTGGCCAGAAAATGAAAAAGTGATGGCCAACCTGCAGGTCTTATTCTGCACAGAAAACTCAAGGAATGTTCTGCCCAATGCCAGTATTTGGGTAAGCTCCAAAATTGAGTCAGAGCACCTGTTGGATCACAACACTTTGGTTGAATACTGCAGACAGACAGACACTCAGGCATAGGATGACTCAGGAGTTTTGTGAACTAGATGGACTTGAAAATACATCCTACAGAATGGGACTTTGCAAACAGGCAGCTCTAAATTTCCATCAGCTGTTGTGTGTCTGCTCAAAGGTCAGGCACCAGGGGGAAGTCAAGGGAGAAACACAAAACTCTAGAAATTGAAAAATGGAGGTAGGGGTTCATATAGGATTGGTAGTATTATAAGCAAAAAATTTTTATCTTACTTGCACCTAGAAACTGAAGCATTTATTCATTTTTCAGTCTTGATTAATTTAATTAACAGATCTTAGGATAAATGTTTTATTTATTAAAGAGCCAGCTATTTATATGATAATCACCCCTACTACTTCTATTCAGTTGATTAATCCCTAGAATAAGCTGAGGCCCTGTGTGAATTAATAGCAGTGAGTCCTCATGTTGGGTGGGGTGCTTGTCATCCCAAAATGTCAGCTGCTCTCAACCCTGCCAGCAATCACCAGGTGAAAAAGAAAAAAAAAAAACACCAGAAAAAAGGGTTTAGAGAATGAGAAAGTCAGCACTCTGGTAGACCTCACAAATCTTTTTCATCAGGAAAAGGAAAACTATCATCTCTCCTTGGTATCTTTGGAAAGGTTAGCAGGGTTGTGCTGATAAGCCGAGCTGGAACAGCACAGCACCGCTAGAGTCAAAAGAGCAAGGAAAACTTTATCAGTTTTCAGGAAGCCTGTTTTTTGCTGGATTGCTTGAAAACAAAATTATATCAGAGATGTGAACAGGAGAATTTAGGAGTTAATGCCAGAACGGAATAGAAGACAACATCCTGGCACTTGCCTGCTCTGCAAAAATGCTGTGGTTTCCTCTGTCCAGATATAGCACTGCTTCAGCTGCATCTAAACCACCATCACCACCAGCAACACAGGCACACAGGAAAAAGCTGATGTGAAATTTCCTGACATTTTGGGTGTGCAGTTGGAGTTGCAGGAGATGATCACTAGGCATATTCAACTGGTTTTGGAAGAGCTCTTTAAAACGCATTCTTTTTCCAGCATCTCGGCTCTGCAGAGCTGGGCTGCAAAGATTAATGCTGAAATGTTCCACTACGCAGAAAAGTTTCAGGTGATAATATGCTGGCAATTAAATTTCTATTCATGAATTTCATATTGGATCACATATACGTTGCATATTGGTCTTCAGAGAAGAATAGAGATTAAGTTATTTAAGTTAAATTTGTCAATTTATTTTATTTTTGCATTTAAAATATTGTATATTTCAGTATATTTAAAAAAAATGTAAGTGCATACCAGGAAAACTCTTCAGTTAAGAATTTATTTTAGTTGTTTTTTACTGTCTTCACACCCTCTGGTAACTATACAATGGACCAGAGCAGTCACAACACTAGCAAACTTTGCTAGAATAAGGCATTCCACCAGTATGAAACTAGGAAAACTTAGGCTCCCATAGACTGCTGTCAGGTAACCCCTGACTGGTCTGGCCATAATAATTCTTGCTTTCTATATCTTGACACTATTCCCATCATGGGCCATAAATATTTCCTATGGTCATATATATTTTCCCACTGCTTTCATGCTTGGAGATAATTGTTTGCATTTGCCCATAGGACATTCATCTCTGCTGACTTGGCATTAGATATATCCAGCTCTCAAAATTCCCAAGCACTTAAGAGGAGACAGTACTCTCCTATCCTCACTAAACCAAAAATACAAGTTGCACATTAGCTACTGCAAGTTCACCTTATCATGGAATCACTACATGCTACAAAGCATCTCTCAACTGCGTCTGAGATCAACTTTCACTGTTACTAACAAAGAAAATTATGCCAATTAGTCAAATGTATTTTATCAAAGCAAATGGTTAAGCAGTTGAATAAAGAATTGGAAATTGAGAACATTTTAAATATAGATACCTATCTTTCCTTGGTTTTGAGAACTTAAATATTTCCTGCTCTTCTCCCTCATTTCTCTTAAAATATATTTCCATTGCATTCATTAGAAACAACTGTTTA
The DNA here is from genome assembly GCA_013397955.1 of Grantiella picta. Taxonomy (NCBI): domain Eukaryota; kingdom Metazoa; phylum Chordata; class Aves; order Passeriformes; family Meliphagidae; genus Grantiella; species Grantiella picta. The sequence goes on along the minus strand of VZRM01006291.1, from coordinate 515,030 downwards.
TGTGAAACATAAATTATGAAACATCTAATTAGACTTATTGCTTTTAATTCCCTCCAAGTTCTACACAGAAAAAAAAAGACAAGATGAATTAATATCATAGGCAAAGTTTTGTGCTCTGGATTCCTACTTTTCACTAACTTTATGTGTCATACCCACACACATTGTACACATCCCCAGCCCAATGTGAAGCGCTTCCAGTTCTCCAGGTCCGCTTCTACCCCTGCTGCAAAGCTCTACCTCCTGCATCCTGCACCCATGTAATCCCTCCATATCCTTCCTGAGTCCCACACCATTCTACTGGCAATGCTGGTGTTTGGCCTCTCAATTGCACAAAGAGCAGAAAATTATTGGACAAAAAGCAGCAAATGACTGAAGCACCTGGGAGCTGTCTGTGTAATGACTGGCTGCTCCCTCAGTGTGGGCTCCAGCAGGGTCTCTTCCTGATTTTGGCAAAAACTGCAGGAACTTAGTATCTCATATTATCCCTCACTTTCTTTGCCAAATTGGACTGAGGTGATGCTGCTGATGAAAAAGGAGAAGGGCAAGTGGAAGGAAGGAAGGAGAAATTTGGGCAAAGACTGACAGGCAGAACTGTCACATCATCTTTGTTTTGACAGAACAACAGACTACCACTGCCAGCCAGCTCTGAAAACATTATGTCCTCAGATGCTATGCTGCGTTTGTTTTGTCTTCCCCTTTCCAAGTCTTACTGACAATGAATACCCGGAGGAGAGACAGATCCCTCAGCCACACTGCAGGATGGGAAGAGAAGACTCTCTGAAACAGAATGTATGTATGCTCCTCCATCCACCCAACGTCCATCCTGGCAGTGTTTGAACGAGATGCAAAAACAAGTGAGTCTTAAAATATCGTTCATACAAATTATCACAACCCAATTCCATGCACCACACAACTGTTCTATAATTTGAAAACAAGCTATTTGGTGACATGACAAATACAAGATGTCAAATTCTGATTGCACAGATATTCATTGTTCTGTTGCCATTAATACCCCTAATCTTTGCCAGTGGAAATTATGTGCTTGTATTAACAACCCATGAATCAGACAGCTGTGAGGATTACTTCTAGCAAGGCTGTTTGGCTCCCAGCCCCAGTGAGACTTCTCCTGGGAAAGACATGTTTCCCAGAACTGTCCTTCAGGTGTGTGTGGAGGAGGAGCTCTAACTGTGATTCAGTCTGAGGCAGAGTATAGAGAGAGCTTGGAAACATGAGCTATCCCAGTATCTAACCACATTACTCTGGACTTTTTTTTCTTTATGGGGAGGAAGAGGTGAAGATGAAGGGAGCCAGTGAAGACAGGCACATGGGAAGGAAAGGCCCTCATTATCCTGCCCTGTTACTGCTCTAAGGGCATGGCAAAGCAATCGTGTGGCTTTCCTCTCGTGTTATGGCTGTTTCTCTGTGCTTGTCCTCGAAACTTCTTCCTGTCACCCCTGGTCTGGTTTTCACTGAAATGAATCACACACTGTGTACACTGCACATCCCCAGGCAAAATATCTCATGGAAATGCAACCACTGTTTAGTCACAGTTTGAATTAGATCCACTCAGGCACACACTATAGGGGGGATTGTTGATTTGTTTGTTGCATATATACTCGCTGTTAATTTTTATTGCTTGTAAACTTCCTCTCTATAAAATCTGTGTGAAAGCTGGACTACCATGTTAAAGGAAACTTACCAGATGGGGAAAATATGGTTGATTAAAGTGGCTGTTTCCATGTTTCCTCAGTGTTGTGACACATCTTCACATCGGGTAAGGTGATTGGCAGAGAAACAACAGCAGTGAGCACTGATGAGTGTATGCGTCATGTATAAATGCCTGGAGCTGAGTAGGGCTCGGTTTTGCAAACTTCCTAGAGCTTCTGAGCATGATTTATTGCAGAGTTTGCTGCAATAATGAAGAAATTAAAAAAAATAAAATCAAATAACTGTCACAGTTCCTGCTTTAGACTACTGAATGCAAAATGAAGAAAAACCAGGGAATCTGTCTCATGCAGGGAATTAAGGTTATTTTAACACTACAAATACTCTACAGAAGGTACAGTCCCAGCTTTTCTGTGTGTATTAGCTCCCTTCTTTCCATCCCAGGAAAGAAGGATGGTTGTCTCCTTTAACCTGAATTTCCTGATCGATCACAGACATTGAGTATGATCTGGAACACATGTCATCTCCTCTTCCTTCAGCACCCCATCTATAACAGGTGGATAACACTTCTCCCTTAATCTTCAACCTTGCATATTTTTAATACAGTTTATTCTATGTGTGTGTGCAGATGTATACTGAGAAACACAGAGTCTGGTTTTCCTGGCTTCTAGCTGGTATTATGAAGTGAGAATAAATAGCTTTCAGTAAGTAGCAAGCATGGCAGAAAATTCATTAACTCACCCATTGGTCTAAAAATGAACACCAGTTAGGCCTGTAAGCATTGGTTCCCATGATGTGCCACAGGTAGCAGAGATGTAATGCACATATTTCAACAAGTTTTGCACCTTGGACTATTTAGGCATTTGGAAAGGGCTTGTTTCCTTGGAGAGGGGCAAGACTCTTAGCCATCCCTAGCCACTGAGATGGAAAGCCCAAACACAACTCTGCCTAAGCTGTTCCCTGGGTGCAGAAGGCCCTGTGCTGGTTACTGTTGGACATCTTCATTCTGTGACACAGTGAATGGGAGGTGGTCCCATCATCACTACATTCCTTTTGGTAAGTATTGCTTCTTGTCTCATCTCACATCTGTCCTGAAAAGCCTGTTTTTCAGAATGTCAGCCTGTTGCCAGTCATTTTCTTCCTTCATTAACAGTCTCTAATTATTCAACTTGAGTCTCAATTCCTCTATTCATATGACCTAACCTAGAGCTATTTTTTCTTCAGCCCAAAATATACCCTGATGTCAAAGCAGAAGCCTCTGAGGTCCACTTTGTATTTACTGCTAGCCTGAGGCAAGTCTAATTTTCATGTGTTCCCTGCACCAGGCCTCACTCACTTTCTTCATTCAGCTTTCTCCTGCTGAGGCCCAGGTTCCATGGAATGCCCTAACTTGTCCAAGGTCTGAACTTTTCTGAGGTAAGGTCAGGGCAGAAGTCCCAGAGATGTTCCCCCTCCTGCCTGACACATCACTGCAGGGGCAGAACAGGGAATTGAGAAAGCATTTAGAAAAGAGTCCCTTCTGAGCCAAATGGACCCCAGGTTCGTATTGAAGAGAGGCAAAGTCACCACTAGGCTTCCCAGCTGAAGGAAGCCTCAACTGCTTTCCAGTATTAGGACGAGTCTGCCAGGAAATCCACTCGGCAGCACCAAAGGCTGCTCCTGTGAGTTGCTGGTACAGCTTCTCTAGGAGCACCTGCACATTCCTGAATTAATGGAAGGGAATTAGATTGTTATATGGTGAATTAAGTCTTGGGACAACCTTTCCTCTCGTGACTGAAAAACATACCTCACTTTACTTACTTACTTACTCCCCGGTCCTGCATTTACATCCAGTTACTGCAACTGGGGGGAAAGCCCCTGGGGGGACAAGTCAGCTCTAATGAAAGAAGAAGAAAAGTGTATACGGAATACCTGCAAAGAGGGAAGATGCTCTCCAATCGCATCAAAAACTGTGCTGGACATGTATGCACTGCGCAGCAAAAGATCTTCACTTGGGCAGAATGGAGAAACAAGGTAAATCTAGGTGGGGATGAGATTAGGATGCATTTCAGAAGACTTCCCACAATGCAGTAACAAAGTCAAGCTTGGATGACAGATCATAGTGGGACCTGCTTTTGAATTTTCCAAACAAAAACTGAAGTGAAATAAGGACAAACAATCCAGAGTTTAAGTGTTAAGCATGTTAGTGTTAAGCTGATGTGATTATCTGTAGACCTCGTTGCATAATTTGAGAGACTTTAGCTGTTCACGGAATATTGTTATCCTGATGAGTCTCCTGCTCCCAGACCCCAGGGGCAGCAGAAACACTGGACAGCCCAAGTCCAAAAGCAGGAGCTGAGGCTGGCACTAGTGCAAGGGGTGTGTCTGATGAACATAACTTTCTTTTCATTTTTGCCACCAATATTTTCCTTCCCTAAACCCTACCTGGCATCCCAAGAAATACACTGCTTGATGAAAAGTTTTGTAGTGTATAGTCAATTACAGAGGACTAACAAACAATGCGAAAATCATGGTGATGAATTTTATTTTTAATATTTTTACAAGTGGAAAAATAATCAGACTTCCTCTAATCTGGTAGGAGCTAGTTGACAGGTGATAGTTTATAATCTTCACTCAGAGGGCATGAAGTGCTTTCTGCCAAAACTATCAGCCCTTTAGATAATTTTTAAGCTTGTCTCATCTAGGCTTTTCTGCTCGGGCTTGTGAGCAAGCGATGCCTGCCTAGTCTAGGCCTGTTTCAAAAGGAAAGACACAATATGGAATAATTTTTGTGGAAGAATATGAAATTAAACGCAATTTACCTTCGCTGTCAGGCAAAAAACAATCATTTCAAGGGAGGCTTTCCCATCACAGCAATTGAATGTTCAAATATAGCCACTGGCCAAGATTTCAATCACCAAGGTGTCTCCTTTTAGGGCTTACCTTTTGCCAGATATGCAGACACCTTTCCTTTGACAATTCTCCCTCAGTCACTCTGAAAACCTCAGCTAAAGCTTTTGGTTTCAGCATCACTCTAACGGTGCTTTTCTTGGTGGCTAGTTAGCAAGAACAAAAAGGAAAATAAAATGTGTGAGAAAGCAATTTTTTTGATTGTTAAATAATAATTTACTGCTGAACTTTGCAGAACATTCAGAGATTTGGAAAATGTATGTCCAAAATCAATCATATATGCAAAAAAAAAGCAACACATGGGCATAATTACTACAGTATTCGGTTCTAGATGCTCTAGTCATGACACAACACTCAGAAAAACAAACAAACAAACAAACAAAAAGCAGCTCATTCTGCACTGTGATAATTGTTTCTTCTCTGCCCATGAAAAGCAGCTTCCTAAGCCGAGAATTCTGGTCCGTGGCTCTGTGCTCAGCCCAGACTGGTGCTCTGGATACAACACTGTAGCAATATGTTTTCCAGATCTCCATGTGGCTTCCCTTTGTCCCCCTGCTCTGTATGCTATTGGTTCATTTTGAATTAGGCATTCTGCTGTACCTGAAACCTATCGGTGTGTACCCCTTGCCAGTCTTGCCTTCCTCCTCCTGGGACTGGCTCTGAGAGAGCCAGCCCTGCCTCCTTCCTTTCCCTTATAAGCCAATATCTGCATCAGCTCCAGGTCTCATCTCTGAGCTGGCAGCCCCTATCCCGTCCTTGCCTTTCTCTCCCCCTCCTTTCCCTGCAACCCTCCTCCCTTACCCCAGATAAACCTCCCTGGCAGAACAGAGTTGGGTCCAGTTCGTTCCTTCGTCTCACTGCATTTCCTGCAGAATTTCTGTGGCTCAAAGACTCCGGCCACGCTGAGAGCACCCCGGGAGCCGCGCACCCCAAATCCGGTGGAGATAAGCAGCCGAGGGACCTAATCTCGGGGGGCTGCTGTCTCCTGCAGCCCCCCCGGAGCCTGCTACATCACAACACTTTCCTTCAAGATCACTTCGTAGCTTTTGGGAGAACCAAGCAGCTACATGGTGCACAAAAACAGACAATCCATGGAATGTAACTCCAGATGCCATGCCGTGTTTGGAGATGGAGAGTCACCCTGAATTTAACACCACATACAAAGAACAAAACTGATGGGGATGAGCTATTTTACCATCTTCCCCAAGTTCAGAGCACAATCTGTTCTGTTGCCGGATCCATTTAGGTTACACAGATAAAGACTTTGCAAAACATCCTTGACCTTGCCACGGTGTTTTCAAAACGTTTACTGAATTTCAGTGGAAAGAGAGACATTCTGTTGGGAAATAACCAGAAGGAGGAATATAATGCTGCTGTAGTGTTAGCAGTGGCTAAAATACCAAGGTATATTAAAAAAAATTTAAATTAATTTGAGTTTTACAGCACCACAGGAATCGATTAAATGTATGACTTCTTTTGATAGAGCACTCTCCTCTGTCTGCTCTCAAGGGAGGCACTGGGGGCTGGACTCCAGTTGGCCCCTGCACAGTGAATAGTTCTGCTTGTATGGCCAGGACCTCCCAGGGTTTCATCAGACTGTCTGTGGCATGACCTCTTCTTATTAGCACTGTCCTCACGGGGAAAGACTGCTCCAAATCTCAGGCAGAAGCTGTGTGAGCAAAAAAGCTTTCCAGTTCTGCTCTCAAGAGGGAAAACCTGTATGCTGCCTGTGCAGAAATGGCAGCATCTGTGAGCCCTCCCCTGCCTCTTGCCACATCTCATCTGTGGAACTGGGGACAACCCAGCCTCTCAGCCCACCCATTTAGCTTTTCTGCAGCTCAGCCGAATGCCAAGTGCCCTGTGGCAACTCGCTTGTTTCAGCCTTGAGGCAAACCCTGCTGAAATCCCAGAGTGATCTGCTGCTCTCCCGCGGCTCCCCACAGCTGGGACTGAAAAAGCCCCATCTCCTAAAAATACCCTCCCTCCTAGCCTGAGAATAGCCTGTTTGAAGGTTGTTTTTTCTTGATCTCATTTATTTCCCATCATCGTGCCTGTGATTACTCTCCCTCAAGCCCTCTCTCTCCCTCCTACCAGCATGCCTTGCCTAATTCCTCCCGCGACATGATCAGCTGGGATGATGAGCAGCTGAGCTTGGTATTAGTGCTGACGCAGGCGGGCTGACAAATGAAAGCATGAGCGCCCCCGGGTTCTCTTTCCCGGGGTGCGGGAGATGGAAGCTGACGGGCTGGCAAAGAGCGAGAGCTGGCGGCTCTCGAGCCCCTTCCCTCGGTGGCTCCGGGAGCAGAGCGGCACAGGGGAAAGACCCATATGCTTCGCTGCCCTCGGCTTGCCAAGAGCCCCTGACTACCTGGCTGTACTGAGCCCTGCCCAGCGCCCTGTTTCACAGCCAGCTGGCAGCTTTGCAAAGGGATTCAGTGCTTTTTATCAGGCTTTTTGTGGGTTGGTTGTTTTTCTTCCCGTGCATTCACTCTTAGGATCAAGAAACCGGCATGGTGTGACTGCCCAAGGCCAGCTCTAGAAGGAAATGCTGCGAGGTGAAGCTCCATTTGAAAAAGAAGGCATGGTCTTAGTTTGTCTCCCTTAGAGGAGGGACTGCATCCTCAGATTTTCACCCCCCACTGCTCCAAGGCCGTGTAGTTCCACTTCCTCCATCCACCAGCCCCGACTCAACTGGGAAGCACTTGGGATTTTCCTGTAGTCTCGGTCCTTGGCATCAGCTGAAAATATATTAAGTTCCCCTTTGTTCCAAAAAAAGGTTTCCAGTTCAGCACTTGAAAATGTGCAATGGACTGAGCAATGACTGGCAGTAATTGTACATGATGAGTTCTAGCTGACTAGATTCAGAGTCTGTTTTCTCTCAGAAGACCTGCACAACACCTAGAGCTGGGTTTGTTCCATTACAGTTACTGTGATGAACTGCCAGGAAGTCGCATCAGGAAAATTTTACATAACCAGCCAGTACTTATCAATTCCACTCTCTTACCAGCTCAGCCACCTTTCCCTGCATGTTCCTTTGCCAGTGACACCTCTGATGAGAAGATGTTTCTCCTTTCGTATTTGATCAATTAGAAGAGAATTACTGTGTTTATGCTCTGCTTCACTAATAAATCTTGATTTATGCAAAAGCAAAGGAGTTTGGGAAAAAATCTACTCTAAAATGCAAATGTCCATTCCTTCAACAGAGACATCACACAATTCAACAAGCGAAACAAACTTTAAACAGCCCTTTGTCCTGTAAAATTCTCACTTAACTCCTTGGGAGCAAGGTGATGCTGGTGGTCACTGTTCCCAAGGAGAGAGACCCATCTCAGGGGCAGAAGAACCTCAGTCAGAGAACCATTAGTGTCTGCTGCCTGCTTGCTGTTGAGGGCTCATACTATTTTCCATTAGCCTGAACAAAAGAAATCTCACAAGGATGAATGGTAAAAGAAGCATCACTACATACATTCTGCATTAGGTTGTTAAAGTGTGGCAGAAACAAAATGTGTCACCCAGTGTCTGAATGGAAACCAGTGGGCAGATGGTGGCCCCTTGGGTGTCATTGAGTGGGTTTTTTTCACCACTAGATGCCACTCGTGTCTCTTGCTACCCTCATTGTGGCTGCAGGTCACAGAAATTTTGAAAACAAATTAACCTGGCTTAGGTGGGAGATCCCTGAGCCCCTCTCAGACACAGTCACTGCCTGATTAATTGCAAGTGCTTGCACATTAGGAAGCCTCGCCTTATTATTTTGCAAAAGTAAGGTAGAGAAAAAATGATGACTTGACTTTTGAAATTTCAGTTTCCCTCCCAGCAGAAGCAAGCTAATGTGCTCAGTCAGAGGACTTCTCCTACTGACTTGTGGTGCATGGCTGTGGATTACAAGAGAAGGCATTGAGCTGGTTGTCAAAAGTATGGTGTGCTCAGGGCCCAGGTCCTGCAAGACCCTAGACTCGCCATGAAATCCTGGCCGTGCTGTGCCTCCCTCCTAACACCACTTTCAAAAAGCCACAGGGCTCATGTGCTATTATGGCTAATACCGAAATTACTCTCTGCAAAACCAGGAAAGCTTCTTGCACTCTGGCCCTCTCAGGAGACAGAAATCATTCCTGTATGCAAGTGCTCAAACACCCGAGTAACACGCTGTAGCCACCATAATGATGGAGAACTTTCTGAGTGATACTCTTCATTCTGCTCCAGTGCTTGATCGTAAGTATTTCATAATGCAAATTTTGGAAAGACGAGACAGTAAAAAAAAAAATCCTGAGATTAAAGGAGCCAGTAATAAAAAGTCCAAGATTAAAATGCTAGTATGACTTTATGTTATACAGCCATCCTGTAGCAGAGCCCTAAACAAGACACAGGAAAGTGTAGAACATGGTGCTTAAGGACAGCTGTAATTAGGTTTCTGAAAACTCTCCATGAAGAAATGTTCATATACTTCTGACACATACGCATTGATTCCCAGACAAATACCAAAGGGGTGAAGATCCTATTTGTCCCAGAAATAAGAGAATAGAAGAACATTCAAACACAGCCTGAGATGCAAGCCCTGTGCCACACTCTGATCAACTTTAACAGGCTGGTAGTCCCATGCAGAATTCCATGGGATTAGACTTCCACAGATCTGCTTGCAAGATGAGAGATTTATGCTTTTTATGGCTTAGCAAGTGATTATAGAGATAATGGAGGCAATTTGTCAGCAAGCTAACCTTTACAGAAATTTTCTAATATGAAGTTCTTCTTCTATCTTAACATGAACAATAATAATCTTATGAATTTTGCTGTTTCAGGTTTTCCTCAGTTTATGGTCTTTTTTTCCTCTTTTTCTACAAAAATGGAAAGCTGCTTCCCAAACACGTTTTCTCACTTGCAGTGCTGGCCAGGCTATTAACAAATTCACCCACAGATCAATACATAGAGTTTTTCTGAGTGTATAATAAGGTAGGTAGGGAGATGAAGATAGATTTTTCTTGTGCAAGCTTTCCACAATAAACCTGAGTATTCACTCCTCTTACATAAATTTACTTACCTCCTTTTAATCATGATGATGAAATCAATTAAATACATTTTACTTGTCTGCACAAAAACTAATGAGAATAAGATTTACAGGCAAGCAGGGCATTTTTGATACTGAATTATTGGATGGAGACTGGAGCTAGCCTCTAATCTGCCAGACTGAGAAGTCTAGTTAAGAATTTACAGTGCTGGACAAGTCAGAAAATACACCAGACTACCAGTCCCTTAAACCTGACTTTGCTCCTGTGTCAGAACAAAGCAAAAGCTGTATGCCTGATTAGACTATGACCATACATAGGAGAAAACACTCCACTTCAGGGAAGCAATTTACAGGAACAGCGTGTTTACTTTCGCACAAACAGTGCTGCCTATGAGAGCCCCATCTCAAGCACAGCTCCTGCTGACTTCAGTGGGAATCTGGTATGAGTCAAAAGTGGAGGCTCAGTAGTGCTCTATGGAGAAGTATAATCATAATTATAGCATGGATTATAATTGGAGGCTTGCAAAGTCAATCAGCCTGCTTCTGTTAATATCAAGAGCTGTCTGGTGGCTAAATTGCCTAGACTAATGCTTTTTTAACACCTCAGCCATAAGACTCATCATTAGACAAATGCCATATCCTAATATATACTGCAGCTTAAACACAATGAGAGCTTCAATCTGTTTTTTAATTTCTGTGATATTCTGCCTTTTTGCCCACATACAGGGAAAAAGAGTTTATTGTAGGCAGAAGACTGCACGGACTGTTCCCCATCAGAAGGTTCTTGCAGTCTTCTTGTCCCTGGGAAGTGATGAGCTCCTGCAGACCTCTGGTGCATGATGACATTTGAAAAATAAGCAATAAACAAAACAAATGTTTGCTGCAGCTCTTGATGCTGCAGCTCAAAAGATTTCTGAAATTATCAAACTGACATGCATCCAATTCATAAATGGAAGAAAAAGGTCAATCAGTTGTTCAAAAATCTAAGCAGCCTCCAGTTTACTTGTACAGTTTCCTACTCAGTCCATGCAAGAGTACTTGGCGGGGAAAAACCAGACCCTTGCTTATCCCAATCCCCCATTTTCCTCTTGTACAACATGCAAAATGTGGATTTGGTTCTAGCTGAAGAACCTGTCCAGGGTCAAGCAGATACATATCCAGTGATGATGGCTCTTGCCCTGTGTCTGCATTCCAGGCAAGGGCCTTCAGGTCATGCCCATCACTGGTACAGGCGGGGCCAGTGTCACAGAATAGCACCCTGAAGTCTGGAATATTTTTATGCTTGATCATTCCCTGGACCTGTTTCAAAAGGCAAGCACTGTACTAGGTGACAGCAGCCCATGTTTTCAGACCCAGGCTCCACCAGCAGTTAATTCAAACTGCCCTGATTTTCAGTGCTCCAATTTGAAGCAAGTACCTCAGCTCCTCACCCAAGCAATTTTTAGTTAGAGACCTACCTTTTGGTAATTGATTGAGAACATTATGACCTGCCTTTAAAATGTAATGTGTTACAAAATTAGAGGGACAATTTATGGGACGGCAGATACTTCCCTTTGCAAGTTTCTAACTCCCCAATGCATTATATCCTCGTAATGAGTCAATAAAACAAGCCACAGCTGCAGCACAATGAATGTCAAGAAGCACAATGGACAGCGGATATTTTTGATGATTTACCCTATGAGCCTCCTGAACAAGCACTTTTACTTTCTCAAAGTTCACTGTACTACGCTGTTGGAGGTGAGCGACTCTCGGTGCTTTGGCTGCATCTCCTGTACTGCAGTGAGATCGAAACAGTGCACCGGTGTCAGCCTCGCTGGGGAAGGAAGGTCAGCCGAGTTAAGCCGTCAGCTGGCCCGCAGACAAACCCTCAAAACAAAAAGCAGAGAAGCCTTCAGGGGCTCTAAGGCTTGAGGCAACTCAGGCTGGACACAGCCCGCGGCAGCATTCCCGGAGGCTGGCAGCAGTGAGGATTCACCCGCGGGTCGGCTGAGCTGGGATCAGGCTGGTCGTGGAGTGGTCACACACCCGCGTGTGGAAAAGGGCAGAGGGGCTGAAAGCAACACAAAATCCTTCAAGTTCACAGAGTCTCATCTCTTTCAAGTGGAATAGGGGCAGACGGGGCACAGCTCTGCAGGGCCCAGACGAAAGCACGGGGCTTTGTTACTCTGCAGACCCGGTGCCTGACAGCAATTTTTTTTTACTTTATTTATAGCGCTGCTCAAAACTGAGTACACATTTTGCTACGGGGGAAATAAAAAGCTAAAAAGACAGCTACCCTTGCCTTCAGCCTCTCGGAAATAAGCCCAGGTCAGCGAGAATTCAGCATTCCTCTCCTGCAGCCGCGAATTGCTGAGAGGGCGCGTTCGGTCCCAGGGCACAGCTCGGAGCAGGAACACCCGGCTTTCCGGGGCTATGTCCCGGCCCGGCTGGCGGCGGGGAGCGCGGCAGCGCTGGAAGCAGCCCGTGAGGGAGGAAATAGCTGCCCGTGAGGGAGGGAAGAGCGGCCCGCGAGGGAAGGACGAGCTGCCCGTGATCCGGAAGGAGCAGCCTGTGAAGGCAGCAGGAGCAGGCACAGGCACAGCGCCCTCTGGCGGGCGCGGCCATGAGGCGCTGCCGCGGGCGCCGGGCTTGCACGGAAACTCACGAAGTCCTTTCGGAAAATAAACATCCTCCTGATTATTTTATTTTCAGCGTGCATTACCTGGTCGCACTGACACGATTCACATCGCTTTTTAAAAATTCCTCCAGGCAACAATCATGATTGTGAGTTTTTAAAAGTGTCTGAATGACTCAGCCTCCAGATTTAGATGGCCAGAATGAGGCAGCCCCCCATATTACCTGTACAATCTTTAATTAAAAAAAAAAAAAAAAGGCAAAAAAAGGCTGCGCGCAACGTTTCTAGAGGTTTCTATTTAAAGTAATTTCCATGTTATTCCTCATACAGCCACACTGCTACGAAGGTAACAGTATGAAAGCAGCAATGAGTAGAGTGGAACCTGTAAAAAAAAAGGATGTAACAAGAAGACTGCATTGTGTTGAGTCTGAAAGCAAAGTACTTAACTGGACTGTCAAGAGTGCTATCTCACAATATTCTGCTCTGTGCATCCTGCTGGTGAACTGCTGGCCTCTAGCAAAACTCCAGCTGAATGTCACCGAGCAGGGACTTTATCTGATAAAATGTCTCGCACTTGATTTGCAATTGTTCTGCACTGCATGCCAGCTCTGTTGTACCAGTTGCTGACTGTGTTTTAAATTATAGCAATCATATACTCAGCACACGTGCTGATAGATAGGTGGGAGACAATAACAGACCTCTAGCTCATGCTAGTTTAGTTTAGTGAGTAGACTGAAAAGAGAATGATACTTCATCTGGACTTGTTTTCCTCCGCATCCAATTTGTAAACAATATGACAGGGATCTACATTCGTCTCATCTCAGGCATGTTTCCAGATTTTTTGTTGTTGTTTTGTGGTAAACAAATCAGAGTCTTTAGGAGAAAGCAGAGATGGACATAGACAGACAAACACACAAAGCAGAACTTAAATATCTCAGCCGATGCATATGGTATTTCAGAGCATCAATTATCAAAACAGTTTCCATCTGCTACATCACAGCTGCAATGTGCTAAGCCAGTAATATATATGGGAGAAAAGAAAAAAAAAAACCACTTGAAAAACCTAAGTTACCAATGAAGTCTTTGAAGCTCATAACACTGAATAGTTAGGTGAAAGCCATTTAAGCAAGTCTGAGAAATGTGGTTTTAGGAAACTCACCTTTTGCACTGGAGCAATAGAAAAGCATTCCCTTGTTTTTCCTAATGCTTTTGATGAAAACTGAAACTTATTCTATCATGAGTAAGGACAAGGTAAAAAGGAAGTTTCTCATTCCTTCATTAGCCAAACCTCACATTTTCTCATGCCACATTTTTGTGGTGTAAAAGACCAGAATGTTTGTACAAGCATTGCTTTAGGCAATTGTGGCTAATTTTCAGTCCCTTATCTTTCTCTGTTTCCCAAGACTAAAATTTTTATGGGGTATGTAAAGTGCTGTGATATAAAGGCTTTCATTCCTTTGTCTACCCTGGCGCACTGGGGGTTGGAGTAGTTTTAGTCTTTCCTGCATTTTTGGATCTGTGATTCAAGCCTCTGCCAACAATTGTCTACAGAGCCAAGTCAAGGTTTCTCTGCAGCAAAAAAAAATAAATAATTAAACTCCATAATACTTGTGGCCTTAAAGCTGAAGTACTGGGGCAGAGAAGAGGAATGATGGGTTTTTTTTCCCCTGCCTCTTTGTGTCCCTTTTGGCACTTTCTGCTTTCTGTATGTCTGTAATAGTTCTGGTTGCTCCTAGCTGTGCCACCACTGAGTGCTTGGATTTTCTCTGTACCTGCCTGTAGCTGACATCTATGTTTTTCGCCATTCTTTCATGTAAAATGTCCAGACATTGGACGGAAATCAAATTTAGCATACTACAGGCTGCAAAACAGTAATCTCTTTTTAGCAAGACACTTCATTTATGTGACTTATCACCAGGTTAAACATCACAGAATCTGTGAACATGCAGCTGCTGTGTCCATCCTTGTATGTACCAGCTTTGCAATGAGCTGGCTTATACACAGAGCCAGGATTTCTCCTGTCCTACACTTGGTCTTGTGAGCATTGCATGGTGTCTGGGAAAGGGCACACACCCATGGAATCCAGTTTTCTCAGGCTGAAGGTAGAGCAGACTGGGTATTGCTTTCCACGGATTGTGCTGCACCTACTGAGCTGCCATGTGCAAGGCAAACACCTCACATGTACCCATGAAAGAGTGAGTATTTTGGTGCTTGCCCTTAGGGAGAAAGCCAGGTGTCAGGCAGGGAAGCTCAGGTTTCAGAGAGGAGTATGCATCCGGATCTGACCCGAAGTGACATGTCCTGGCTACACTTGGGTCTGTAAATTATCTCATTTTCAGAATAGCCTGCCAGTCCCTGAACCACTGACCCTAACCACGTTCTTGTTGCCACAGAAATCAAAGGTCCTGTCTCCTAACTCCCCCTGCCCGCCCTGCCCCCAATATTTTCTCTTACTGTGGCTAGTGATATCTTCACTGCACCTTCCTTTTGTGCTATTGTCTCACTTCATACGATGCAAATTGTTTCCTTTCCTTCCCTGGTTTTTTACTTCTCCACTATCTTTGTCCTCCTTTGAGATGGAGGACAACATAATGATCTTGTTTTTCTGCAAACAAGAATATTTAAATCATTGAAGTATTACCTGGACTCTGAATCTATTAGGACTGATTCAAGAAATGAATGAGAGGAAAAAAGGGCTTTGAGAATGAGATTTCTTCATTCTGCAAACTGCCCTGTGATTATGTAAAGCTGTTCTCTTATGTTTTCTGCCAGACAAAATATGTAGACACTTTTCTTCCTTTTGGAGGGGAAATGCTGTGCATGTGCATAAATGCTGTCTCTTTCTTGAATTCAAATGAGACCTTGCAGAGTGGCTAAACTGTACATTGCTGGGTTGAGCAGACTGGCAGCTCAGAACTGAGCCTGGTTTCACAGCACATTGCTTGTCTCAGTAGCGAGGCAATATGGAACAGGCTTGGTCTGCTTTTTGGTCTGTAACTCATTGTGTAAATGCCAGCCAAATTAAAGCAAAGCAGATGGGACAAGTAATATGAAGATTAATGAAGCTACTTGCATTAAAAAGTAACTGTAGATACATATTTTAACAAAAAAGATCCTTTCTAATTCAGAATAGCTAGTCAAAAGAAAAGGATCAAGCAGTGAAAACTGTTTAAGCTTAACAGAACACACCTACAAAGAATTGTTACAAGTGAATAAGTCTTTACAGACTTAATCCCCATTAAACTGAATTATCAGGTCAAAGACTTTTCTTTCTCAGCTACCTGCATTACACTGTGAATCAACCATTTTTCCTAAAATGTAGAAATAAAGAAATTCTCTGATAAATTCTTTAGAGATTATTCACAATGCAATCTAACATTTTCATTCTCCTGTGACTTTTGCAGTTTCCATCTGTACTTTTACAAATTTCTATTGAATAGCAGTATTTTTCCTTTGTATAATTGACTACACTTCAACTGAAAGAGAAACGCAGGAATGAATACAGTAAACAAATTCTTTTAGTTTTACCACTACAAAAAATTGCAACTCAACCTTTAAGATGTGCTGAAAGATGCCCTCTGCTTTAACAAAATTCTAGATCAATATTCAAAATTCCAGCCAATCAGCAAGTATAATTGTAAAAAATTTCCATTATTGCCCTAAACTCTGAGCTCTCGAGGTGTTTCAAACTGCATAGCTGGTTTATGGGAGGAAAACCAGGCTTGTCTCTCACGTGCCACTGTGCTGCTTCTTGCAATTTGCAATTGCTTCTTCTTGAAGCACATAATTTCAAGCTTGTCCTTATGCCCCTACAGAATCTGGCCCTGTTTGTCCAAGCTATGTACAAGCAGGACTCATGACTATCCAAACTCCAGGGCTTTTATGACAGTTAATTTTATAAAATTATGATGCTTAAAAGCTGTCTTACTCCTGGAGGGCAAAAGAATAAACATATTTTACCCGTGTGAACACAATAGTCAATAATTTGACTATTGGGCAACCTGGTCTACAAACTGGAGGAAACAATCCTATCAGTTAAAACATAACATATGGTTTTTCTTGTTTTCCTTACAGTACAGTGCTAAACACAATGGCTCTTTAACTTGCTGCAGATAGTGTTTTGAAATAGTTTTTTACATATTTCCCCACTAACTTAGCCTGTAATATAGCGCACCATGTAAAAAGCTGTTTTGTTGGTGTAAAACTGATGCATATGAAATGTCATCAGTTGTTTGTTTCTGGTCCAATGTATGTAAATTCTTTGGCACAATCTATACAAGACATTTTCTCTTCCAAGCTCCATTATGAGGTAAGTGAATATTTTGTTCTTCTGGAAAATGCACAGGGATTTAGTAAAACTGTTACTGTGCTTTTCTTAAAACATTGCACACTCCAAAGTACATGCAATTAAACAGTGTGACAGTAATTCACACCTGCATCATATCTGCATTAAAATGATAAAAGAGCCAATGGAGACATTCACAAACCACACAGCTGATTTCAACGATGCCACATTACTCTTCAAAATGAGAAGATTATGAAACTTAGAATTATGTTTAACATCAGAGCAAGATTTGATAATGTAGATCTGAGTACACTGTGCCAGAGTTTAAGTCAGTTGATAGCTGATTACATGTGGGGATGGGTTGTGATCATGCAGGTTATTAGCTGAATTTTTGACATTTAGATGTTGATAATGCTGGCTAATTTTAGAGGTGGATTGATTTTTACAACAGAATGTTGTCATAGTGCTTGCAGTGACATGAAGAACAGAACTTCAACTTGATCTTCCTCTACAGAAGCTCATTAGAGATTCACATAAGAAGACAACCAACACGTGCTATTGCCATGGAAACAAGATGGAATATTATGAAGCAGTATATCCCATATTTCAAAACAGAGAGGACAAAGAGCAATTATAGCAAAAGACTGACAGGCTTTTTATTTGCAGCCTGTATGGGTCAAAGCAAAACTTAGTTCCTGCTCTTTGAAATAAAAATCACCAGTGCAATTTTAAGGCTCTGGTTTCAATTCTTCCTTTTCAAACACAAAAACTCAAGCTAGTTAGTTTAGTTTATGATGTATGGGAGGAAGGAGGCCGAATGGAGGCATTGGCATCACAGCAGGTGTGTAGGTGTGATGATGTACAAAGCACAGACATCACAGAACTGAGAGAGGAGTGAGTCAAGTTCAAACCAAATAGTGAGGTACAGATAAAACAGAGGTGAGCAAAAACAGCAGAAGCTGAACATCTGGTATGTCATTAAGATACAGAGGAAAGGCTAGTTTCAAAGCAATGGCTAGCCAGTAGCAGTGGCCAGAATGCAAAGGATAAAGTTTCTTGTGATTTGCATCAAGTAAGTGAGTCTCATGGTTTCTTACCTTGCCTAGATGATGAAATGCTTTTAGACATCCTGAACATATTGTATGTATACAATACATGCTTAGTCTAACTTCTCAAACTTCTGCTTGTGACTACATACATGAAGAATTCTTTGTCTCTTCTAGAGAGTTTTCACCACTGTAACAGTTTTGGGCATTGTCTCTGAGTACAGTGATAGCTTGTGAGTGTTTTTTTGGGAAAGAAAGGATAGGGCAACAGCTTGTGATGATAGTTCTTTTGTGTTTGATGACAAACCCACAAATTCAGGAATTCTATGACAATGGAAACAAGAGCTTAGAGGAAATATTTCACACTGTCTAAAAAGCCTGTGATTGCCACTTCATTCCAACACTGATTTACTTTTAAGAAACATTTTTAAATTCCAGATGAGAGTCTATTGTAATTAGTCACTTTGAGCAAAGGCAGCATGGTCAAAATACAGCTTAGGAAAGATAAACAAAGAGAGTAATAGGATTATAAGGAGTATTTAACAAGCCATGGAAGGTTGTGCCATGAGTTTGTCACTACAGAGCGTTATTGTGAGATTCCAAAACACTTAAGAGAATGATGGCAGGGAAAAATATTACAGTACACAGAAAGCTTGTGAATGCCTACTCAATCAGGCTTTGGTAAGTCTCCCAATGCCAGCATATGAAAAGTGTGGTTAACCACTATTTTAATTATGATAAATTCCACAAATTGTCATCCACTTAAGGAGTCAGGTCAAATGACTTTCAAAACTGACAGGTTACATTCACTGATTGAACTCAGATTCATTCTTGACTAGTTCTGTTTTGATTGGGAAAAAAAAAGACGAAAGACACTGGGAGAAGAGTCTGAATGCAATACGAATTTTATTGTAAAAGTTATTCCAGTAAAACATATAAACTTCAATAGTAGCAAGTAGCTTTGTGAGAAGCAAAATACCAAACACTTTGCGAAAAAGAATACTAAATCAATTTTTTCACCAGCAACAGGCAAAGAGAAAATGGGATATAATTGCCAAAAATACTTGTAAGTAATAAATATTCTTTCCTATCTTTGCATATGAACTTTCTTTCCCAAACATCTAAGTACAATTCAATAGCGATAGCAATTATGCTTTTTTCTCCTAAACCTTTACCGTTTTTTCTTTTTCTTTCGGTCTCCTTGCAGTGCTGCTTCCTGAGCTTCCAGTTCTTCTTGTTTTCTGCGCTCTTCCTCCAGCAGCTGATTTCTGTATGCTTCCCGAATGCTGTAAACTCTGCCTCGTGTTTCATCTAAGGATGCCTAGCCAAAAACAAACAGCAATACTGCCCTGCTCAACACATCAGTCTTGATTTCATCACAAGCAACTGCATCCTTCCTGTTCTGTTTCATTTTGTGACTCTGTAAGTACAGGGAGAGCATCTTTCCTTTTCTTTTTACATGGATGTTTATTGATTTCTCAAAGGAAACAGCTATATGTCAGTCTTTTCACCAAGAAGAGAAAGTTCAGAAAAATCCTTTTTAAACTGCTGGCATAAAAAGCTAATTGTGTGAAAGGAGAATAAGGCAACAGAGTAGTTACCCACCTGGATCCAGTCCCTTTTCAGTTACTGGTTTGCTTTGCTGTCCTAAACAAGTCTGTTAAAAACTAGGTGACAGAAATGATGAAATGGCTTAGGAGTTTTTGCCTTTTAGGAGGCTAAAGGAGCCTAAATCACAATGACCTTCAACAAGACTTAGGGCAAGTGGGACTTCAACAAATCTGAATACTTTTCCTATTTCATTTCCATCCTGGAAAATGGGGATACCTGGAAACCTTTATATAGTTCTTTGGGGTCTACAGATGAAAAAGCACTGCAAAAGTGCTTATCAGCACAAGTAACTATTGTTTTAAATTAATACTGTAAAACATTCTTAATGGAAATACTTTCTAGAAAGATTCAAGGATCTACTCTTGTGAAAAATTTTCCCTTCTAATATACAATCAGTTAACATCCAAAATCATAGCAATATCTGAAAATCTGGACCTGCATCCTTATTAGGATCAGGTACTGCTAGTGAACTGTGGCTCCATGCTGACCCGTAGTTGAGTAATATAAATCAGGCCGTCTGGGACCTAATTAAGGAGATGTTTTCAAGTAAGATTTCTGTAAGTATGTTGATTGAATGTAAAATTATTTTTACTGTCTCTTATCCAGTTTTGAGAACTCTGAATATTCACCAGCTGATTGATAGTTGTTATTGTATCACCACTGTAACAAATAATTTTGTTCCTGTTGATGCTCAACAGTTAACCCAATTTGGTAAGATATTTGTTCAAATTTCATGTGCAATGCATTGGCTCAGTGATCTTCGCAATGGACCCTACCCTAATGCTACCAAATTTATTACTTATAGACATGTTTTTTTGAGGACTAATAATCCAAATTCTTCATTTGCTGGCATAATGCATATTCTAAGAAAACTGGGTTCTCTACCTTTTCTCTGAGACACATTAAGAACAACTTATCCCTCTGTATAATTTTTTTTTTAATACTTTTTGAAAAGCTCTAAGCAATTCTATAACCAGAAAAATAGCCAAACTGGAGATGCTTTACCTAACAAACATCTAGTGATGTATGTCAGCTGGTCAGTTTAGTCTGATTTATAACCATCCTTTCATGGTGATATTCTTAAAATAGTGTTTTTGCAAAGAGTGTATAAAGAAAGTACTAAGAATATCATATTATGGATGTTATGCACTACTATTTTTTTACTTTAGAGCTTTTTATTTTAACCTTTGCCCAAGTGAAATTTCTAGCTTGTTTACTGTTTTGAATTACTAGTACTGATTACGAAAGTTTTGATAATGGTTGATCAGGATATTCAAACTAGTGGTGGACATCACAGTAGTATTTAACTGAAAAGTAATCGTGAAAACATACCTGCAGGTTCTCATACATTTGAAATATATTTTGCTTCAATAAAATTCTGTCATTTTCTTCCTTTTGTCTTTGTTCCAAAGCCACCTTTCGAAGTTGCCTAAAATGGTTGATTTTTTCTTCTTTACGTATTCGTTGCTGTTGAATGATAGACTCATTTATCAGCACAGATTCAGGCATTGTTTTTCTGAAGAAAATACAAAACAGTCTCATATCAAATACAATTTTGGTTGTTGTCTATTTTACTTAACATCTATATGCATGCATTTGACTTATATTTGGCAACATTACCATCATATGGTTAGATATGGCTAAGAAGTCACTTTTTCTCTGCTTATATATAACATCAATAAGAAAATCCATTCCTGATGCCAGGTCTTCTTATACTTGAGTGTCTACTTTAAATCTATTAATCTATTTGTAAAGTCATGCTAATCTTTGAGCATATTAAAAAGCTCCTACATATGATACTCACTTTTAATTTGCAAGGAATACATTTTCAGAAGTTTTTGATATTACAGTTCTGCATTGAGACAAATGCAATGTATCTGTTTATCTTTTTTTGGGTTTTGGGTTTTTTTGGGGTTTTTTTTTTTTTTATTTTTTTTTTATTTTGGCATGGCTGCTAAGTGGATTATATACTTTTACATTTTGTCCTAAACGATTAATGTAAAAGTCAAGGAGTTGAAGATAAATGAAGACTCAAGCTTGTGGAAGGTAATTTGCCATATTTCCTACTGTTTTAATGCTACTCACTTCAATATAATATCAATTTCCCTTTCAATTTAAAATTAAACTTGAGCAATTTTTTCAGCATTTTTTAAAGTCTTTTAAAGATCAATGCAATGCAAAAATGCCACACTGAATGCAAATGGACTTTAGCATGAAGTGGGTTCTAGCTGAAGCACAGCAAATAAGCATGTGTGTGTAAATTAGCTCAATAAATTCATGTCAACACTTGTACTAAAGAATATAGTTATTTTGAGTGAGAAATAGAATTAATAAAATTATTTTAGCTGTTAACTATTATTAAATGAAATGCATTCGGTAAATGTGTTATTTTAAACTAGCATAAGATCCTGACAAATTTCTTATGACCCTAAGATTGGTTCGAGTCTGGTGCGTATAACACCAAGGTTGTGGGTTCAATCCCTGTCTGGACCATTCTCTTAAGAGCAGCTCTTGATGATCTTGTGGGTCCTTTCCATCTCAGAATATCCTGTGATCTGGAAATACTCCTTTTAAGGTGAACACTGAAATAAGCATACTTGCCTGAACGCTCATTTTCTTCAAATGTTTATGTCACATACTCATTACATGCAGCGCAGTGATTCATCTCCTTTTTTATGGAGATAAAAAGACTTTTTAACAGTCTTCATTAACAAAATAACATTTATTATGTTAGGGCAGCTTACCTCATGAAAGGTTTAAGGTCTATAAGCTCCCATTTTTTTTGCTGTGTTTGTAATCTTGAGTCAATAGCTATTTGTGGTGCGTGCTTTCCTGTGGAAAGAAAATATAAAATAGGACAGATTAAACTGGTTATTTGGTTATGCTAAGCAGCTCCACCTAAATTCTTATATATTTTTTTTCTTCCTTTGGCTCAGCAAAATACATTATTAAATGAGAATATGGGCTGGAGAAGATATAATATTTCTGCCCTTCTATTTCCAACACTTAGGATAGAATCAAAAATGCTGCAAAAACCCCACATGCACCAGAATGAAACTAATGTATGTATTTTAGCTAAATCCACTCTACTCAAAAAAGTTTGTAAATCTAAGCCAGAACATTGAATTTGCAGTGCCTAAAAATATAAAAACAACTTCTGGGAATCATATTTATTATTAAAAAAATCAATAAAAATCTGGTTTTCCAGTCCTGGCTGTAGTTTAAAAACATTATATTCCCTTTCAGGGAGGAGATTTAGGTTAAGAAATACCAGTCTAAAGAAAAACCATGAAATAGTAAAATTGGTATTCTGAAATCTTAGATTTTTTTTTAACCATGTGGATAGTAACTGTGCTATGTTTTATTGTAACATTCTTGCAATACAATGACACATCTGATATTAAGCATGGCAGTGGGCTGAGATGCTTTGTCAGTATTTCAAGGCTTCTGTCATTTTGTCTTAATGTGCTGAAAATACTTGTGTAATTTGATGAGATTTAATGATGAATGCAGTAGTTTTATTTTATAAAAAACCCTTTCATTGCCCTGCCTATAGCAGTAAGCAACTGAAATGTTTAAAGAATATTACTGGAGTTTTCACATGAAAATAGAAAGAGGTTTCTGAGCATTAAAAATATGTTTACTGTCTATACATAGACAAATATACCAGCCTTCTCTGCTGGTCTCAAAGGGTGACTTCGATCTTTAGAATTGCCTTAGACTACTCATCAGAACAGTATTCTCCAGAATGTAAAATCCTCATTAAGATACTGAATATTACAGAAATGTTCAATCCCATTATTGCCTATTGCTGCACTCTGTGGAATAGAACCACAACAACTTAAAGTCATTGGGGTGTCACTCTTTACTTTGTAAGAGTTTATATATGACTCTAAATGCTTAGTTTAGAACAAAGATCTAGATGGAGAACCATTAATTTTGAAGTTCTTAGCCAGTAACTTAGAGGAAATAATATTGTTTCAAGTAACCAATACTGTATTTAAGGCATTAGGTGAGGATTAATTCTACTTTAAGTTCTGAACCTTTCCTGTGAGGATTACTCACCGGGAAGGAAAAATACTAATCTATAGTTATGTACTGGTCACAGGTTCTAGTTCCATGCACATGAGCCATGACCAGATATTGTCACAATCAGACTGGGTCTTACTCTTTCCTTTTTGTGATGGTGTGATCTCAGCATATTCACAGAAGGGGAAAAAAACCCGAACAGCTTGAAGCCTTGCACCCAGTTCAACTTTTCATCAGAGTCCAGAAATTAACAGGGAATACATATGAAGAATCCATAGATGTTGCAAACACTAAATGAAATGAGACAGCACTTATGGAACCTGCCAGGAAGCTGATGCTACTCGGTATGCACGTTTTGACACCTCCATGAACAGTTTCCATGAATGCAAAGAGAATGAACATTAGATATATTAGGCTCTTACTGACATGCTATTTCAGCTGCTAAACACTTTTTTAGCATTTCTACACTAATGAACTCTGGTACTTGGAATTGAGGGACAAGGTATTTTCCACTGAACTTCCAAAAAATTTGGATTAATTTAGGGTTAAAATTCTACTACAGAAGGATGACCTGAAGTTTGCTTAAGGGTAACTTGGCAGCCTCCAAGAGCTGTGAGGCTGTATCTGTGTCTGGCAATAGAACAATGAAACAAAACAAAGAGGGGATAGAGATCAAGCGTACCATTGCAAATTTGGACATCTTTATGAGGGCTGATCTATTCACCTACTACCAGTACTAAATGCAGAAATCTTTCCTAAAGAGTGGAACATGCTGAACTGAAGACACAGAAAGTTATATCCTTACCTGTTTCTCCTGAACCAGGTGTTAAGTCAGCAGTCACAGCCCCAGCTATGGATTCCTCTGAACCTCTCCCAGCATGCTTGTTAATAAAACGCACACGTTCCTGAAAAGCCTAGAGATCAAAGTTTTAATTCAGAAAAGAAAACTTCCTCTGCATAATTTAAATCCCAAAGAATTTTCAAAAGTAGAATTCTATAAGTCTCCAATAAAACCTAACAGCAGGGTGCAATGTGCAAGTCTGCTTGGTGCTGGAATCAGAAAAGATGCCAGGATCCCACTGAATCAGTCCTGAGACATTGCACACTTACACTAACGATCATTGTCCAATGAAACACTGGGAAATCACTGATCTCTGGGCAGTTTGAAATATTACTTGGATTAAAAATAAAACAAAAACTGTATAGTTGAATATATGGCTACTGCACCTCCTTAGGGAACTATCACTTCATCCTAGGAGCTCCTATAGCCTGATGATTTAGACTTCCTCCTGAAAAATAGGACATTTGGGCACAGACCCTTTCAGACTCAATCACCTTTGATGCCAAAACCAGACATTAGCACTTCTGTCTTTTCAGAAGGTGACTTTGGCTCGCTAGGCATACTCTTAAGGGCTGAATGCCAGAATGGACAGAGAAGTCCTTTGGCTTTTGGTAAGCCTGGAGTCAGGCCCACAATTTCCAGAGTCAGAGGGTCTGTGACCCCTGGAATGGGCCTACATTGGGCCAGGGTTATCAAGAAGAAAGGAGAGGGGAAGCTACTTAATCTGGATAGAACACCTTAGCACAATTTAGATCTTGTTTTAGCATATTCTGTTGTTGCTGCAATTTTCTTAACAATAGCTGTTTTAAAAAAATGTCACAGACCTAAGGGGCCTTAAAAATGGAACCCTGTAGTTGCAATTCAGTTGATTTTCTGATCAAAAAAGGTAACAGTGGTAGAACCAGATTCTGAAGAGCCTTTACACATCAAAGGGGTTAATTTCCAGCTAATCTTTAGGAGGCTGTACTTGCATTTTCAGTCTCAGCACAACCAATCAAAGCTGCAGAGCTGCATCTCCTTAGTTCAGAATTTAATAGAGTAGTGTCAGGAAAAGTTTTGAGCTTTGAACGCACTAAAAAGAATTGAGAAAATCTGAGAGTCCAACTGGGAAGAACTGTGTTGGAGGTTCATTTCTGAAAAGTAATATAAAAAAGACAGATTGCTTCTGAGCTGGGGATTCTGGCTGAGTATCCCTCAATGGGCAATGGTATTGGTGATGATAGAGAATGACTGTCAGGTGAGTTTGAAGACTGAATTTTGTTCTTTTATTTGTCTTTGGTAATGATATTTCCAATTCTGAATCAGCACGGCAACTTTTTGCTTTGCTAGAAAGAACACATATTATTTTTCCATCTTAAGCATATGTCATGTCAAAAGTACCCAGACACAGCTGGCAACTAAATCAGTATTGCTTCTCCAAAACAGAATTCTTACAGAGCATGTACAGCCTCAAGGGGAACCTGCAGTGCAGAATTAATTTGGAATTCTGGCTGCAAGGGACAATTTGAGTACTGATATGACCAGGTGCCATTTTTTCAGGAGAAATCATTTTTGGCATGTTTATAGCAGTGTATTTCTCAATAGAATCTGTTCATGCTAAACATGAAACTTGTCACAAATGGCAGCTTTGCAAATGTGTAGCAGTAGCTTTCTAAGGAAAAACTTTTCTGTGTTTTGTAAAGGAGAATCTAAAATCTCAGTGATCTCCAGAAGCCTGAAGTGGATGGTCTGGATTCCTGCCCAGAATTCAGGCACATAATCACTTTTAATTCTTTAAACTGTAAAATCTCCTGTCTTTCACAGAGTGGTGAAGAGAACAGCCCTTTGAAGCCAGGTTTCTGTTGTGGCAACTGCTCTACCATCACGACAACTCCTGGAATCTGTGAAGAAACACCACTGCAAAGATAGCACTCTGATATTACCTTGACAGCTCTCCCTGGCTCTGCAGACTCCCATGCTTGTTTCATGGCTATGATCTCATCTGCTCGCCGTGTGTCTTTCTTCATCTTCAGAGTGTCTGCCTCTTTCTCTTCACTAACTATGCGTAAAATCCAGTAGGGTGTGTTTAAAGCTGCTTGCTGAAAGTATCATAAATATAATGTAGTCACTGGTATACATCTATTACCACTCTTTAGGATGAAAACATGTTTTTGTATACTGGCCATTTTTCTGACTGATATACATTGTACATTGACAGACTTTGATATGCATTATGACACAAACAGAAGCTGCCAAAGGAAAGAAAGACTACTTTGCAATGCCTGGAAGCTCTTTGAGGTGTTTTTGTTTACATGTTTTCCTCCACCCCGATATAGCATGCTCCACACTCCCAGTTCTTCTGAACAAGAATATTTTGTAGTTATTTTCACTGAATTGTTTTATGTCCCTGCCAAGATTTTTTCTTTTCCTCCCCTTTCCCTTCCTTCATTCCACAAGTTTCTGTACTAGAAACCTTATTATATTCAAGTGGGATTTTTGCATAGAAATAAACCTTGCTCTGTCTTACAAGGTTCTTTTCCAATCACTTCCAAAAGTCTCTAAAACACCTAAACACATGGCTTCTCCAGAATCACAGGATAAACAGGGCCTGAAGTCTAGGAGACTATTCTGCTCTCTGACCAACAAATGAGATATTGTGCTGCATGTATTTCTGGAAAACTGTACCATCTGAAGAAGCTTTAAGCCCAAGACTTAGAACTAGGGTTAGGAGTTCAGCTGTTATTTGAGACTAAAAGTGGGCATCTTCTTTATCTGAAAAGGCTCCATATCACAACTTCTATCTGTTTTAGTAGTGGACTCCCAAGAACCATCATCCCAGCATCTCTAGTGTAAAGCACCATTCCAGAACTCTGTATAATTAGGTGTGGATATGAATCACAGGGAAGTCTGCTGTGCAGCAAGTTTAGTCAGCAAAAAAATCAATAGAGATTTCTTAATTAAAGACTCTGTGGTTCTCTCCTTGAACTACACACCATGACACAGCAAAATTCCCAGTAAAAGCAACACCATTAAACAAGGAGCTGTCAGTTCCTTCACTGCTTTCCATTAATCCGTTTGCAACCAATAATGTCAATTATTCCTTTTAAGGAATAAAGGCTGGCAACAGCCTTTCAGTTAGCCACAGAATACTCAGATGATCCCACCTCAGGAGAGAAGAACTTCCAAGTATGCAGTACATAGCAATTTTTCTGCCACTGTATGTCTGCATGCTAATGACAACTGTCATATATGAGACTGGAACTGACTACAGCAGAAAGACCTATTTCATCTTCTTAGGAACCCATGAAAGCCACTACATTGAGGGACTAATTGGACACAAATATAGTGAATACATGAAATTTAGTAAGCTTTCAGCAGAGACAGAAACTACACCAACAAAAGGAACAACCAGTAGTGCCTTTATACATAAACAAAGAAATGAGCAAATTTTATCTCTAAATCCAGGATGTACATCTTTTACATTCAACCCTTTTAATTCAACCTTTCTCAGGTGTAAAGCTAAAAGGGTTGCAAAGCAGGGTATAGAGAAATGCAAGGGACATTAGTAGTCCTAGTAGTACTGGTCTGCAGACCCGAGAATACATCTATATTCATCACAAGGATGGCACATTCAACAAATTGAGGCTTTGGCTTTGTTCTCACCTGAGATTCATGTGTTCCTCTTTCTTTGTGGAAATGTTCTGCCTTCTCAAATACTTTTGATCTTCTGGTTGATATAGGAGCATGTGCAATCTTTTTTACTTCAAAAGAAGGGAAAGTTAGGGGAAAGCTCTGCTCGTCATCCTTTTCCCTGTGTATTACTCAGATGTCAGTCTAATGCATGATGAATTAGAGAATATCACTGTTATCCATAAATATAGTTCCCCATATAAAACCCAGAGTGGAATAACAGCACAAAACAGCCATACAGAGAGACAAAGGAAAGCCAGTTAATTTGTTGACACTTTCTTACTGCCAAGAATACGGGAACAAAACAACTTCTAAAAACATACTTACAAGGTGGACATACTGTGACAGCCTTATCTGTCCTAACTAGCACTTTATCCAGGGCTTAACTGAGAGATTGCCATGGTGCCTGCATTGCTGCCTTGTGTACGGGTCAGTATAAAGACTGCAATGTACAGAACCATAGCCTGACTCTTACTTCCCTTCTATAGTCTCATACCATCTGTCAGTGTTTGTTATGCACCAGGAAGGTAAGAAGTCTGAAACAGGTAAAGTCAATGTTGTCATTGTCTCAAATCCTACGACTGTCTAGAACTGAGAATGTAGATACATCCCACCAAAAATGCAAGGAAGTTAAGGCAAAGAAACATATTTCAGACTTGATGCATATTTAAGAAACACAAATTATTGTCAGGACCATCTGAGAACATTTTAAATTAATTATATTATCAGTACATATGTATACCATATGTTTGAACTAATGATACTGAAAATTGACATTTGCAATTGACACTTATTCTGCAATGTCTTAGCTGGCGAGAGCTGTAAACAAGACTTATTGCATGTCATATTCTTGTTAAAATAAATTAATAATAAAGCCTGTAATAGCATTTAACTTTAATAGCATAAGGAATGTGTCAGTGGAAACAACCAGGATGAATCCAAAACAGTATGAAAAAGATAAAAAAGCTAAACATGAAATCTCTATTTCCTTCCACCTTCCTACTGCCTGAAACATTGAGACAAGTGCTAGAAACCTAGCTTTAGCCAATACAGTAAAATAGGGGACTTCTCTCAGAAAAAAGTGGATATGAGTGACTGTTTCACAGTTTGATGATAATAATAAGATATCTCTCACTTAATGCTTTTAAGATAAGATATCTTTCACTTAGTGCTTTTTCAATTTCTTTCCACTGAGGACAAATCACTGTGCTGTGTGATTAATGAGCTTTGGACGAGATCTACAATGTCATGGCTGAGGTTATATAGCTATATAAAATTATAAATATTAAATATATAGAAACACATTTATAATGCAGATGTAACTCCACATACAAATATATATTATATGTTATATGTGTGTATTACATCATACATTGTACATGTGTTTATCTAGAAATGGTATTATTCTTATCTCCTCATGCTACTCAAAAACTGTCCAATGACACCAAAGTGTAAAGATTAAATTGATTCAGTGCTACCAAGGCATATATTAAGGAATGAAAGCAAACATAAAAGTGGTCTCCACAAATATTGAATATACTAAAGCAATTCCAGAGGAAATGCAAATATAAAACAAATGGTGATGACATAATTCAAAGTTATAAAATGATTATATAAATGGCTTTCCCTCCAATTTCACATTATCATAACATATTAGCACCATAAATCAGGCTGGTGTACATGCATTATTCAGGGAATTATTAATTTTAGAGATAAATTATTTATTGTTTACACAAACACTCAAAAAACATTCAGTGTGGTTAGCTAAATGACACTAGACAAAGACTTTCTATGTCATAGGATATGTCAAGCTTTGCCTGGTTCCTATAAATATTTAGTGACTCTGAATTTTAACATTTTGATGCTCTGAACTTACAGCATGCCTTGAGAAGTTAGTAAACAACAATCAAGGATAAGAAATGACAGGGCTAGAATGAGGTAACTTACTTTAACTCCAGATATGAAGGCTTAGGCAAGATTGAGATCTCCAAGCTCTCCCATGCACTGCACTGTCCAGGCTCCCCCAGCCCTTCCCACTCCCTCAGCAGAGCAAGCAGTATCCTCACATTTGGGATCATCCTCCAGACATGCCTGAAGGGGGCAATGACTGCATTTTGGCATGCAGCCCACTCTGATCCTAAGTGAGATGTGAGTAGCAACTTGGGGCTTTTCTAAGGGCAAAGCCAGTTAAATCCTTTGTATGGGATTTTGTAAGAAGAAAGGCAGGCAGATGATACAGAAAGTAAAAGGCCATTCCAGCTCACAGCTTATGCATCAATCATCACAAACTCTCAGAGGCAGCTTTTGTATCTACATGGCACCAAGAAAAGCTTCAGCATCACACAGGCTGACAGTGATGACACAGCTGACAGCAACTTTAAAAGTAGCTTCTCTACTGCTCTTCAATTATTTATTCAGAAATTCATTTAGTCTTATGCCAAATGGGGACCATAGTGATCATCCAGTCTGATGTCCTGTCTATGACAAGCTAAACAATTACACTGAATGATTCCTAGCTGAAACTCAGCTTCAGATTGAGATACATCAATTCTCTTTTTTAGGCAAGATAGACAGCTACTCCTGATTTATGAAATTTAAATTACAGGGTATCTATCTTTTTCATAGGTAAAATATAGAGGAGTCTTTTGAAGCTTTCTTTGAGAAGATATCATGCTCCTGCTATCTGAAATAGACTCTGAGCATTTAGTGGGATTACCCAGTACTTCGTAGTAATGACTGTTAGTCGCCCCATGTGGGATTTTCAGCTTCTGGTTAGAAAAGATTGAGAAGCTCAGATGTTGCTTTTCCTGTCTTTGTCTGGACCCTCAGAAGGATTCTCAACAGATGGCAATGTCAAAACTTTCCAAAGCTGGGCTCATCCAGACACTAAAGTTACAGAACCAATACAGCAGGATAGAGCAAACCAACAATATGGTTGCAGTAGTAGCATGGGGTTAGAGAATGGCTTAGGGATCTTCAGCACCATCATGTATCCTCTAAACTATTTGTTCACTGAACACCAGGCAAGTGATTAATCACTACTGACAGGCTAGCTGGGAAAGAGATAAAGATCTTAAACACCTCATGGAATCGTCTCCTTGGCATGAGCCAGTAAGTTCTCCTGTGGGAAAAGAAAACCTGTAGGAAAAACTTTCACAACTCTGGAGGATAAAAAGGAATATTCCAAAGCATATTGCCTGTCCTGCCTTTTCAAACCCACCTCTACTACCTGGGCTGGGAGATCTATCTCCCCCTGCTTTCCCAGTTGGATAGACAGCCTTCTCTCATCAACAGCTTATACTCTTAACTTAAGGCAATACATAAAATCCATGCTGCAGTCAGCATTCAGCACACAGTGATGATTGAGCTCGGGGTTGTGCAAGCTGCACAATAAAACTAATAATCTTACTACAAGAAAAATAAAACCAAAGAACTAAAAATGATAGCTGAAAATCCTGTATACAAGGCAAACCTTAAAACGATTTTGTTCACACAATCAAGCAGCTGAAAATGGTACTAGCAGTTACAAGATTACCTCCTAGTTGTTCCCCTTTTAAACAAGAATTATGATCTTGACCTTACATTTTTTTACTATTTTTCCATTGAAGACTTTCTCTGTAACAGTTCTCAGTAGAAGGAAAAAAAGAAAAGAGAAAAAAGAGAAAAGAATGAAACCTGTGTAAATAAACTATGTGTCATTTTCTAGTTTCCGTGTACTCGGGTTTTCCTGGCTAATGCCTTTTTAATGTTTTGTTTGTGCAATGGGCTCTTTAATGAAGCATTTAATAGGGTTTCATATACAATAAATAGGACTAAGTATTATTCACAAAGTAACTTTTGCTAACACAGTTCTTTTCACAAGTACAAACACCAATAAATACAAAATTATCATAGCATCTGTACACCAGAGAAATTACTTTCTTCAAAAATGTTCTAAATAAATATTTATAATACTGGTGAATATAAATAGTATAATAGCATGGGTCTTCATTTAAAGGGAGACTAGTGTAAAAGGCTTTAGTAGATTTTAATACAAATGTTTTTGCCATGATAAATTAGCTTTAATACAAAATTAACTCCAGATGGCACTGTTGGCTTACATGAAAAGGAGATACTTGAAATGGGGAAAATTTGTTGCAGAAATTTTTCACCTGGCTCACTACAGGTGTTCTTAAATATCACATGGTGAGACAATACCTTTTTTGTTACACACCAACATTATTATTATATGAATTCTGTGTTTGACAACAGGTGCTGGCAATTTTAAAAGGTAAAGGCCAGTTTTCAAAGCAGTTTAAGACTAGTTCACAGCCAGAAAAAAGATTAAATTTTCTGGTCTACCCCCATAATTATAAACTATAGAATTTATAACTTATTTATAATATTAAACTGTAAAGTTTAGTATTTTGGGGGAAAATACTAAATATTTTATTAATATTGATATTAATAGGCATACATAAAATAAATACTAAGTAGTGAATAGGTGAGCATTGGTGTTTAAAATTTTTGGTATCAGTTGTTTTTAAACTCTGCTGGTGGCCTAGGCAATCTGTTGGTATACTTGTATAAACAGAAACACTTAGCTAATAAAAACTGTGAAATGGATTTGGACTACTTTGAAAGGCAGCAATTATAAGAGGGCACAAAAAATTACACCATTTTAAAACAATCCCAAGAGAAGAAGTGCTTGTTATCACCAACTGTGGCTTAAGTTTGTTTGACTAGAAATGAGCATCAGTTAACATGGAGAAGGGAAGCTAGGAACTGGAATTCTGCTACCTTGAATTAAACAGGATAATACTCGTGACATTGACAAGGTTCAGGGATATGAGCTGAGAATTAGTGAAGAAATTTAAGAGATTAAGTGCCCTCCTTTGACCTGCAGTTTTACAGACCATGGTGAAGGTATGTAAAAGGAGACACATGGGCAGCATGACTGATGTGTGAAGTGCAAGCTGTCACTATGTAGTCAACTCAGAAAGATAAGAGGATGTAATAGGATGCCTATTGTAAGAAACAGTCTAACAGGGAAAATTAAGAGAATAAACTGAATCATCTAGGATGAAAAGATGATATGGTGAAGAACACAGCAAACTACAAGCAGGTGAAATCACTAGAAGAGCTGTGTGCAAGCCTGTAAGCCTACACGACATAGCTCCTCAAATGCTACTAAAACTGACTAGAGACTTTAGTAAATCAAGATACATCTTTGTAAAGTTGCATAATGATAACTGAAGACAGACTGAAAAAATCTCAAATATTGTATACATCCCAAGCCCAAGAAATTAAATAATATCTGTCAGCAATTACTGCTGCTGAATCTAACTTCAGTCCAGGATACTAGAAATTTTTAAAAAAAACAACCAAACAAAAAAAAAAAATCAGTCAAGGAATTGACATTTAACAGACATTTTAAAAGAAATATGTAAATAGAGTATGAAGTGTGACATACCACTAGCGAATAAAAAACAAATCATCCTAAAAATATTTTAGGGTATTATCAAGTGTATGTAAATGAGGACGGATAATGCAAATAGCTTCTGCTTATCACTTATTTCAAAAATTGAGTTTTAGAACCTTAGCATTAATGATATGGGAAATTTACTGAATGGTGGAAATTAGTATTTTAGGCTCTGCAGGAACCTAGGGGACAGAACACAGGAGAATCAGCTATGTATGTGTGTGAAGTTCTGCACCAGCAGCTGAGTAGGACTGCAGCCTCAGAGCTCATAGGGCATGCAGGAACAGCTAATGGGCACATTAGGTGTCTAAATCCAGCTGGTGGATGGATCCACCCTTATAGAAATAGAGTCTCTCTAGGGGACTTCCATTCTTTCCAGCCAGAGAGGGAAAAGCAGGATGAGGCAGCTGGTGCTGTCTGTGTTTGTGTTTGTGCTCTGAGTGTCTGCCTGTGACCTGTGTAGCTGGCAATGTGTGTACATACATATACATAAATATATACACACATATACACAGTGTGGATGTGTGTCTATGTGCATGTGCTTGGTGGGATTACACCTTCAGCCTCACGAATGGTTGGACCTGGGAATGTGCACTGGCAGCAGCCTTGCCTCTCTCGGGCTGTTGGTTTCAGCATGATAAACTTTAACATAATTCAGATCCAAATAATTTTGTGTCAACCCCACAGGTAAAAGGAGAAGCAAATATGAGACATTTATCTGATTTACAGAATACTGACTAGTATTCTAAGTGTTTTTAATTTGTCTCGGGCTTGGTTTTTTCTGTCCCTTAAGAAGAAATGCTACAATAATCTGTAAAAAAACCAAAACCTTCTTTAATTTCTCTGTCTCCTTCCTGACTTACATATACAGACTGTACTTGGCAGCTTTCCTAGTCTTTCCTCTTGCTAAATTCTTCTCCTAGCAGTACAGAAGCAATACATTTCCCAAACCAGGCCTTTCCCCCTGTCTTGTCCAGTGCATTTTTTTAAACTTATCAGCAGGCATGTTTCTGTTCCAGATCTCTACCTAAAGCTGAGCCCTAAGAAGGTGAGTTTGGCAGTGTATTCTCTGATTTCCTTATATTTTGTAAACTGAAGATATAGATTCATCCTATCAAACTTAATTTCTAAGAACTACAGAACAAAAAGCTTTGTTGCCTAGTTATTTCACTCAAACAGTGAAAAAATGTTGCTTGGGGCATTTTTTTTTTTTAAATCGGTAACATGGTACATTTGACTAAATAAATATGTACTTAAATCAACCTACCTTTGATTTCATTTTTCTGCAATTCTTTCAGTTCCTGGACATGCAGAGACTCACTCTCAGTAAGTGGCCAACTATCATGCAACACCAATGCCTGTATTGTGTACTGGTGAGACTGTGAAAGAAAATCCAGCATGCTGAAGACATAACAATTACAGCAAGCATTCAAGTCCTGAAGGTTAGT
Organism: Grantiella picta; assembly: GCA_013397955.1. Classification (NCBI taxonomy): domain Eukaryota; kingdom Metazoa; phylum Chordata; class Aves; order Passeriformes; family Meliphagidae; genus Grantiella; species Grantiella picta. Next base: position 480,473 of record VZRM01006291.1, on the reverse strand, counting down.
AAACTGCCAGCTGTTGAATTCAGCAAATAAAATACATAATAAATTTACAAGCTTGCACATAACAGCACTCACAAGAAGCTTAAAAAATTAATTTTAATTCCAAAGATCTTATTTTAATTCCCGTGAAATTAAACAATTGCTCATGTGTTTGTAGAGTAAATCTAAACTGGGCTATACAATAAAGAGCTACATTCCTGTAACATTTCCATGTAACTTTCCTATGTATGCCATGTACTAAAACAAAGACTTTTGTCTTAGATGTTAAGACCCACTACAGGGCTTTGAGCCTTTGAACTAGCACTCAGTAATGCCTCAATTTGAGGTAGAGGTGACAGGGTTCATGGGCTGTTTTAAACATTGTCTAAACTGAATTGCAAATTACTATATTTAAAAATTGTTTTCCAAATTCTAAAGCCAGTTCTGAGTCATAGGAACAATTCTGGGGTTTATTTCTCAATAATTTTTGTTTTCTTAGGATATTTTGTTGCAATTGAACTCAATTATCAAGAAAAAATTACAGCAGATAAACATATGGAGATAGAAAAATAAAAACTCTTTTAGAAAGTAGACGTCATTTCTGTAAAATAAACAAAAAATACTAAATGATACCAAGAAAAAAAACATTGTTTGACATTAATCTGACAAACTTGGCTCAAGTAGCAGATATTATGTGTCTGTTGCTAAAGCTTGCAGCTGACTGGAAATAGGTGTTTCCTTAGTAAAGTATTATAGATGGTCTTCTATAATACCATATTTCAAAGAAAGCTTTTATTGAAACATCAGAACTTTAATTTAATTTCTGGCAGTTTTTCATCTTTATGTGGAAGTTATGCTATACTTGAATTGGATTTTCCAAATGAGGAACATTTAAAGACAGAGTAAATCACCCTGATATGAAACTCCCCACTTATTTGGTCATTCATACACATATATTATCGTTTTTTTCATCACCTCATTCAAAAGCTACCAACAATCTTAATTTTGGATTCCTTGTTCTTGCCTCAGGATATAAGATCTCCACATGTACCAAAGGGGTTAGCAATATGTCTTCACTGTTTGTTTGGTGTTTGGTTGCTTTTTTCCCCCCAAATCCCAGTCGTTAGCAATCTCTTACTTGTTGTGGAGTTCCAACATTACTTTGAAAGTCATCCGAGAGGGAAGAATCTTCTATTAATATTGTGGGAACTTCCTGTACCAATTCTGACTTGGAAGAAGTTTTGCTGTCCTTTGATGAATTATGACTTCCTTTTCTTGATCGTCCAATTTCTGAACCCTTCTTTGTACTACTGTGAGTAACATGTAGGGATTTTGCTGCAAGATGACAAAAAAAGGTCCAGAAATTCTATGAATTACTGATATGAGGTAAACAGATGCCCTCAGAAAGTATCAGAAAGAATTAATATAGTCCATTTTCTCCTGCTGTATTATACTCACAAGGTTCTAATTAAAATTATGTTTGTTCCAAATAAGCATGCAAATCACAAATACCTTCAAAGTAAATAATGAGAAATTCGAAAGATTGTATATATGACTGCTGTTACTGTTTATAAAGCATATAATATTTTCCCCTCAAAGCGCATGCTTTTTTCCTGCACTAACCACCACAGCACTATGCTATACATCAGATATAGAATATAAATAGCCTTGTGCTCCCTAAGATGGGATCCCTTTGGGGCTAACCTAATTTAATAAATTGTGTAAAAGTGAATGAAGGGAAGAGGCACATTGGCCACAGTTCTGGCAATTCTCACTCTTTCAGAAGTCTCTTATCAAGTCTGTTTGTGTCAACCTGACACAAAGATCATAGCTGACTTGAGTTTAAAAAAAAGCCAGTCTTGAAAGGAGCTATAAAACTATTTATGATAATGTATATATATGTATATAATTGTCACCTATAGAAAATGTTAATGTGGAAAAACTGTGAAAACAGAAATGTTCTAAAGAACGGCTGTCACAGAAATATTAACTTAGAAAACATAAATTTGTTTTCCCTTCTTATGCCACTGAAATTTGTGATGTTCTTTTGCCTGCAGGTCTACAGAGAAAGCAAAGAGAATTCTGAAACTGAACACTAAATAAGGAAAAAGAATAACCTCTGGGGAAGTAGCTTCACCTGTGTTACACTAATGACAGCTGGACCAGCAGCTGGGAAAGAGATATTTTGACTTCACTGAGGACAAGAGGCTTTACTGTTCCCAAGGTTTATTGTACAAAGGATGATAGTGCACCATTGCAATGCTTTGAAAGAAAAATGCAGTTTCCTATGTGTTGATGAATCAACCAGGGAAATTCATAGGAGGTGGCAGGACTATTAGACCAGATTCAGCCAAATTTACTGGTGGTGTATCAAAGTATAAATTCCCAATCAGAGGTTAAATGTGGCCCTAGAAACTCAAATGGAGTCAGGAAATATTATTTCTTATGAAAGTCAAATGTCATGGGTTACTTCCAATTGCATCTTTGCTCTGCATAAGCCAGTGCTTCCTTGCTTCTCAGAAAATCAGCAGAAGTCAGGAAATCAAAATAAGACCTTGCAGAGATGTTTTCTTCAAGAGGTATCAAATTTCTAATTGCAAATTAAGAGTTGCTCTTCTGCATTACATTCAGAATCTTTAGCACCTGAGGTATTTCTCTTGCTGTCCCTGTGGCAAGCTGGCCAAGAGAGAAGGAGGACAATACTGGGTTTCTTCTAAACCAGGTTTTAGAGTGCTGCAACTCCAGGGCTGTTATTTTGTAAAAAGTATGCCTAAGCAAGCCTGTTACTGCGGAATAGTTTCTCACTCAGATAGATGCTGCTGAGCTTTCTAGGCATCAGTGAACTTTCCATGCTGTGAAGGCGAGAGGAGATTTAATTCACAGTGGTTAGATTACTAGGTCTTTCATGAGAAAGAACAAAAATCATGAGGCTTTCACTCAATAGAAGTGAAATTTCTATTGAGAAATTAATTTGTAGGAATAAGAAACAATATTCAAAGACCAGAATCTTGAACATGCTTCTACATCTGCAAGAAAACCTGCTGCAAAGAAACATTTTGTATTCCAGATAGAAGAGTAACTACATAAAAACACTTTCTAATTGGGAAAATCGCCTTTAGGTTACCATTTGCAATATCTGCATGAAAGTTTCTAGTCAGGAATGATCTTTGGTGCCTCTCTGAGCACTGTTAGCAAGGGCCAGTGCAAGAAATTTATAAAAACGTAGCTTTAAAGCAGTGAGGCCAACTAGATGTACTTCCTCACAGTCAACAGAGAGGTGACCTCTGCTCCAGGAGGTCTTGTGCTTTAGGAGATGTGCTTTAGGAGATGTGCACTGCTCTCTGAAGGAACTTACCTCTACCTATCAAGCTAGGTGGAGTTCAAAGCAGGTTGTATTCCTTAGGCTATAACTGTCCTTCATGAATGCCTAGCTATCCTCTTCTTCCCTCTCTCCTAAACCTGAAGAGCTTGAGTATTGAAAAATTCTATAATGGTTTTCCCAGAGGATGATCCTGCCATGAAATAGCTTAGAATCGTGGAATTCCCCCGGTAAGCCTCATTCTGCTTCCCTTGCAGGAAAAATTACTTGGAAAAGCTTCCCTAAATACAGTCACATCAGTAGTTCTCGCAATGGTCACAAGGTGGTGATGTAACACCAAATTATTTTTCTTAGTACATCGAAAAATACTCAGCCTTGGTTTTCGTAAATTCTAACTAGAAAGAATTCCTACCTACCTTGCTTCCAGATTCAAACAATTATCTGGAAGATATTTTGATACCACGTGACAGGATCGTATCAGGCTGTTACTGGCGAAAATAAAAGGAAAATAAGAGCGAAAATATACTGGCGAAAATAAATACTGGCGAAAATAAAAGGAAAATAAGAGCATTCACTTGCCCTGCTGTGCTTATACAATTGCTGTGCTTGTATCAAAATGAATTGTGCTTGCAATGTGTGAGTCAATATGTAACTCCTTTATTGTCAAGCAAATGTTCAAGGTCCAAGTCCTCTGATACATCTCAGAAGTGGTAAATATATCCAAAATCAATTGGTTTAATGTAGTTTTTGAGCTGTAAAAGACATTTTACAGCTCTGGAGATGAATTAGGCTGTTGGAGGGCAAGGGAGACAAGGTTTTATTGGTGATGCTTCCACAATAACGTCACTTAAGAGAACTTCTGGCAACACAGTGATCAATTCTATCAGAGGCAGAACATGTATGGTAGTGAATATGTCTCAAATTTAGGGATTGTATCTTGCTTAACTAACAAGATTTGTGCCAATGGTATAGCAGTGTTTTCTTGTTATTCTTTTCTGAGAAAACACACTTTTCTGGAGAACAAAGAAATACTGACAGAAGGAATCTTGTTGTATTGAGTGTCAGTTGTACAAACCTTCACCTGAACTTGGCATAAATAAAATAATATAGCCTTACTTTGAGCAAATAGACTTCTCCTATTCAAATGTTCAGCCAAAAGTATGTAAAGTGTTTGCTGTAGTTTTCAAATACATTTGTTACAAGTGAAATTTTGTTTAAGTTCAACTCTTCCCCTGAGTTATAACTTTTTCTCAGTATTTAAGTTGCTATGATGAAGAATTGACAATACTATAATGGGCATGTATGTCTTCTGTTCCAAGTCTGGGGCAAGTGGCTCCTACTTCAGTGTCTCTTATTTCCAAGAGTATCGTTTGAAGGTGGTGCAGAGGCAGAGTAAAAAATGGAGAGTTTTTCTTAAGGATAAGTATTACATCATTTATTAAAGAGTCTTTTACCTTGTACTCTGGGGCTCATATGATGAATGAGAAACCAGTAAAATGTGTGCTTCTTCTAAAAAGACTGATGCTCAGGATGGTAAATTTAGACCACAAGGCCCAGTGCAATCTGTGAATTATCTACCATGTCTCATGGTCTGAGCATCAGTTTCCTAGCAGCCAAAAGTTTTGAACTGTAAGATCAAATAGTGGCAAGATATTGAAAGTAAAATATATTTCAATTCTCAAGTACAAGGCAAGCATATGCACACAAATTTTTGGAACTGAAAAGCTACTTCACTATCTACAAAACTCTGTACTCGGTTATACAAACTCAAAAGGCAGAGAAAAAAAATGGGACTGGATGCCTTGTTTGAATCAATCCTTTCAGTAACTTTACTCACTGTTGAGGGCCAAGGATTTCTGTTCATTGCTCAAAAATGCAGCTGATTTCACTCAATATCAAAGCAATTAGAGATTAATGAAAAGAGTGGGAAAAATAGTATTTGCCGTGATTATCTAAAGTTACTGTAAGAATGTATATCATCCAGTGAATAAAATTATCAATTACAGCATGCAATACTTACAGTGGGAGCTCAGAGGTGATTGATTACCCCAGAAATTAAAAACTGGCATGAGTGCATAGCCTTTTCCAATGACACTCGTAACTTCCTTCTCATTATCTATGACTTGTAGTTTGATGAACACATCTGAATTAGAGGTTTCTACGTGCAATGTAATAGTATGTGGTGCTGTGACTTTTACAAAATACCTAAAGAGGAAGAAAAAAATATAGCAATATAACCAACTATACTTGATCATTCTTTTTTAGGAAAGTACCTAAATGTTGTGTTGAACTGGAAGCAAAAACTTAAACTGAGTTACAAATCAACTGTCTTTCTGGAATCTGACGGACTAAGCTTCATGCAGTGAATCAACAAACAAAGCAAGTGCTGCTGCTGAAAAAAAGGGGTGTCTAGCTATTTCTTTCTTTTCACTGACTTATCAAATGTCCAAATAGGCATTTAACCTCCTACTGTACTTGTATTTGTTGAATAACATTAGTCAGATTAGGAAATTGTATCATTAAAAAAGTACCTGAGGAAAAAAGAATTATTATTAGCTTTCAAAAGGATAGGGATATCTCCTTTGATAGTGGCTGCTACTGGGGTAGCCCTGCTAAGCACAGGGCCTGTTGTAGTGCAGGGTGTACTTCTTTGGGTAAAAACTTCCATACAGCAATTTAGTAATAGTCAGTTCTGAACTCAGAAGAGATTTTAATGAACTTTAATCAATTTTAAAAGGATTAATAAAAACTAAATCACGTTTTTATTAAATGTATTTTCCTAAAAGAATCAGCATGCTAAAATAAAACATATTTAAATTTTTCTACCAACACTACAAGATGGAAATTGGTCTGATATATCAGGGAAAAAAGTGTTTTATTCCTGTATTAGTTAAAGCTTTATCTCTATAGCTAAAAAAAAATCTAGGAGACTTTATGTCTTCTCCCCACCTGCAAAATCTTGATTTCAATACATATTTAATCCCCAAAAGTACTATGGAATTTCAGCAATTGGCATATGGATAAAATTGAGCTTACAGAAATACAAAATATTTTGATGATTTTAAAGTTATAGTCTGCGTACTTCACACCTATTCATTAAGTAGTGGCAACATTTCACAAGATAACACTTTATTAATCAAATGTTAAATTTGATAGCCCAAAAAAGTCACATATTTGCATCAACATTCTCCCCTTCTAAGAAAGAGGGAAGAATATACTTTTCTGGTAGGGAGGACCCATACAAAAACCAGAATTATTAAATCTTCTCTCAATACTTACCTAAACAGTAAAAATTCTTTATTGGGTATGTAATTCTCCTTAAATTGTTTCGTACAGTAGATATTATTTACAGCCTCACGAGAGAGAAAAGGAAGTGGACTATGGGAACTGATGAAGCGGAGCTTCCATTTTCCAGCTGCCACAGGTTGGTCACCAGTGTGTGCTTCAGCCACAAAAGTGTATCCTTTCTGAAAGGGGAAAACAAGGCATTTTTACGTGGCAGTAACACTACCCAAAATGCACTCTAGGACTACAAGCAACAGACTTTTTGTCCACTTGTTAATAGAAAAATGTTACACTTGTTAATATAAGATGTACTTCATCAGCAATAATCTTGTAATTCTGATCTATTCTAATTTATGAAGCATCTTTTATTATAGCAATTTATATTTGACAAAAAGCTACATAGCAAGTCAAATCCAATTTTGTCTAACTTCAACGTTGGCAGGTGTTTTTAGGGGCAGATACAACCAAAGTCCTGAAGTAATTTTCTAACCAAATTATTCGATGATTTAAAATGCTCCTTCATGCTTCAGCACTGTGAAAGTAGGGTGGATAAGTTTGCTGCACAGAATTTAAGAGATGAAATCACTTCAGTCTTCAAATCTGAGGTTAAATTAACATTTACAGTAATTTAATAATGCCATTGCAGGTACAGCATAAAGTTTCAATATACTAATCCTATTTTTATGAAGACGTTGATTTAAGAAAAAATATACGTAGTATTAGAAAATTCAAGTAAAAAATTTATAAAGAACACAAGACACGATTAGTAAGGCTGGTGCAGATCTAGGTGGTCTTTATGAATCCTGAGAATAGGAATATGAGGAGCCAGAATAAACTTAAAGGTTTCAAAATTTGATTAATTTGTATTTGTAAAAATGAAGGCAATATGACTGTGATTACCTGAAAGACAGGAGCAGGAAAACGGCATATAAGGAGTGCAATGGCCAGTTGTAATGTTACTGGGGAACTGAGAATAAAGTCCCTTCTTCATATAGTCCAAGATAGCCCTGCTAACTAACTCACTATTTCCAAAATTAACATTTCATGTTACACTCAAGAAATAGTCCAGAAGAAAATTATGTCTTTCAGTTATCTTCTAAATTCTGTTTAAAGAAATCAAGATTTAACAGCAAGAGCAGCTTTGTTGAAAAATCCTTATAATGAATAGGGTTGTGATTTCAGGACTGTCCAATAATGCAGGGCTGTGACTCCAGGAATACTGAATATTTAGAATGAAAGTAAAATTAATCATTCATTATTCCAATTTGTGCAATTGTAACTGTAAGGGACTTTACAACCTTTAATCACCACAAGGTAATAGCAGCCACTCAGAGGTACCATTCAGAACTGACTTATTTAAACATCTAGTTAAGCATATGGTCATAGCCCCTCCTGCTCTTATCAAGCACACCTGGAAACTGAGAAGGATTTGGTCATATATTCAACTGCTTTCTGACAGCATAAGAACACTTTTTCTTGTATACCTATTTATAAAGATAATGTTACATGATCTTAACATTCACTATAAATAAGTAGAAAATTTAGACTTAGGACCAAAAGATTGTTTGAGTGAGCACTTTCTGAATACTATGAGCAATTAGAAAGCACAATAACTGAATTTTGCGTCTGGGAGGAATATCAAATAAGCATCAGTCACTACTGAGAAATAGGAAATAGATCTCAACAACAGCCCATTAGATTTATGTCTCTTTCTTAAAAAAACTTCATGAGGTTGCATTACACTTAAAATTCCTGTTACAATTCACTGTCTCTAGAATCAGAAAGGATTGCTTCTTAATATACCACCCAAACTAACTTTATGGCAAAGTAATATGATTCCCTTACGTCCTTCTATGACTAGTCAAGACACATAACTGAGCAGTGTTCTTAATCAAAGAGACTTCTATTTTCTAGATTAAATATGGTGGTAGTGATGATTTCTTAAACTCTTATCTATGTAGGTCAGCTGAAGCTTGAATGCTTATCTCTAGCCTTTTCTACAATCTGTTCAAAAGACTTGTGAATAATAAAGAGAGTAGAATTTAAAAAACACTAAGAACTAAACCAAATTCAATTGTATCCAGCGGTAGAAAAAACACCACAAAATAAGAAAATATAATGCAATCCCAAAAAGTCCAAATAATGCTAAGCAAGTAGTCAGTTTTTATCTAGGCAGTAATGTCTGCAAAACAAAAAGATAGACTTTATTACTAGTGTGCAGATTTTATCTTTATTGTCAATCATTCTGAAATGAACTTTAATGTGTTCCAGGAGTGTCACTGCAGCAGAATAACAGTATCTGTTGACAGGATTCCTTTTTAGCTCTGTTTTAAATTGCTGAGCCATAGTTTTGAAGCAAAACCAGTAGGTATATTTTTTTTAAAAGGTCTTTCGTTAAAAAAGGACTTTATGTAATAATACTGACATTTAGGAATTCAGGTATACTGTATAATTTCTTGCTTAATGTTTTACATTGTTGTCTATTTTTTACAAAATACTGTTGTAAAAAATGCAGGTCAGATTAAAATAGTATCCACATATTCTGTGTTTACTAATTGCAAAATGTCTTGCCATTTTGCAATTAGTAAACACAGATTTCAAAAGCTTGTGCAGGTCCACTGAGACAATAATGAACTATTTAGAAATAGGAAGAAAACAAGCTAAATTGTAGAGTATAAGGTTATATTCTTATTGAGGAACTCAGGAGAAGAGATTGAGAAATGCACTAAGAATAGGTAGAAAAATACAGAATGCCTGCAGAATTCTGTTTTAACACTCTAAAAATAACTCTTTACTGCTATTAATTACATTATATATTATAAAATATAAGCCGTTAGTTTAGCAAATAATAACAGAAATGTTGTATTAAGAGAGAACTTCTTCAATAGGGAAGAACAGAAATCAAATAAAAAGGGCCATTTTCATTATTTATTAACAGAATCACTGAGGCTATTGTGCTGTACCCATGGGGAAAAAATTATTACAGAATGTGCCTAATTGGGTAGTGCATAAAACCCCAAGCATTTATAATATGAAAACCACTGTACTGCACAAAAGGTTGGTACGACCTTATCTGGAATATTGTGTACCATTTTGGACACCTTTCTTCAAGAAAATAGGAGAAGGTCTGAGAAGGGATTAGTGAAATCAGGGAAATGGAAAAGCTGCCTTATGGGCAGAACTAGACAGTTGTGTCTTGCTAAGCAGGATCTGAAAAAAATCTGAAGTTGTGCTTGTTCTTTCCACAACCTGTCACTTTCCTGAAAAGCAGTAAGTAGTGTTTACCACTGAGATTTCTTTTTGCATCTTGCTCCTACAGTGTTAGTCTGCAACTGACATCAATGCCTTGCTATTGACAGATGAGACAGAGAAGACTAAAATGTGAACAGAATGTGTCTTCACCAAAAGGTCAACTGTGAACATGAGACTAGAATAATTAATACTGGAGTAATATTAAGAGACAAGAGGTAGGCCAGAATAAGAAATTAAGTAATAAATGATAATACAGAAAAATTGAGAGTTTGGATTAGTTAGGTCTGATGAACTTCTGAACTGCCTGAATCACAATTAAATAACAGACTAAAACAATCACAAAACTTTTAAGTTATGTTTGATAATTGATGGAAAACACTAAGGTACTATAAAAACTACCATGTTGTCTTTTTTGTTTTAGATGGACATAGGTGTTCAGAAAATTATCATTCAGCCAAAGTCCAATGGCTGAAAGCATCACGAAATAACTAACAAAATGAACTCCTTGCAGCCCCCTCAATATAGCAAAAAATCTGAAAAGAATTAAGTCCTGTCAAACGAATCAAGATTCCTTCTTTAGAAAAGCCTGCTATTGGAAAGGAAACACCTGACACTGTCTCTTTGATCATTCTTCTAAGCCTAAGGAAATGTTGTCATAATGAAGAAGCTAGGGTGGCTATTGAACAATCACATCCAGAAAGCATATACTCATGGCTTATGGAAGAGTAGGATGCAGTCAGTGAGATTTCAAAGACCTAACCTGAAACTGATTCGGTATTTTTACTACTAATGTGCATGGTGGAATGGAAAATATACACGGGCTTAATTAGCTGATACCACAAACTAGGAAGTAAGGTAGCTTTGGAGGAAGAGAAAATAAGAATTAAAGATTATTTTAAACTGTGGAAATGGACTGAAAGAACAGTATTAGAATCAGTAGTGAAATACACTGTATTTACTCAAGAATAATGAAGTACAGGGTTCAGTTTTTCAGGAAAGCACCTAGGATTACAGAGGTACATGAAGCAGCAATAACACTGCAAAACAGGGCATCACAGTTGAATATATAAGCAGAAGTAAAGCCCAAAGACATACACTTATCATTCATTACTCAAAATTTTTATGGCCGCATGTTAAACATTGGTACAAAGTTCACTGTTCTCAGTGTTATGCATGAAAAACAAGAAAAAACCCAAAGCAACAGCACCTGAAAAGATTCTAGAGGAGAGAGTAATCAAAAGTTCACTAAGAAAGATTTAGCATAGAAACATATCAGTGATAGTCTCTGTTCAAACTTGCTAATAAATAAGGGTGTACTTTTAAGTAGAACACTATGACATAGCTATAAATCTCAGCAGAATTTGGGAATATGTTATTATGTCTAAAATTATACTTTTCACAACAACTTCTTGCATTTACCTGATTTTTGGGATAAACATGAGGTGCCACTTTTAAAAAGGCATGTGGCATTTCCTCCAGTGTGTCATTATCAAGAACATGAAGCCTATAGGAAGGGAGAGTGGTATACACCTTTGTCAATAGAAGCATATCTTCTGGGACAATAAATATTTCTCTAAAAAAAAATCAAATTATATGACAATTATTTTCACAAGTAAAAGGATTTATGCAACACAAAGCAAGAATATTGTCATACTTTAACCCCAGCCAGCAATTAGGAACCACACAGCCACTCATTCACTACCTGCACTCAAACCCACCCGAGGAGGAGAAACAGAAAGAAAATGTAACTGTCAGGTGTTAAGAACAATTTAATAATTGAAAAAAATATAATAATAAATATTCTACTAATATTAATATTTGTAATGATAAGGAGAGGGACAGAGAGGAACAGAATCCAAGAGAAACAAATGATATATAATATAATTGGTTGGCACCCACTGACCAATGCCCAGCCTGTTCCTGAGCAGCGATTGGCCCCCTTCTGGGTAATTCCCTCACAATTTATATACTGAGCATGATGTTCTGTGGTATGGGCATGGGTATGTCCTTTGGCCATTTCCAGACAGCTGCCCTGGCTGTGCTTCCTCCCAGAGTTTCTGCACCTCCTCACTGGCAGAGCATGAGACACTGAAAAGTCCTTGACTTAGTGTAAGCACTCAACAACCACAACATCAATGTGTTATCAGCATCATTTTCATACTGAATCCAAACACACAGCACTGTACCAGCTACTAGGAAGAAAATGAAGAGGAAATAAAGAAGAAAACGAATTCTGTTCCAGCCAAAGCCAGAAGAAGTTTACATCAGAATCTAAGGAAAGCAGACAGATAAGAAGTAAGTTTTTTAAGCAGGTTAGTGAAAACCCAGAGTGTATCAATACTACTTCCCTATAAGAGTTATATAGGGTTCTGTGAAACTCACCTGAAAACCAGAAACCATGCATTTGGTGGTTGATCAGCATATGTTACTGCATAGTCAGTGAAAGACATCTTACACCGCTCATCTTCATAACAAGGAAACTTATCAACTGACTTACGGCTTCTTTTAAACATTTCTCTGGAAAGCAGAAAGCAAGATAAGTACTTAAATCTAACCAGAAGGGCATATATATACTGACTTTTACTTATGCTGATCATGAAGAACACTAGTTTATACATGAATGTAAAACAACAATATAAAATGTGCTACTAATATTTCTCTAGCAGTTATTCACTCTCAAAAAAAAAAAAATCATTGAGGGATCAGCCCTTTCAGACCGCATAGCAAATACATACACATATTTCTATCCATCAATCTATCCATGACTAGAGCTGTTTCTAACATCCCAAAATGTTATGGCTTCTACAAAACTTTACCTCTTTTTCTTTTTTTTTCTAAGTAAATATTGGTTAGCATAACTTTACTTTCTTTATATTAAGTTGTCATCTTTAAGCTGTGGCACCGTCAGCAGATTAAAATCCCTCTATTTAGTTTTAAAACCTTTTGAAACAACAAAGGAATAAAAGCAAAACTTATTGTCCAAGGTGCTAGCTTGTTACATTAAATGGAAATCTGTCAGCTGTTAAAACAAACTAAGCACAAGTGCATTAGCATGATTTTAATACTCAGATTTATCCCCCAGGTCAATGTCTATGAACCCCGTAAGTTTTAAAAGTCTGAAGGCAGACTAGGAACTGCATCTCTTCTTTGCTGATGTAGAGATGCTGCAAATCTAAAATGGATGGATAATACTTGGAACAAGGCTGTGGTTGCAAAGTCCTGATCCCATCAATGTACACAGGTTTTACAGGATTAAAAACACTAAAAAGTGAAGTAAAATTATACCTGGTGCTCAAATTGCTGGTTATGAGGAGTGAGGATTTGTATCCACAGGCAGTAATTATTGCCAGTTTGCACTCCTCACCCCTGGTAGAACTGATTTACTGTTACCTCAGCTGTGTGAACACTTGCAGAGAGATTTTTGAAGGACTTAGTTGAAATACGTGATCCCCAAAGAGCGTCATGCTTGCAAATGACTTAATGAACACTTGAAATTAGAATAGCTGTCTTGTCAAAAGCTGCAATAAAATATCAGGGAAAGCATCTACCTAGAAATATATCTACTTTCCTCCAAGAAAGTGCAACAAAAAAGTCCCCATATGAAATAATAAACTGGGTACACCTAAATAGTGTAGCTGTCTCCTTTCTACTGTCAACCATGATTCCTTAAGAGCACAAATCAAAAAGTTTCTTTAAATCAACTGGGTAAACGCTTAACTAAGGAATCAGTATCAGATCTATACTTACAGAACAGCCTACCAAATACTAAAAAAAAAAAAAAATACAGAAAAGAGCTAATACTCTAGCTCAAGCTGTAGGAAAAAATCTGTAACATATCTAAAAATTAGATTTTGCTCATGTAGGGTACACAGAATAATGTATAGTATATATTCAGTCATATATCCTTCCCATTAGGGTTTTGTAATTTTGACACTAATAATACTCTTACCATGTTTATTTTGTTAAAGAGCAGTTTATGACCATTGTATGTAATTACCTGCAATAAAATAGTTTGATTTATTGCATGATTACCTTAACAGTATTACAGCACAGTGTTCAAAATTTAACTCAATCTCAGTCCACAAGTTTTTCAAGGTTTCTTCGACATCTGTGTTTTCTTTAGTACCTAGAAAAAAAAATAGGTTAGAAAACATAACATCCAACTTTGTTATTGTTCTAAATTTACACCTACCAAATACTTTTGAAAAATGAAACTTGCACGAGTGAATTGCCTTATTTCTTTGGAGTTTTACAAAGCCTCACTGAGCTAAAAACTGTTTTCTCCTTTGACAGAGTATATACTTTCCAGCACTCCTACAACTGCAAAAATGATGTGATCAATATTTTCTCTAATTTACAGTTTTTTCACTGTAACATGTTGTAGTAATATCTGGCGATCTCTGTCCTCAGAGAATAGGCTATTTAAATCCCAGCAGCTTTCATTTGCAGATACCAGGAAGGGGTTGGGATGTATCTAAAATATCTATATAGCTAAAAGGAAAAGAATTAGGCAGCTCCAGTGGGTAATTCCTCCTACCCATTTTGGATAATTCACAGATAAAGGATGTGTTGTCATCTCAAGGTGTCTTCTTCTATCCATGGAATACAGATGAAGACTAGACAGTTTGATTTTAAAGTTTTCAGTAGTACAACAGAGATCTTGGTTTATTTCAATATATACATTATCTTTTTAAAAATAGATGCCACGTTTTCTAACTTGGATGTGTCTGGATTCAAGTCACAACCTTTGAATCTCAGACTAAAGATCTTGTTAACCCTTTGGATCTCAGCCTAAAGATCCTTTGGCTATCAAATTCCTTTTCTCATATGGGTACTTAAAGATTACAGCAAAGTCCTTTTTTATCTGGTACTTCTGAAATTACGAACTAACAACCTGTAAGTACACAAATCCTCTATTTAGTCCTGATCTTTACAACTCAGAATTTTGCTGTTGCTATCTTTCTTCCTGGACTGTGGACATTGGGCACAGTATTCCAGCTGAGATAACAGAATTGCTGCACAGGAAATGTGCTACAAGTCTTCAACTGCTATGCACAATTCCTCTATCTATATAAACAGGAATGAAGGATAGTATCAGTGCAGCATCTTTGGAGGGCAGCATCAGACTTTGATACTGTGTGTGTTCCACTGATTACTCATTATGATGCTTAGGTTCTTGTATGATTTCCTTTCATTTCCAGAAAAAAACCCTAACATGTAGCCCAGCTCTGACCTAAATCTACATTAATGTAGATTCTGGTTTAGTATCTATGCAAATCTAGGGGAGGTGTGTATCTCTCCTCTGCTTTTTATGTGAAAACTGAGTGGTTAGGAGTCCTTAACAGAACTATAACTTCTATTTCATTAGTTTCAGTTAACTTTACCTAGATATTAATTAGCAAAAATTTGTTACAGTAACAACTTGAGTAAGATCAAGTATGAAACATTTTTGAAATGCATTTTTAAATGACACACCTGGTTCTCTGCTCTTCAGTATTTTCCTAATATAGGTCCCTCTCCAGATGGTCTGAATTTTGAGAGCTGCCGCTTCTTCTTCAGATGTGGGAGTTCGGTTCTCCCAGCTACTAAGGGATTTCTCCTCACCGTTCTCTGAAGCAATGGAAGAATGAGCAACATCAACAAAGCTGGAAGCCCGGTCACTACCTGCAATGAATTTCAAAAGAAAAAGCTCCAAATAAACACAAAATAGCAAGAGAGTGATTTCAACCATAAAACTTATATGATGAGAGTATCACTCTTGAAATTTTGTTTTGATGATGATAAAATCAGTATAATCTGATTAAAATATAAAATCAGATAAAATCATGTATAATTACAAAAAGTCAAAATGTCAGTTACCTTGCTAATTCCAAACACCAAATCATTTAATTTTTCTCTTCGTGGACACCTATTGCAGGACATTTTTTAAAATCACATCTCCTACTGTAATTTCAAAATATTCTTCTAAACATGAGCCAAGGGAACTTGATACACTAAAGCCTGACCCTATACACAGCTTAAAAAAGCTTCCCAAGATTTTAAGTACTTCTGTCTTTCAATCTGATAATTTTATTAAGTAATAATTTAAACACCAGTTTTTTAAAAAAAAATTTGTTTAGCCTTCACAAAGGAGCCATGAAATAAGGGTATAATAATGATAAAGGGAGAGTTCATTTATCTGACTTTGTGTTACCAAGGAGTTTTGAATTGGAACAGAAATCAGTAGGTTCTGACAGGTTAGCAATGAGCTCTTTGAAGGCATTCAAGGCTAGAATTAGCATACTGGAAGCCATCAGCACCAGGACGTAGGGAAAGGTGTGGGGAGCAACACTCCAAGGGGCCAGTGCCAGAGGGGCAGTCTGGAACTGCACACATATGGAACAAAGGGAGCAAGACAGCATGATAGGAAGGAAACAGTGCTGCAAAAGGAAGTACCAACAAACAAGAAGGAGAAGAGGAATCTGCTTGAAAAATGTAGACAACATTGCAGGCAAACAAACTATCTTAAGAAAAGATATTGCTTTCATCAGGCAGATCGCACATTTCAATCTAATCTCTTTTACTGAATATTCCTAAATCTGGCTGTGTTCTCAAGCCATCCTTTCTCATCAGTGTTGCATTCTAAAACCCTAGAAAGCCTCTTTATACTTGGGGACTGAAAGATTACACAAGACCACTTCAACAGAAAACAGATTAGAACTCAGCAATATGAATGGCACAACCACTTCTATAAAACAGAAGTATATAATCACAGAACAATACAGGCTGGAGTGGACTACTGAAGGTCCTCTGGTCCAACCCCACACCCAAAGCGGGATCAATTTAAAGTAGGTTGCTCATGTCTTGAGTAAATGTCCAGTCCATTTTTAATAGTTCCGTAACCATGGTGACTCCACAATTTAAGTGGGCATTCTTTTCGAATTTTTGACTAGTGTCATGGTGAAAAATGTTTTCCTAATATCCAACTGGAATTTAACACGCTCTAAAATGTATCCTGTCTGTGCATCTTTGGAAAAGTTTTGGCTCTCCCATTCATTCATCAAAGTAACACATTTCAAAATGCCTTTGTTCAATCTACAAGATTGTTTATTTTACAATTAAATAACCCAATGGCAAGATGACTTCTAACCCCACTAATAATTGTTTTCATGGAAGAGAAATAGACTTAAATTTTCAGCACATGATTTAGCTCAGAAGAATGAGTTCTGCTGCAGAGCCTACATTCCCCGTATAAGGCAAAATAATATATTATAAAGTAAAAGTTGTATACACACATATATACAGGTTGACCTAATAAGTAAGAATATCCTAACATGGAACAGGAATCAATAATATATAAAAGTACACTCAAAAAGTGTTAGTCTGGTGTTGCCGTATGAACCAGTTGAAAACTTCATCCACTGAGGATGTCAAGTGGACATTATGATTGAAAACATATTTGTCAAAAATCTCTGACATGCCTTAGCTGTTAATCAGAAGATGCACTGTTAAAAATTGTAGGATTTAATTGTGTAGGATTTGGTTATGAGGATGGGATGGAGACGAGAGATCTCTGGAGTTGGTTCTTAGAGCATAGGGGTTTATTGTGAAAGAGCGTGGGTGTAGAGACCTGCCAAGGGCTGCCAGATGCAAGAGAGAGAGAGAGAGATCGATGACAAGAGAGTGAGCTGCCGTTTACAATACAATAAATCATCTTCTGTGTTGAATATTCTAATTCTCATTAACCAATCTAGAACAAGCTACAAATCCTACAACAATTACATACAACCCATAAGAATCATTGCATTACCATACGGCGTTATATTTTAAACCCTAAAAACTGCTTTTTGGACCCTCTGCCAAGCAGGCAGGGTCTGCTCTGACCCTTGGACCTGCCTGGAGGCAGAGGGTATTGTTTCATCAAGAGGGGGATTACCTCCAGTCGGCCGTACCATTGTTTTCTAGTTGTTCATTAACTCAAAGCTTGTCCTCATCTCAATCTCGCTTGTATTTTCCATATTCTCAGCATCTTTTGCCAGGTAATCATACTTATAAGGCTTTCCAATTTCGTCTTCCCCAACAAAAAATAATAAACCTGAAGCTTTCAAAGCAGCCTAGCAAGACTTTGCTCACCATAAAATCACTGCAGTTTTCTTGGAGACAATGTAACAACGATTTTTTTGAAAAATGAGTATTTTGCATGTACTCAAGAGGCACTTTACATATTCAACCAAATAATGTCAAGCTTTCCCTCACCCCTTACTGGAACTCAAGATCAAATCCAAACTGCAAGAAGAAACAAATGTTCAGAATTCTCTTTTCAGTCACACAACACAACTGTATAATCACTCAACCCATGTTTCTGAAGGAAAAAGAAGCTTGTTCTGGAAAAGAACTGTGCAGGAGCAGGACTTCTCAAATATAGTTTACACAGTTAAGATACACTTATAGAGAACAGCTTGACTTCTAGATAAAATTTCAGACCAGAAGGTTTTAAGAGAACTGTACACAAACAACTTCAGAGTTGGAATTTATCCATTGAAAGAAATGTAGCCCTTGAAATGTTCCTAAACGACTGTCAAATGCCTGAGACTTGAAAATCAGTGCCACAGACCTCCAGTGAGCTGGTTCACTATTGGGCCCAATGAAACCAGGATGAGGTAAACAAAGAACATGTGCAACACAGAGCAGGTAGGCAGTATTGAGCTGCCAGCTCTGTCTCTTGTGTAACATCATCCTGATATGCTTCCTTTCCCAGGAGGCATCACATACCTCTGTAAATTCAGCACCTAATGACTGCCCAAAGTTCTGCAGGGCCTCTGTATTCACTTTCTTTCAGAATACAATAGAAGAGCCATGCCATGATGAAGCATTCAGCTTCAGATACTTCAATCTTTTTTTTTTTTTAATGCTCATATGGCATGGTCTTCCACTTGTTTCTTGTTGCTCTTGTGCTAATTGCTCCATCAGGATGGATGATACTTGGTAGACAAAGAAAAATAACAGTAGATAATTTTCAGGATGGCTTCTCAGAAACCATACCAGGCATGACCACTAACTGCAGTACATCACAATATCCCTGTCCTTGGTAAATCTTGAGATTAATTCAGCATGCACAGTGCAAAATGAATATGTTAATATAAAATGGTGATGGCATTTCAAAAAAGGCTCAGATTTGACCTGATATACTCTCAGACACAGATAACAAAAATATTTCATTCATCTTTTATGGTAGTTTACATTGATGTCTATGAGGTTCCAAAGGACTACCATCTCAAGTCTTGACAAGATCTGAGCAACTAACCTGAAAATGCAGCAGTGTTAATATGGGCCAGAGAAATCAGCTGATGCCAATCCCTCTAGGTCTTTCTGCAGTGCAGTTTTCAACTGTTTTTTCCTGCTATCTACCTGTTTTTCCTTGACATTTCACTTGATTTATGCTTTGTTTCTTTAGGGTTATGGATGGAACCTGAACAAGAGCATGCATTTAACCCAAAGAAACCTTTATTAAGCAAGGCAAAATGTCAATAAAGGTCAAAAAGTGTCTAATGTCAAAAAAACCAAAGGGAAACAATTAACTTTCCAGTCCAATAGAGATAATTTGTAATTTAATTCTATAAAAGCAAATAATTTAAAAGGATATATTGGACACTGAAGGAAACAAAAGTGTAACAGAACTTTCTCCATACATTTACTCCACTTTTTGATTCCCTGCCCAACTCCTAAAAAATATTGTCACAGTGGATCTCATATTTTAGTAATTTATATGAGATCTTTGCTACAACCTGTCAACTGTGCTAATTATTCAAATCTATTTTAAAAATGTCTTCTATTGCTGACAAGTGTTTAAGGGTTTTTTTGGAATACAGAAATCAGTAGCACAGTCATCTTGAAAAAACATGACAGGCGTTGTTTACTTCAAGTGGTATGACAAATGTCAATACACTGACCCTTGTAACATACTCTTTTCATGGGACGCAATTCTCTAAAAAATACCTGAAGAATAAACTTTAGAAGAATAAACTTTAGAAGAGAGGAGATTTGGAGGAAAGTTAGCAGTAAAGAGAAAAAAAATATACGTGCTTATAAATGTTTCTTCTTAAAAGAAGAATATTACATCACTGTGCCAGTAAGGACATTTGTGTAAATTTTAATTCAGTTTTTTATACTATTTTTCCAGAATAAACTGACTAATCAAAAGGAAGTTAGTATGATCTTGTTTGGCCAAGTTGAAACACTTTATTCTGTGACTTCACAATAGATGAAGGAAAAGCTGAGTCCCAAAGAAAAGCCTTCAAATGGTGATCATGTATCTTCCCACCAATCAGAGAAATTATTTTTTCTATTGTGACATGAAGCCACATATATCAGGCTTTTTAAAATTAATTAAATGCTAATATTAAAGAATTAAAAAGTTACAAAGACTGAAAAATAAGTCCTAAATTGGAAAATCTGCTTGCCAGGCAAACTTAAATTTAAGTGTGTATGCCTCCAGCCTGCATAAAAAATGAAGCAAAGGAACAATAGGAAGAGAATTATCCCTGCTTGTAAAAAATATGTTGGCCTTCCAATGTCTCCTCTAGAGCACCTGTGTTCAGGTACACAGCACACCATAACCACAGGCTGGAGAAGAGGCAGATGGTGTTGCAGCCTGTTTTATACTGCATGGATATGACTAGCCAGCCAATTAGCCAGGCAACACAATAATTTCCCAAATACAAGCTTAAAAAGCAAGCAAGCAAGCCAAGAAAAATTAAAATTCCCCCCGCCCCAAAAAATAAAAAACTCTCAACCCATCACGAAGAAATAGTTGAACTTTCAATGAAGGTACTAACTTGAGACTTCCTTCACTCATATTTTGTTAACAATATATGCATTTAAGGTCTTTTTAGCTGGTAATTTGAACAAAATTGATGAGCTGCAGTACACCAGTTCAAAAAATGTAGATGTTTGTTTATGCTTGTCAATACTGACAAATGCAACTCAAGGAAGACAAAGGCCAGTTTTATAAATTAATAAAGGGTAAACAGACTTTCTGGAACAAAGAAAAGGATAATTTCTATTCGGAGATGAGCCTCACATATGCTGTCAACAGGAAAAGTCTTAGGCTTAAAAATGAACTGTGCCTATTTAAGCAAAAAAACTCCAACAGGACAGACTTGTCTTCCCTGAAAATAAGAATGGGCAGATATATTTGAAGTGATTAGCAATATCAATACATTACCTGAAAACACATTGTCATCCCCAGAAATATCAGTGTCTTCAAAATCCAAAGTGAAGGACCTGAATGCAAATTTGTATCTGTCAAGATCCTCCTTATTTATTGCATATTTGATCAAATACCAAAATGCATTATTGAAAACCTAAAATCAAAAAGAGGAAAAGCATTCAAAGAATGATTCATTTTTAAAGACCGGTTCATATTGTTTCTCATTATTGTTTCAAGAACTGTTTCCCTCTTTTACCACGTAAAAATGAAGTCTTTAACTTCCTCTAACAAATCCTATATCTGACAATTAATCCCAGCTGTAGGACTACAATGCTTTGAGGCAACCATCAAGAGAAAAACTGTTTAATTCTTGGCTTATTAAAAAAAAGAAAATAGGACTTATTCTACAGTGTGTTTATCACCCAAAAATATCGTAGTAGTTTATGTGTAGGGGGATGATGGCCTCATACCAGAGGACACAAGAACATTGCTATCATGACAATGGGCACTCTACACTCGAGGTTTCAGAACAGACACCAATAACTGCATGGGAATGCTTTCTAGATTAGGAGGTGGCACTGCATTTGAAGATTCGGCTCTATTTTTATTCTTTAACATATTGATGCTCTTTAAAGAGCAGAAATCCAGTCATTCTCCTCCCCTCCCCAGGTAGACGGGAAATTCAGAGTGTGTTTTTCAGAACTCGTTTCATAAGCTGAGTTGATCACAGTGACAACTTACTAGAAAATACATTATTTTTCTCTTTCATTGTCCTTAGCTGCAGATTTTTCTGCTTTCTGGAAACATTTGATGTATTTTAATACTAATAAACACATCATTTATTTTTAAATTTTTAGGACCAGTTAAGAAAGAATGCAGTAGATTCTTTATTGCATTCAGAATAATTTTTCATTGTTTGTATTAAAGATAAATAATTTCCATCTTTTCATTGTCGAATCACTGTCAGCTCAGTGCCTCACATTTATCCAATTTCTGACCTTTTATTCTTTTTCAGCTATACATTGCTCTTCTTAGAGGGGGAGAGATGAAGAGATATATGTGTTTATGACTTCTGAATTTTTCTTAAGGTCTCTTAAGTTTTGCATATATTTCATATGAGCATGTGCATTTAAAATTCGTATATTCCATTCCTGAGTCCAAACCAATTTTTTTTTCTGGTGGACTTGTCATGAAAACTACCTCTTTTGTGAGTGGCGCACCTGTAATCAGTCTTTATTAATTCTGTTCTTTTGCTGAATTTGAGCCTGGTGTCAAGCCCATGTATAAAAGCCCCAGCTTAGGTGTACTAATTTTTAATAGCAGCGATGATAAAAATATTAAACCTTTTCTTCTATTCAGTCTTCTAAAATACACAGTCTAAACTGCATAAGCTTTCTAGTACTTTGATGAAAGTAAATGGATCTGGAATATATAAAGTACTGACTGTAGAAAAATCAAGTTATAGCACTATTATCCACATTTGTATACACATAAAAATTAATGTATCTTCTACAAAATTTTTTTGTTGCCATCTTTTTATAGTATTGAAAAGGTATAGCATAGAGATCTACAGAAAAGTGTAATGTTTTCATCATGTACCTTTAATTTATTATACATACAGAGCAGAAATGTTAAATAGGAATGCTGCAGTTTCAAGAAACAAATAAAACCAACTAAAAGTACTGCAAATGAAAGAACTCATTACTGCCTTCAGTAATACAAGCTGTAATAATGTTTTCCTGTTCCATCAACATTAGGCACAGAAAAGAACCGTTAGACTTTTCTGCATTTCAGGTAGTACCATTCAAATTAAAACTGAGGTTGTAATGTAAAAACAGCTCATGCTTTCTGCTCCGAAGTATGCTAAACGATACCGACAAAAATAGACTCAATTTATAATGTGCTACTCTGTGCACATTGAAATTTTTCTTATTAAAAGAAGATAATTATTGTACAATTGCAAGTTATGTCATTTGGGCTTACACTTTATAATGAATGCCACATTCAGAGCATGCAGGTGGTCCTTATTAAATGCACAAACATTGTTTTGAAGAGGGTAATGAGAATGTTGAGCAGTTATCCAGCTTCTGTAGCTTTTAGATATGCATTCATTAAAATTGTTTGTTCACCTTTAAGTTTTCTTCAGCCATTTTAGTACCATGAAGGCCAGGAGGACAATGAGCTACTTCCAATTCCTTCAAGGCTTTAGGAAGCTCATCCTTATTGCTGAAATTATTTATCACATTTCCAACAGCTTTCAGGATAGCTGTAGCCTGTTCTATAAATCGACAGCTCTCCTGGGGAGAGAGAATAAACCAACCATTGTGAGAATGATTGCTTTAAGACTTTCTTTTGTTTTCTTTCTAGGCTATGACAGCATACAAGCTTTTTTCTTTGAAGAAGTAAAAAAGTTTTCTGAATGTATGCAGTTATTAAAATTATAAACTGTGAAATCAATTAGGTCTCTGATTTCAAAAGCATATAAAATTCTCACTGATTTTGGCTAGTGAAATAAAAACAATGCAACACTATAACAGGCACCATAAGCTATACCTATTAATTATTTTATTTTTCCTATATTATTTGACCTAGGAAATTTAATCAAAAATAAGATCCATATAGAGACTTTCTACTGCAGTGATAATAATATTGTCAGCTGAAGTGCTGAGCATCTTCTGTTATAAAAGGACAAATTAGTATTTGTATCCTGCTGGAAACAATGATCAAATACATGCTGCCTAAAGTACCATTAATCTTCATCAGGATCTCTGTGCAAGAATGTCAACACTTTCCTGGAAATGACAGTCTGCAGAGAAATTGCTGTCTTCAAAAAGAAGTGTAGAGAAGACCTAAGGATAAAATTATGCTTTATTTTCTCGATGAGAAATAGCTTTTCATCCAAAAATTGAAGGTGAGGGGATAGTACAGCCACAAGGTATTTTTAATGCCCCAACTTCTTATATTTAAACTTCTTTACTACAATAAATGTGATTAATTTACACAAGCTGTTTTAGTGTCCTGTTATTAGGATCAGGAATTTATCCTGCTATGTAAATTTGCTGTTACACTCACCTTTTAAAACATTTTTGCACAAATATTCTCTAGAAACTATATTCCCTACAGGGCCCTCAACAAATATTTGGGCCTACTGCTTACTAAAGAAATCTTGAAAATGTGGATTACAGTGGATTGTAGACAAATCTGGATTGTAGACAATGAAGAACAAAAGATGTAGTAATTTCTCCCCGGGGCTTCTTCTCTCAGCTATGAAAAGTTGCTCGTTTTAATTGCTCATTTTAGATATAAAAGTTGCACTGGGACCCAATGAGTAATATGTGATCTCTGGGGACAAGACATATTTCTCTGATGTGAGAGTTTATTTAAATAGGCAGGCATTTTTTAATAACAATTAATATCTATACATGTATTTTATAACATGCCTCAAAAAGTGAGTTATATGCTACCCCGACATATGTATTTCAACAAGAGTATTTTTAATATTTTATGCTGCTCTTCTATGTAAACCACAATACTACCCCATGCTGACTTACATATTTATGTAACGTAGTTTTTGCAATATGCATCTCAGTACCTGTTGTGCTGTAGAACACATATCTTTAATGCCCTTAACAATTTCATATTAAAGTTAATACTATACCATTGAATAGACTATCTCTACATGGAAATCCAATATTACTTCACCTTAATTAACAGTCAGAAAAACTGTTATCACAATGTTCGATTAGTCATTATGCACACCTTCTCAAGAGCTGGCATCACAGCATCCTCTTCCCCAAAGACACATGGCACCATGGCACACAGATGAATGTTGTGCCCTATGGGACAACGTACTGTGAAGAGCAGTATGTGTCGCCTATATTCAAGAAAAAACCAAACAATTTTTTTTTTTTTTTAAGGCATTTGGTAATATCATTGTCAGAACTGCATTTAGCTGGAGAAGCTCATCCAGGCCAGAGCTTCAAACCGTTAACCAGAAATCCAGCAGAGAGAGTAAGAAAGGAGAGATAATGCCTCCCACACACATTGGCATTTTTTAAATTACATCTTCTTTCTGCTGAAATTTAAATGCACCCTAGCCCCTAACAGACAGTGGGAAGAGAATGCCTTCCATGCTTAGCAAGTGACTTCTCTTTTGGAATGAAATGGGGAAATGGTCAACACAGCTATTTGCCTCCCACACCTGCTGTAAATTAAATCTGACTGAAAGCCTCCTGTCTCTGAGTGGAGGAGAGAGAATCAAAGGTGGGAAGCTTATAAATTTGAGCTGATGGTATCTCTGTTAGCTTTGAAATTTACAGGTGCAAAAAAGATTCACACTTTGGGCCTCCCTACAGGACACAGGGATACAACTTTAGGACACTACACTAAGAAAATACATGTGAATGCAGAACTAGATGTGAATGCAGTCTATAAACATAACAATAACTAATCCAGTTTTAGTCTGAATCAAAACAAATAAAGAGCACTATTAAAAATCTTAGATTTAATTTCAGTATGATAGTGTTGCGCTATTTTCTTTCTATGCCTATTTATTTGACATCTTAATTTTTTAAAAATACATTTTGTTTCATCTCTTGGACATTAAACTGGTGATTCTCTCTTTGGAAAAGAAGAAGGCCTCAGTGAATTAGTCAGGAATGTTATGCTGATGACAAGACATGAAGGTATCATTTTCCTGGTTTCCCTGGAAGTGTTTTTAGAAAATAACATACCAAGGGCTCTTGCTTTTTATCTATTTCTTTATTTAAACAGTCAACCAATGTCCCACACTGAATATTGAGAGTTACATGCAAAGAGAAAAAAAATCATATCAAGCAGTATTTGAATGGGAACTAAGATATGCAAGTCTTCATGGATAATGTTAGAATTTCTCCTGTCATGTTGCATAAATCCTGTTTCAAGCAAAGCATTGAAAGTCCCTATGGTATCATCATGCTTTCACAATTCCATTAAAATGCTAATTCTTATATTTTTCTTGCTACTCCAGAGAACATTTCAAATTATTCTAGTTAGAAATACTCTTAAGTAGGAATTTGTAGGAGTTTAAATCTATTTTTTAGCAAATCAGTGTGATTTTTGTTGTTACTCTTAAGTAAGAGTAAGAACTCAAAATCTTTATAAAAATTTTGGTAAATTCACAGCAATTTGGCAGTCTTACCAAATCCTAGCTATCAACCAGTTTGATATTCCAAAAGCTTATGTTTTAGGAAATGAATTCTTACTGTGTTACTGTGTAAAGTAAACAATCATTTCAAGCCTTAACTGAAGTGTCAGGACAGAAATGAAGCCTCATACGTACCCAACAGGAAGATTTACCACAGTAGCTTTGGTTGCAGATGTATGCATCTTTAACACAAGTTCTCCAGGAGTCACAGATTTCCAAGAGAAATGTTCAACCCTCAGCACACCCTCTGAATATTCTTGTTTCGTACGTAGATTAAAAAACAAAACAAAATACAACCCACACAATATGGGGAGAGTGAATAACAATAAAATTCAGGCACACCTATGCAGAATCTGTAGCTACTTCACAGTCATTAAAGTCTTTGTTTAAGATACGGCTTTTTGTACTATTTGCTAGAAAATATTGGTTAAAAGAATGTGCTACTAAGACATATGCATCAGACATCTTCCAAGTCACTTAAGGCTGCTGTAAAACTCCAAATCCTTTCTGTCCACATGTAAAGGAGGTAAACAGCCATAAAAGACTTCTATTTATTTATGTTTATAGCTTATAGTTTAATTATTTTAACAGCATGGTCTGTTTGGTTTTTTAAGCTTTCTTTTTGTGTCTCTGCTCCACTCTAGATGCATTAAAATTACATCCATGCCCAGTGTTAAAATATCTGATTAACCCAAGCCAGTTACCATAAAATGCCTTAGCTTTCCTGAATTCCATTCTGTGTTTTTCATGAAATACAAGGGACTTCTATTTAAATCATTCAAGTTGTTAGATCTTGAAAAAGGCAACTTTAAATGTACTTGACAGCTTATTGTGTACCAGTTTAAAAATAATTTCAGAAATATACTTTGGTTATATTGCTGGTTTTACTGCATTATGATCAGCTAAGGCATAAAGTAGCTTGCAAGAATGGAATGTGCAGGAAAAAACCCCAAAGAAACACAAGGAAATCCATTCCAGAAATACACAGATGAAAAGCTTGCAGTAAATCATAATAAAGAGTAAAGGGAGGGATCCTTCCATGAAAATGTTCACCTTAAATATGAAATAATGAAGTATTGCTTAAATATTAGTGTATTTCTTAAAATCAATTTGACTGTTTCAAACTATTGCTAAACTCTCAAACTGTGCCCAAGTACACAACAGACAAACACAACAGCACAAACATCTTCAAGAACGGGAAAACACAACATTAACATGTACTTTTCTGTGTTGGCCTTACCATCAGTAGCATGCCAGTGTACTAATGTAGAAAAGCTAACCAGGATTTCAATGGGCATCAGACTGTCCACAAGTAAATAATAGAAGACTTCATCCTCTGTAGACTGTATAAAAAAATGGACATTTGTGCATCTTTCATTTTCATTGAATGCTGTCCCACTGGCCTCATATGAAGTAGGACTAAGATTTCAGATATGGTGACCTTAGCTCTAGTATGGGAAGTAAGCAATGAATTGTCACTACTTCTTCCAAATTTCAGACATATCATTTAAGCCCACAGCCTCATGCTGAATGCATAATAATGTTCAGTTAAGAGATAAAAGGAAGCAGAACAGTTTTTTGTCGGAGAATATATCCACTTTTATATTATATTCATCATATGTACCTCAATGTAGTAGTTGTACTTGCCAAAAAACAACAGAAGACCAAAAATTTTGTTTTGTGCTGCAACGTTCTGATTCAAATTTATTACAGAAAGGGTTTTTCTCCTACAAAACTCTACGGGGGCAACATCTTTTACTCTCAACTTTAATATATAATTCCTATGCCAGTATTAGAAACTATAGAATGATTCTACTGTTCCTAGAAATTCTTCAAAATCTAATGGTGAATGTGCTTATTTCTTCAGAATTGTTACAGTATATGTCTTCTCGGATATTCCAGAGTCAGATAAATCTTTTTTTTTTTTTTTGTATTTTTAACTTCCAATCATAATATGAAAACATTCTTTTATAAGCATGATACAGAATTTACCTAATACTGTAAATGTCTCATGTCTTTCAATGTAAGAAATTAGAATGGTTTTACAGCAAAGGGGTTAGGGGTTTCTTGGCACAAGAGCACACAGGCTTACATAGTCTTAATGCTGATTATGGCTTATGAAAGTATATCCTGCAGTCATTAGGACAATTTCTTGTGATGTGATTACAGAGAGGTGTGAAATTGCAGGTATACTACAATTATGAAGAATAACCAATGTCATTAACCTTCTCTGTACAGGATTTTACATAAAGTTCATGCCTGGAGTTTACATTTCAGCACTCTGCAATTACACTTCAGATACCCTATAAAATAAGAGCTGGAACAGGATATTCAAGCATGTTGAATACCCTTCTGATAATATGAACTAATGGGATGTTTAGAGAAATTCCATAATTTCAATGTAACTAAAGAGTATTTCTAAACCCCTGCAAAAGGATGCTGTAAATAGCAAAAAGACTTAGCACTTAAAGAGAAAAGGGAGGGCTATTCTAAATAGCTTCATGATTTAGGTTTTAAGTGACAGGGGAAGATGAAGCAGAATTGAAGGGCAGATTCTGTAGCTGAATGATCATTAAATTCAATTTAGACAGCAAATTGTTAAAAAGGTTGTTTTAAATCAAAATAAAGAGTGAATGGAGATCTGATTCACTATCAATTTTCATTATTTACATAAGCCTTTTTTTTGTTATTGTGCAGTAGCATTCCACAACATATTTTCCATGTCTTAAACACACATATATAAAATACTGAATATATGCTTGCAAACATACATTTTTATTGACTTAAGTAACCTTAATGCATTGGTATTTTTCAGTAAAATCAGTTCTATATGATTTACCAATATCCTTTAGGATATACGTATCATCTAATTATGTAATATTTTGTCAAAAAAATGCACAATCATTTACCTGAAAACATGTCTTCTGATAATTATAAGCATATGTATGTGGCTTGTGGAAAACATACAGTTTCCTAAGAAGAATATAAAATTGAAATATAAGATATAGATGACTGTAAGAAAAAAATCAGTATAAATGATATAGTTTAGGTAAAAGTCTATTCCATAGCACAAGACAATTTTATTTTCATATATCAGACTCCCAGCTATTTCTCAAAAATGGTTCAACAATTTTAGTTATAAAAATGGTGAATAAAATTAATGTCCAGAGAAAGCAGCCGACATTAATTCATACATTTGCTGCATTTCTACAATTTTCCATTGGAGGTCAGGCCATTAATTTGTTTACTTTCAATCTAGAAATGGTAACATGCTAATATTACTCTAAAACTTCCATGTCCACCTGCAAATTAATGTAATAAAGTTTAACATATAGTATAACTGTAAGGAAGGACTATTTTACATAGTTTGTTAATTTTTTTTCAGTTCTGTGCAGTTTGCAGACCTTCAGAAAACTACAAAGTGTCTGACAATAATTATTTCTGACCTTGATTTCACCAAGGGAGACATAAATGGCTTCAGCTTTAATTGAGGATGGAGTCAGATGAGAACTAATGTTTTGATTACTCAGAAACTCCGCAGGGATCCCAATCTACTGTTGACATATCAATTCCTACAATGACTAAAATATTCCTCACTTCTCAAAGTTGATATGAACTATGAACATTCATCTTATTTTCCCTGTATCTTAGATGTAGGCATGTCAGAGAAGGAAAAGCTTTCAACTGAACTGACTGGTAAAATGAAAATCTTAGGTGCCTAATTTCTTCTGAGGGATAAATTCTTCAAAGGTCAATCGAGATCCTTTATTAAAAGCTACTTTATCAGTTCCCTGTGAAAATAAACTCTGACTCATTTAGAGATAAGACTGACAAATTTTTTATACCTTAATTAATATTAATATTAGTCTACAAAAGGTCACCCATACTTTAACATTTGGTTAACAAGTTAGAAAGTTCATATTTCACATTCTCTCTGCATGACACTGTGAGCAAGACTTCAAAAGAAAATTACATTGCTTGTGATGCCTCTCTTTTTTTTCTGAATACCCTATCTTCCTGGACCTGGGACTACCTAAAAGTATCAGGCAAACTTTAACAAGGACTAAAGTGCTCCATGACTTTTTATTCCTGAAGTTCCTTGCTGCTGGCTGGTATAAAAGTTATGCACTCTCCTTTAGAGAGTGAGAGCAGCTTAATAGCTGCTACACTCATTTATGAAAACAGAAGCTTCACAAAGAAATCTCAATTACACATTCAAACAAAAAAGCACTGGGTGAATTTTCTCTGATAAAATTACTTCCCTCAGCACTCTTAGATTCTCTAAAGGATATGTATTGTACCAGCTTTCTCAAATCTGAAAGACAGAAGCTAAAGATATGCTACAAGTACACCAGCTTTTCTCATGCTTTCAATGGCATAAATGCCTTGGAATGACATTGAAAACAGCGAGAGAAAACACGCAGTTGATCAAGCAAAGCTATTCTGATGGCAACAGATTTCTACAAAATTTTTTTCTTTAGAATTGTGTTGTTCTGATGCAGACTGTGTCTTCCCAGTGCCTCATGGGTTGTAAAAGGACCTAATGGCCACATCACTCCATGAGGTACAATCTTCCACCCCAGCTGCAGTCTGACAGCTGCTCTATGGAGCTGGTGGTTGTGTAATCCACTGTATTCTGGAGGACATGTCCAAGGCACAGAGAAGGGCTGCAGTTACAGACTCACTGTCCACAGGGACAGCAAGTCTGGTCTGAAGAGTAGCTTTGAAGCCACCGTGAAAGGCAGGACAGTTATACAAAAAAGATCTGTTAAGAAGATATAATTTTCATATAGTCATATTTTGAATTTTATCATTGTTGCACTGTATATTTTATGGAACAAAACCCAAACCCTCTATTCCTTACTGGAAACAAATACAGAAGTCTTCAAAGCTAATCCAGGTTATCCTGGAAACCGAAGTATTTTCTGACTCTGTTTCTTCCTTTGCTTTAGCCCCTGTCTGGCTCTTCGTATCAGTATCAGCTCTTTCTGACATTTGTTTTGAATCTAAACCAACATTCTCACGTAACTCTTCTGCGAAGATAAAAAGACACACAGAGCCAATAGTGACAATATGCAAGTTAAAGCAGTATCATTCTTGCAAACTACCCTAAAATTACAAGGATATTATCCATACATCAGTTATTATCCATACAGTTTAAAAATAAAAGCTATCCCACTAACTTATAAAGCTAAAACGGTGACTGAAAAAAACTCTATACAGAAATTTAATGTTTGAATCTGCAACTGTTTAAGTAGTCTGCCTCAATAAACTGCCACATTTTGAACTGTGCACTAGAATCTTCAGTATCAGCTTGTTAGGTACGCACACATGTGAATTCTGCAAACCTAAGGTCATCTATACAAAATAAAATACATTTCCTTTTCCAAAGCTCCTGTTCAGTTAATGAGGCAGTATTTTACAAGCCATGGAAAAAATGCACAGAAATGTGGAGGACACAAAGAACCTAGCCTTGCCTCTAGTACTTAGATGATGCTACTATGATGCTACTATGAGCACTCCATGACACTACCCAAACAAATCAGTCTAACTACCTCTAAACAGAAACAGATTTGAACTGGATTACATTACTTTTCTTTTAGGAAAATCAGAAGTAAGGTCAGATTCATATCAAAATATAAACACAGACATATGTAGACAGAATTTGCAATCACTCAATAACTTTTTGTATTGTAATGTCACTTTCTCTACATTTATTCTGGGAGATTCATAGAAATAGTTACTGAAAATGTCTGACATGGCCCTAAAAAAAGTTTTGAGACTAGCTCAACGACTGAGAATATAAAAATTGAACAGCTATTAACTCAGAATGCTTGCTGAGGAAAAAGATGAGGTAATACTCCAACATAAGGTATAACAAATTGGAAAGCTACTAGAAACATACATAATTTATATTTAAATGTGCTTTGTAATATTTCATTATCATCAAGACATACAGAGATAACGTGTGGTTAATGCATGGCTCTAAATCGGTTTTCTTCTATTTTTCCAGAACTGAAGGAAATGCCATATAAGGAAAGGCACCAAAGGCCTTTTTCCTTTCCTTCAACTGTGGAAAAACTACCTGAAAGCTGAAAAATCTAGACTTTTTCTTCAATTTAAGTTAACATGGGTGTTAGGCTTCCAGTAAAGTAGCCACAGTGCTTGGCTTACAAAGGTGCATTTCACAAAGAGTACGATAAAAGGGTCACCAGAGCAGGACAATGCCTGGTGCCATCACCCTGTGGCTCAGTGTTGCTTTTCTTCACCCATTCTGAGCATGAGCACAAGAGCAGTATCAACAGACCTTCTTCAGCATCTATCAGTCAGTAGAACTCTGCACACTTCAATCAGAACATACACTCCACCCTATCTAAAGTTAACAGATAAATCTTTCTGTCGATTGTGCGTGCAGGCTGGGGTTGGAGGGAAGAGAGCTCTTCCACTGCAGCCAAAGGAAAGCAAAACCAGTGTCAACAAAAAGGCTCAAGGTTTTGACCCATGCACTCCAACCACAGCACTGTTCAGAGTTTCCTGACACAACTATAAGAAGAACATAAATGAAACTGCTAACTATTGCTTACCATTTATGCAAGCAGTGCTATGATAAAAATGCAATTAACCCCAATGCCATAAGTCTCAATGGACTTCAGTAGCCTGCATAGATTAATGAGAATATTTTTTAAGCTAATGAACATGTTAGGGCAGAGAATCCTAAAATAAAGGCTTGACATATTGGAAAGCAATCACTTATCCAGGAAAGGCTTTGTTAATATGTGTGAATTTACTTGTAAAATATTGCTGTTCTCAACAGGAATGTGTTTCGAATTTGCTTTGAGTGAATTAAAAAACCTCTTCTGACATAACACTATTAATATATTTTACTGTCTAATGACCTCAACCAAACTCTGAAGAGATGAAATTACTCAATTCTCTTCCACATACTTTGCAAAATTTGAGCAATTTTTAGCCATGTTAAAAAGTGTATTAAAGCCCTCCTACTCATAATTAACACTTTTTTTTTTTTTTTAAGATTTATCTTTTCCTCTCAGTTTTGTTTCACGAGTTAGGCTATCAGGTATTCTGTGGAGTTTAAAGACTCATAATGACTAGTTTTGAGCTAACAGTAATATAAAGTAACCCTCGTAACCTAACGTAAGAGAAGTTGGAATAAATGTATTTTGCATAGAGAAATGACATGGTCTAGAGATTGTGAAAAGAACCTGAGTACAAAAGATTTCAGAATAGTAGTAATGTGAGTAATTAGCATTCTAGGCCAGAGGGTGGAAATACGCCCACATCATCCTTTTCCTTGGTTGTGCTATGGAAGCTTTTTTCAATGGGCATCTTTTGAGCATACTTTAGAGTGAGCAGAAAAAATGGCAATCTGGCTATAGAGATACACTAACTTAAGAGTCACCTAATAGTGTAAACCACAAAAATATTCCAAGTTCCCAACATATTCACTGCAGGCATAAACATACATCTACTGCAATCTACCATATTTCTATTGGGTTTTTGGCATTGAGCTGTGACAAAAAAACCAAAAGTTGTATTTTCAGCTCATTAACTTGTAGCATTCTGATACAATGAAATTCTTCTGGTTTGGTTCTTTTTTTTTTT
>VZRM01006291.1:129500-446627 GCA_013397955.1 Grantiella picta | reverse complement strand
TTTTTTTTTTTTTTTTTTTTTACCAGCATGGTATTAATAAAAACAAGTATTCATAAGAAAAGATACTCAAGCAAAACAGTACCTGAAATTAACATCAGTCCGCAAAAGTACAAAACAAATTTATGACTATAGGTTTGGAAGAAGTATGATTTATATTTACTCCCAGATATATAAATACCATAAATAAATCCTCACTTTCAGTATACTTGCAGTCTGATCCAGGTTTTTCATTTTTCCCTCCCCCCATTACAACCTTATCTTGTATTACCCATTTGGGGATTACCAGAGATGGTTGCTGGTTCCACATTTTTCCACAATGAAGATAATGTTAAAATCTGTGAAAATATCTAACCTTATTGGATGAAATGACTGGGCTTAATTACTGTATAAGCTATGAAGTTTTGCACATGCTTTAATTAAGATGATATTTATTGTACTTCTCAATTACTGGAAGAGAGGTTCATAAAAAAAGTTTTTAAAAATGGCATTTTAAGCCTTTTCCAACCATGAGAATCAAACTTCCAAAACGCTGAAAAAGCAAAAGTGCACTTCACAGACTGCTGTGTGTACTGAACAGTGGAAAAACAAAACCAACATGTGTGTCACATGTGAATTGTGGTGTAAATGATGCATGAATATTATCCACACATTTCAAACCTTCTTCTGCTCTGAGATTCCTTTTCAGAACCCTGGTAAAAGGAAAGGTATTTCCTAGCAGTCAATTTTAGGATCTAAAAGATTTGTGGACTGAGAAAATCTGATCACTTTCTTTTAAAAAGAAGGTTCATATTTTTAAAAGCCTCTTACTTTTCTGACCAAATCCTTCAGGCACTCATTTAAAAAACAAGGTATTCATTCTCAAAAAATTTTGAATACTCTCCAAACAGTGATGCAACACACATTTCAAAAGAATATTCATTAAAATGAAAGTTGTTTTTTTGGTTCTTTTTTGTCATTTTCCGGGGGGAAAAAAAGAAAGGTATAATTCACAGTGTTTAAAAAGAGCTCTGTGTACAAAATCCACTGTACACAGTTACTCTCCATTTTCCTGGAGAGTAACTTATGAGAAGTGTTTGGATTTTTTTTAATACCAAACTGAAGATACTCCTATATGCAATTATACATGCTATCACCAGTTCTTTGAAATCTTTTCCTGTAAAACCAACACCCACAAATAAATAAGACTCCTGATATGTGTACATGAGGATTAACATTGAGGCCAAACAACACGGGAATGGCAGAAGTCTGACTATAAACTTCACACACACTTACCTTTTCCAGGTACCTCTGCATTTTGTTGGCACAAGGGAATGGTCGCCTGTATGGTGAAAAAACAAAACAAGAAAAAGTAATGATGGTGACTATAATCTTGCATTCTTTTCTCAGAGAAAATATCTGATTTTGGGGCAGTCCTTCCAGAGAAACAGGAATAAGCTGGTAAGTTGCCATCAAGGGTTTGGGCTGGGTTTTTTAATGAAAAATAAAAGTAGCAAATTTCACCATAATACCTACATACATATCACCAATAGACAAATTGATGTTTTTCTACAGAAGTACATGGGTTTTGGAGTCTGAGATAAAAGCTGTTTCCTATACCTACCACTTCACTATTAAAACAACGTTCTTTGATATTACTGGTTTTAGACAACAAAGTAAGTTTAATTCTAAGAACTAATTACTCCTATTCTACAACCAATTCCATTTTTTTCTAAGTTTCCATTCTTGAAAAGTATATGGAGGGCTCCTTTTCTAACATGCATTTCTTACTGTGCAAGTGACAATACACAACTGTCATTAGCAACAGCATCCTTGATTACAATAGCATCTTTTGTTTTCTATCACTGCATAAATAAAAAGTAGCTTGTTCTTATTTAACGTTTTTGGCAAACAACTTTATCCTGGTCAACCCCAGCTCCAGGCTAGAGCCGCAGAACTAATGTGAATGCAATACATACGCTTGAAGCTGAAATGAAGGTAGCCAGCCTTTTAGAAAGTCCACTTACTAATTTTGCAAAGATAGGGCCCTTTTCTTTGAAAGATTAAAATCCTTGATTAAAAACTGTGTGCCTAGTCATCCTTCCTTCTGACTGCCTCTTTCCTGCAATATGAAAAATGCAGTGAAAAATAGTCACTTCCCCCTTTTTTTTTTTTTTTTTTTAATTAGGTAGAGCAGGAGCAAGAGATCGCACAGTTTCCAGTTTATTTTCTATTTGAATGTGGCACTCTTAGTGGCTTAGCTGGACTAGCTTTGCCTTTGCAAGGACAAATATTAAAGTCTAAAAAGGCTATTACAAACAAATTTGCAAGCTTCTTTTCAACCCAGGTCTCCCTTTACCTAGAATTGTCACCCTTCTCCCCACCCAAACAGCTCATATATACATTCACATATCTTTACATGTGTCAAAGGTGCTGATGCTGAAACTGGTAGCATGGACATGGCCAGCAGCTGGACACACACAGCAATCTTCTGTTCTGCATTTCAAAGAGGAGTTGTGGGAGCTATGCTGATGTGGAGCTGCTTTTATTCTTTCTCAGTACAATCTAGAAATGTACTTTGAGGGGCAGACTGACATAATTTATAGTCTGAGTTAGACTGGATGGCAGGTCATAACAGTGCCTTGCACAAGGTTATTGTGCTGGAAACCCAGGTCTGCCTCAACCCTCCTATTACGGACTACCCTGCATGCATTAAATGAAGGGATCTGGGAATGTTTCCTTAGAGGAAAATTTATGGCTTTCTAGTTTAATTTCTAGCTGCAGTAAAAGTCTTCCTGCAGTATTTTACAGAATCTCCATGAGCTGAGGACATGGGAATAGGCTCAGGAATCTCACTTCTGGCAAAATTTTAGGTATTTGATATTCTCTGAATTAATGAAAGGAAAGATCTGAGCAAATAACCCACAGATTTAAGAGTCTCTATCTCAAAATAGGAAGTAGCAAATAATTTAATACACATAATTTAACTGTAACATTGTTTATTAAGGGAATTTGGAAGTCCTATTTTTGCACAGCACAAATCTGAAATTCTATTCCAAATCTGTTACAGGTTTTTTTAAAATGTTCAGGAGCCAAAGCTGGGGACAGATCTAATATTAAAAGCAATTAAAAGAAAAATTAAGACACTGCTGAAATTGCTAACAGTTGGGTTAAGAATTTGGTAACTGAAATATATTGAAATTTACACTTCTTTTTTAGATTAATTTCTTGTTTTTCTAGAGCAAATGAGCTAAAAAGGACACTATAGGATATTGCAAATGCCTGTGTACTTCAGTTCCTTTTTCCAGAATTCTGTACACATAACTGTTCAAAACAAGTCAAGCTGTAATAACTTGTCATGTCACATCAACAGTCATGTTTCAACATGTGAGTCTGAAAAATCACATGGACTATATCTTCCCTTTAAACTGTGACTTCCGAGGTCGGCAAGCACAGAGCTGTCATACTTCTGCATGTGACCATACAACTTGCAAGACTCTAGTATTGCCAAATTTCCTGGAGTCACAGGATTTACCAAACAGATTATATGCCAGCTGTGCAATTTATCAAGTTTCTTCTCAGAAATCCTAGGCACGTCCAAAGTATAAAAAGTATGAGGTCGACTGTATAAACCTTAGAGACTGCAATGTCTGTACAAGTCTAGCACTTTCTACACAATATAATGTTCATGGACAGTAGGCAAGATCCATGCTTCTAGTATGGACATGTGGTAGATTAATATAGAGCTATTTCGTTGGTATTAACAGTTGGCAGTGGGAAAGCCTGGAGAGGTACAGCAAATTATCAAAAACTGCATCAATAGAATTTCCAGTACAGAAGAATGTGACCTGGAAAATCTGGATGCTTAGTAACTTCATCCAGTCTGAGCTGTCAAACTAGTCTAATCACAGCTGTGTGGATACTCCCACAGGCTCAGTTACTCAATTTTTGGAGCACAAACATAACAAATCTGTCTGCATTTCTAAAGGTAAAGGATGTGTTCATCTACCTAATCCTCACTGAGCTGGAGACAGGTGTAGTGTCAAGAAAGTCCTCATTCTTTTTATACTATTGCCTCATTACAGTGCCTAAGACATTGGCACAGAAAGAGAAAATAAAGGCATTTTTCCTCCTTAATGAATACACACTGCCTGAAAGGTCAGCTCTGCTGCCACAGTATCTGATAAAGAAATAAATAAGAAAAGATTTAGATCCAGTTGTGAAACATGGAAGTATGCACACAATTAAATTCTGGGAGAATTACTTACTGTTATTCCTTCAATAAATGGTAAATCTGATTGAAAATTGTGAGGAAAATTCTGTAGTTAACTTAAAAATCTAATTTATCATCCATTATTTTTCATAATCATTAATGTGTATTTGTAAAAATAACAGTAATTCATAAATTTAGAGCTATCTTGTTTCTTTAAAGGATTCACTCATATTTTTCAGCCTCCTAACATTAGCTATATTTTTTCAATTCTACCAAATAATATGTTTTCATACTTATCTGATATTCTTATAAAAACAGTAGCCTTTTCTACTGTAGAAATTATGCATGGCAAAACTTTACACACCAGTTATTATGTGAAAAAACCAACTCTTCAAAAAAATAAGCTCTCTGGATATAACTGCAGTTGAAGGAATAAACTTTCAAGTATTCACTTTTTAAGAATAAAAATCCATTTGAAATCCTTCAAAAAGACAAAGACAACCAAAACATTTCTTAAGATCTAACCCTCTATTAAATTTCTAGGTTTGATGTTGAAGGGTTTCGCATCTACAGTTACTTGACACAGTCTATTTTTTATTCCTCAGTCACTGTGTTCACTAAATGGAATATCAGTTCTTATTTTAGCTGTGATGTGAGACAAGGGAACAGAGATGGGTTTTGAAAACAGGCAATGGTACAGAAGAACAAACATCTGCAAAGTTGTCTACAAACTGAGGTATAGAAATAGTTTTAAAATACTGGATTACCAACTTGGCTTCTCTTTTATACAGTCTCTTATGTTGTAGCTGCCCAATATGCATAAGCAAGTAGATAATTGTGGACCCATCAAATAGTCTCTCTGTACCACAAATGCCTAAATGCCTCTTCTCAAGTCCCTCTTCTAATTCATGTGCCTCATATGTCATGTATAATCCTTTCCTTGAAAATAAAAAGCAGGGAATTTTCATTTTATGCAGGTTGAACCAATTTTTAAAATGATAAAATTTGTAAAGAAAATAGATTTTCTTTTTTATTTTCTACCTAGCCCTCCAGTTGACTCACTACCAAATCACTGCACTTACGAAATATATCATAGGAAGGATTAGAATGAGAAGAAGAAAGAGTTTATTATGATACAACAGTCTGCAATGTTTATGGGGAACGAGAAAAGAGCACACAACGGAGCAAATTAAATAAACTGGTGTCAGCTCTACACCAGAAGGTAAGATTGAGTTAGAATATACAAATGGATAGATCGGAGTAAGAAAAATGAAGGAAACATGCACATTAAAGAACACATTTATTGTGTTTACGTCACTGGTAGAGAGGGGAGACTAACACTTTTGCTCTAGAAATTAGCATTGCCAGGGAGCTTGACACTGAAGAAGCCACAAAGAGAAATATGAGTGTTCTGCTTAAGATTTATGAATATAGCAATCATGTTAGTGTATTAAAATATCTAGTAGCCATCGCACAAACTGATGGTAAACATATTTGGATTAGATTTTCATGCTTTGCATTTCCTCAAACAAAACACATCGAGCTTTATTCTCAATGGAATTGGAGATAAATTCTATTGAAAAATTCCTGATGATGAAGAATATTTAATAAGGTCTTGAATGGCAGATCTACAAGGAAACATTACTCCAGGATAATCTTTTTCTCACAAGCGCTCGACAAGATTGCTGTTGCATAGAACTGAAAGACTGTGCAATTTACGTATGATTGTTTTGGCTTTTTCCTGGCCATAAAATACTTTCACATGTATTTCAATGTGTCCTACACTTATAAATTACTTAGCTTCCAATTGAACAAGAATAAAAGAAAGCCTCTCCATTAAAGAATTTGGCCCTATGTCATGGAGTTTTTAAACCAAAAATTAACAAAATATATCTTAATAACAGTAATTCAAGATCAATCTAACTAACAAAAATTCATATTTAAAAATATTATTTCCTAATGCAAATCCAAAAAGCTTTTAGGACTGTAAAATCAGGGAATGGGAAAGTCAGAGCAAAAAAAAAAAAATTGAAAAATTCCATAATAAAGAATTTCTACTTTTTGGCACGAGTATTTTGGGGACGTGAGGGATAACAGCATGTCTTTCAAGTTTCTATTTCTCAAAGAAGGTACATCCAGCTCCTAAAATTTTATCTTTCATGTATTACTAGTTTGTTTCTGTGACAACAGACCTTAGGAACAGTGAATCAGATATTCAGTAATGTTACTTCATGCAGTTTACATTGGAGTGAATTGAAATACGCCCATTTAAACTTGCTGAGCATCTGGCACAGCAGCTGACTGAATTGCAGTCAGCTTAAAGCATAAAACTGCTGTATCCCCAAGATTTACCAAATCTGTATCAAAGGTTTTAAAGCAGATATCTCCTGACTGGCAATCACACAGTTTAAAATGGAGACAAAGTTATTCACATTCAGCATATTGCAATAAAAAAGTCTAAAAATTAGC
Organism: Grantiella picta; assembly: GCA_013397955.1. Classification (NCBI taxonomy): domain Eukaryota; kingdom Metazoa; phylum Chordata; class Aves; order Passeriformes; family Meliphagidae; genus Grantiella; species Grantiella picta. Next base: position 439,969 of record VZRM01006291.1, on the reverse strand, counting down.
AATAATCTAGTGAATTTGGGATACCAAAGTTTCTCTTTCAGTGTTTGCTTTTGTAATCACTAATTGATTTGTTTTTAAAAAATATATATTATTATTTCCATTTTTAAAGTGCGGAAAGCAAGCTCTCCCATTATTATTTATATAATTTGCCAGTGGTATCCACATAATTTTGTTTAAAAAGATTTAATATGTGAAAAAAAGACTGCTCTCCAAGTTAAGAAAAATTTTCTTGTCCAATCTGTAAAAATGAAGTTCTACTTTCATACTTTAGCTATTAATAGGCATAGCATTTTTCACTGAGGCTTAAATTGAGGCAAAAGTAAAGTTCATGTACAAGTCAATTAGCTGCTCATGACTGCTTACATTTCATGTCTGAATCAGATTGCCCTCAGCCCACGTCACATTCATGTCTTCTTTCAACCATTCCAGTTTTATCAGTGTCTCTCTTTCATGTATTTTCATACTCGCCCTTGTCTCTCCTTGACTGCATGTCCTGCTGTGATAGATCAGCCTTCTAAATCACTCTTGGACTAGGGGTGAAAATCTAAAGGATGTTTCACACTGCTTTGATGTTTCCAGCACATAAATGTTTATTAATTTGCAATTAACCAAATTGGTATTTGTACACCTGGAGAATGAAGTAACGAAAACAATAATTATTTCATACTATAGGATGCTACTTACAGCTCCTTTTTACCCTGCTGCTTTTGCAATGATTTTTGTATGATGCCATTATTAAAAAGACTTTGAAAGGTAAAGTACTATGAAGTACTAATTAGGCTATTGTTTATAAAATGTACACAAAATAATGAATAGCTAAATACATCACAGATCTATCCTATTGCAAAGTATTCTTCTTCACTACAGAACTGCCTTATTTTAAAATCATTAAATCTACTAACGATGTCCACACATTACATTTTCTAAACACACAGTATGGATATAGATCTGAAACATAAAATGCGTACTCTGCAGAGGAGACATAAATAGGCACTCCAAAAATTATATAGAAAATTACTTCCCATTCATTTCAAAGTTAACTAAAATAAATTTTGTTTTCTTCGTTCACGAAGATCATGAACTATCCCTAATAGTATGTCTTTCGTCTTCAAACACATTTTTTAACCCTACAGAAAGTCACTGTTCATCAACCAAATACCATAAATGTTATCCCCAAGTATATTCCTTAGTTTGTCCCAGAAAATGAAAGTAGAGATTTTAAAACAATTAGGTCATCTTTACTGCTGGACTGAGTGGATAAGACTTTGGTTGCTTTTTTCCTTTACACAGTCCTATAGATGAATATATTTTATAAGTTATTTTCTATATCATAATGACATTGAATTTAACATATATGGAAGAAGTACTCCTTCTTTACTTTGGAGAGAAAATAAATATCGTGGGAAGCACCATAGAAAACATTTACAAATTGAAACATCACCTTCTCCAACATATAATTGGATAATTGAATCAGATCCAGATTTTGAGTTGAAAGCACTTATATGTTGCCTAGACTGCTTTCCCTCTCAATTTTCTTAAAGTCAAAAGAGAAATGCTATCAAATTGTCTTCTGAATAGCGTTTGCTGCAGTAAGTATGAAACTGAAGCCATGCTGGCCCTGCCACATTGGGGTTTTTAGAAGACATTGAACAAATGAAATAACTTTAGTGGAGTTCTGTTTGTTTGTTTTTAAATGACTATTTAAGTGTCTGTTTCTCTATGTTGCCTATTATTTCCTTATATGAAATATTTTTTCATGACATTATACTCTTTGAAACTATCATTTTTCTCTGTTAAGCATGTAAGATTTAAACATTAGAAGGAGCATTTTGTTAAAGATTTATCTAAAAATAGGCTTTGGTAGCATTTACACATTCCAGTTTAAAAACAGAAACAAGAAAAAAATAAGTAGTTACAAAAAACAGTAATTACAACTTCCCAAAGTCATCCTAATAATGTTTTATTAAACTTCAGTAAGATTTATCTTATCTATCTTGGAAAATTACAGTGGAGACTTCTACCTAGCAACTAGCATTTGCTTGGGTGGTTTGAGCCGACTTGATGTCAGTGCTGCACCTAGTGAACCTGTTTGCAGTAATGATGTCATTCTCTCAGTGAGTTGCACAGGAAGCCTGAGGGTCTAAATCATGGCTGAGGATTCCTTTAGAAAGCAGAGTTTCTGAAATTTAGGAGTAGGCCAACTGAGCGGTGAAACCTTAACTCTTTTTCTAGATCTACCCAGAAAACTTTCCACTCAGTCCTAAATGAGGATACCATATTAAGGCGTGCGTTAATAAAGTTTAAATCTTTCTAGTTTAAAAGATTTTGCCTAGGTACATCTTTCACTGTAGCCAAAATAAACTAATCATAATATTAACTAAGACTAATATTAAATATTAATATTAAATAATTAAAAGACTGCAGACTATCTTCTTAAGATATTTCCATCAAAAATATTTTAAAGAGCAAAACCAAGAGAGTGTTAGCAATGGAAGTTTTAGAATCTGAGGAAAAATCATAAAAAAAAGTTACAGGTACGAAGAAAGATTTCCCACCTACTACACAGCAATATACCTATAAAGGGGAAATGGTAGGGAGGTTACTTACATAGCAAGGGAAAAAAGCTTTCTGAACTGTCTTTGAAAACCCATATTTCAGTATTAAATATTTTCTATTTTATCTTTCACTATCCTTTGTAATATAAATCTAGGTAAAGTTAAAAAATGGAAATATTATTACCTGAGAATAATCTTCTGCATTTGAGTGTCTCCCAGTTTGATTCATATCCACATTACAGTCACTTTCATTTTCATCAGTTTCAGTAATAGAAGTGAGACGGGATAGAGAATGAAATCCTTTTTTGAGGGTAGAGTTTGGAAAGTGGCTAAATAATAAAAGAGAATTCAAACACTTTAATCCATATATTTTCTTTCAAAATACAGTCTTCATAACTATTCTTAACAGAATTTCCTTAAAACAACATGAGTCTCCTCTTTTTTGAGAGATTCCTAGGGCAGCACAGAATCTGTATTTTCATATATTTCTTGTCATTACTTGCTTGGCACTACACACAAACCTATGCTAGGAAGACCTCTTTACTAACCCTCAAAAATGCAAAACCCAAGCCAGCCGAAAACTAGATGATAATGCCAGAAGTGAATAAATTACTATGGCCCCTAGACAAGAAAAAACTACTACTTGAATGGAGGTAGGGCAAAAAAAAAAAAAAATGTTTTCAGTCAGGATAGTTTTTGTCTTTTCCCTCAAAATGGGTCTCCATAGCTACCAGACAGCTAAAACACAGGATAACCAAGGAAACCTGTGCAGGCCTATTCTGGTCCTAGTAAAAGAAAGCTCTGTTGCTGACTCCACTGGAGGCAGAAGTGAAAACTAATGGAAATACAAGTTACTCTTGGCTTGAATGAGAAGAACAAGACCCAAACAATTTTCCATTAGACTTAAGCGTGTAATTGTGTTATTACAGCAATAAAGAACGAATTAAAATCTAAGCACATGTTATTTAGCCCCCTTCTTGAGGACTGAGATAATGAAATATCAAGATCTTTTGCCGTAATAGTTATAATTATCTTGCCTTTGAGTGTTTAAAAATATTTTAATAGAATAAAAGCAAGAGATTAAAAACTTTCAGTCCCAATTGTGTATCTAAGTCCCTTATCTTATTTACACAGCTATATTACTTAATTGAAATGTTAATACCTGCAATATATTTTTGGCTGCTACCTCTTAATTAAATCACAAAGATTAAATTAGCTGATTGTCATGGAAACTCAGCACATTAAATAAACTATCTTTCAAAAAATGGGGTAGGTTGACCAGGAAGCAATCTATCAAAAATGAAATAACAATATAAAATCTGTTAACATGCAAATACTTCAGCATCTTCATTATTAATATCTTGTTCTTTTGATAGCCTATTAATGGCTTAGAGCATTATAAAGTATTTCTACTCCTACTGTTTGAAAACAAACAGTAATTTAAGTATTTTAACCAACAAAATGCAATTGTATCAGCAAAACAATTACATTCCCAGAATATTCCAAGGTCATTTCTTCCATGGACAAATGCTGCTGTTAAAAAAAAAAATTAAATATATCTAACTGATTCATTATCAGTCCATCCAATTATGATGATCAAAATGCAGAACCTGCCACATATACGATTTAGTCAGTTTACTTAGAGATATACTTAAGAAAAGGTGTACACACCCTAAGAAAGTACACTGATCTCCAACAATGCACAACCTGTTATTGGACTCAGTCTCAAGAAGAGACATATCCTTCAAAATTACCTAAACCTTTTGGTGTACACTGGGTATATGATACATTCAATGCTTCGTGACAGAAGCTCAGTCAGGATAAAAGAGATAGCCTTAGTAATTCTAGAACTTGTCTTCTGAATGTTCACATCGTAAGATGAAGCCTGAAAGAAATACACTATGCAGTGGGTCATAGGAGAAAAAACATGGCTCTGAAACACTTTCTGGTAATCTTTCTTTTCTTGTCAGGGAGTAAATATTATGCTGAGCATGGAACATTGACCAGAAGTCATGTATACGCCAATTCCTGAAACTTTTCTAAGACACCCTGTATAAAAACTCTGGTTTTCAAGGGTTTGTAGGACTTCCAAACAGTCTTTGACACAAGGCATTTATACAAAGCTGTGTTTTGACCATGATCTTCTTCACCTGCACTCCCAGGCTTGTTGAAACAACTATCATGAAGAGAGAACAGCCGCTTTTATTCATAAACATTAAGTGTTCCATGTCAAACATGTGACACCCATGAAAATACTGACTGTCCAGTCAATGATTTCCTTGTTATGTGTAAGAATTAAAAAAGACCAGCAGTTTGAGGAAAAATTTGAAATACATCAAAGAATATTCGTATTTCTGGCAGAAGTGATCTACTGAATATCCTACATCTTTGGGCCCACTGGGTAGAGAATCAGGCAAAGCGCCTGACAGTGCTGCCTGTCCTCCAGTGTCAGAAGCCCTGAGAATGGGGGCATGCCCACCCCCGGTAAACTTTCTCAGCAGCATGGATATTAGCAGATTGTAGGGAGAGGCAGTTAAAGCCTCCAACTAGCATCTCCAATGGGAGGTGTGTGCTGCACTCCCAAAACAGGAGGTGCTTGTAACACTCAATGACAGGAGGGTGGGCAGAATTGCATATTTATGCCTCTGTGCCTGATTAGAACTTCTTGGGCTTCGCTACAGAAAGGTGTTCGGAAGTGTGTAGGTGTTTATTAACATTTTGTAAGCATCTAGGATAGTGATTTAGTTGTTGTATTGCCAACATTGATCTTAAATGTACAGTTCATTGATCACTGATTAATTATGTGACATCAATACATCAACAGAGTGCTTTGTCCTGACATGCTTCAGACATGATCTGAGCAGTTTTTCTTGTGACATGAGCAAAGAAAAGCCATTGCACTTTCACAGTGTACTTTCACAATACTAATGCTGAAACTACATTATATACTTACGTGTCTGTTGGTATTCTAATAACATTCAATTTGTAATTAAAAAATTCACTAGCAATCTCAACATGCTCTTCAGATTTCTCTACCACGGGCTCTGGGAAAAAAGCAACTTGTTAAATATATACATTCATAAAAATATTTAATACTTTTAATTTTGAGAAATAATTTCCAATGGGAATTCGTCACCCCTGAATCTCCAAGTATCATCACATGCACTTGAAAGGAATAGAAAACCAGGGGCGGTTCTAGGTGACATATGATGAAAAACAAATGCTTTACACTCTGATCCTCAGCCTGCAAATTATTAAAAAGCTTGCCTAATATATATGTAAGGTTATCCAGGGTAGCTGAAAACAACTACGGCAGCACATTTTGCCTTCTTATCCCAGTATACTTTGCTAGCCTGCCTGTAACACTTTCATATTCAAGCTATCTCATATCATGCATTTAACTCCATTATGCAGTACAGACAAACCCTGGAAAAAAATTCACTCTAAAACCATGAATTGATGCAGCAGGATTTATCACATACTTTAAATTTTTAAAAGGTGTTCAGAAGCTTTCATGGCTCTGCATCAGAGAGCTTCTGTGCTGCTTTGATAACATTCCCTCTTCATTTGCTCCACTAATGCTTTTTCTGACATAAAGACACTTCTCAAAGCATGTAAAAAATATTGCTAACAGGAAGTAATGCAAAAGTGAGTTCAACTGAAATTAAGCTAAAAGATGATAAGTATGGTCCTAAAAATATTTAAAATAATTAAAATGTAATTACACATTTATTTTGGAATTTTTAGCAGACAAACCTTGGGGTTCAGATGTCACAACAACTTTCTTTTTCTGACGGAAAAGCTTCCAAGAAGGAATTGGTGGTGGCTCTGGTGGTGCTACCAGAGGACAGGACCTTGTTCTAGTGATCAGGACAGGATGGCTGTGTATGTGGGAAAGCCCATATTGCCTCATTTTCTCTGAAGAATCAGCCTATGAAACATGGAAGGATAATCTGACTGGGTAAGATCTTTCTCATCATATCTGTCTAACAAAAAAGAACACTATGTGCAAAAAAGCATCTAACAGGTTGTATAACAAATGAAATTAATATAGCTCACCTGACAAGACTATCCAAAAACATTTTAATTATAATTTGATATTCAGCAGAAAAGGTATGCTAAGAAATGTTTACATGTATTTTACTTTTCATAATAGATTCATCGGTTCTTTCAACTTATTTATACAACCATAACAAGGGAAAAGAATGAATATGCAAGAAAGCATAGGCACATTTTGTTTTATTTAAAACATTTTGTTTTAAATAATCATATTTAAAAATACTTTGTCTGAGGGAGAAATTCCTTACTTCACGCTGAATTTATGCAGTTGCAGAATTCAAAAATCAATTGGTCTTTTAGATAACTCATAAAATCCCTGTAAGGTAGTATTACTTTGAACCAACACATCAATAAAGCAAAGCTTTTTATTTGATGGCTCATTTAGAAAACACATTGAAGACACTACAGTTGACCTGTACAGCAAAGCCCTTAGGAACACACTTAAGAGCAATTTTAGATGTGGACATTGAGTGGTGCTCTTCCCATTAAAATAATAATGTCCTGTACTTAACACCACAACTGAAAGTTCTGTTACAAGATTTGTATGTCCTTTTAATTTTAAAAGCACGCTTTCTTTCACATGCTAAATAAATCACCAATAACTTATTTCTTTAACATGCTCATCAGCAAGTCTGATTGCTTCTACTCATTTTAAAATGTTCCTGAATTTCCGTATTTATGAACTCTGCAGAGAATGTTGTGGTTGACAGTTATTTGAAGAATGGGAATGAATTACATTAAAAATGCCAGTTAAAATGTCCAAGATAAGAAAGGATTTTGAAGACAACCAGTTAGGTGAAGTAGAGAAGAACTTGTTGAGTACACCACACACTTGTATGACCCAGTTACTGATTTTGTTTCATTTTATTTGAGCAAAACAAGACAAATTCAAGCCTCAATAATCCAAGGACATCCATACTAGAAAGCAAAGCTGAAAGGGATACGGCAAAAATTCTGGAGGTAAATTCTGGCACAGTTGCAGTCAATGACAAAATTTTCTCCAAATTTGGGGAGCAACTCTTATCCCAGTGAATCCATTTTCCAAACTTTATTTCAACCAGTGTAGTACGTCTCAGCCCTTGAATAAAGTTTGAAAATGGGGAGGGGGGTGGGCATGCGTAAGAAATCCACAACACTTCTATATTTAACTTCTGTCAACTTCCATCTTTCTATCAAGTCTTTTCTAAAAGATTGGTTTTGACATATAGATTCATGTGTCTCATCCTATTTGGGCTGCCATACCTCTTTTTCAGTAATCTCTATATGCCAACAGTCTGTGGTCAAGTGTGAGACACAGGGTGTTAGGTGGCAGAAAAGATATAACCCTATGTCCCCACTTCCACTTTGCTTTTTGATGACTAGCATTACTTATTATTAGCAGAGACAGCATTGACCGAGAACTTAAAATAAAATCATAATAATTTAATCTTCAAAATAGCATAAAATAGCACAATTTTAAAAAAGAAAATGGTGCAAGATTAAGTACACTAAAGCGTAACACCTGCAAACCATTTCTGGAAATTTCTTTTTTCTTTGAAGCCTACCAGTTTCCTGAGAAGGCAGCTTAAATTTTAATGACCTAATTATGATAGATATGATTTAAATGTACAAAAAAAGGAAACCTAATTAATAAATCAAGAAAGGCTGCTCTGGCATTATAAAAAGCTTTCTGAAGAGTGTGAGTGACTAAGTGGAAATTTCAGTGCTGCTTTTACCCCAGCTGAATGAACTGCTACACTTTCTCAAGCTGCTTCCACCAGTTACAACATCAATGATAGAAATTGACATAAACATGCTATTTCTTATATAAAAACAAACAACATACTGGAAAATGTATAAAAGGAGTCTTAACTGAAGTCTTACAAAAACTAAAATTCACGTTTTTCAAGTAGCCCTTAAAATAATTAGACTTTCCATTCAGAAGTATCTCATCATCACACATTTTGTAGTCTACATCTAGTCTCTCCCAGCAGACTTCAGCTTCTGGGATCCAGTGGAAAGTGGAGGAAAATGGAATAAAATCAGCAGGCTTTGACAGGAAAATGCATGTTCAGAACACAAAAATACCAAGATACAAATTTAACTGACAGTCATCACCTAGTGACTGTTTCACTGTGCTAATTGTATTCTTTTTGTTACAACATAGTTGCAACAAAATTAAATACTCTGATAATAAAACAAGTAATGCTTTCCTGACCTGAGAGCAGAACAGAATCTTACCATTCGTGTTAGTGAAAAAATATCCTCTTCAAACAAATGCAGTGGTATACAGCCAGCAAACACGACCATTTCTGGATGGGTTGGTACAGGAGGTTCTACCCAGAAAATATTAAAATGTTTTAGAAAAAGGAATACAGTAAATAAATGTAGTTATACCTCACACTAAATTATTCTGCCTTATTTTTATTAATCTTTTCTTTATCTGACTCTGTTATTTTATTCAAAAGAAGAGCTCATTGTAATGTACTTGAAAAAGAAGCCATAGATGGAGAAAAACGCCTCATTTAAATAATCAACAGCCTTTGTATACTACACTTACTTTACATAAATTAGTAACAGAAAATGCAACCTAAAAATATGACAGGACAGAGATATCTTTCAACATTGTTCTTTTGTTTTTCTTCAAATTAAAAAAAATTAGATACTAGTATAAAGAAAACAATACACATAATCTCTGGAGAAGAAGTAAAAACGTCCTGATTGGTCAGTACTAGTTAAATACTTCTCACCGGTGAAGGCAAAATTTGATTTTGCCAACAAAAGGACCCAAAGCCACTGGCCACTACTGCCTAGGGATATGAAGACTGAGATAAGTAATTTGAGAAACACAGTGCCTGTAAGCCAGGGTTACGGATCTTGCTTCTGTCAAGGAGATGAAAAAGTGGAAGTGATGGTTGTCTCAGAAAGCATGATGCGCTGACCCCATAGCTCTTATCCCACATACCTTACAGAAGCCTGTTTTCCTGTAATTCTGCTATAGATAAGGAATAAAAACATGGGCACATTCACTATGTTAACCCCAGAAATCTGTTGCACAAGGCAACCAGATGATTGTCTCCTACTCTTATCAAGAAGCCATTGCTAATTCCTGAATGACGAAGAGAAGCCAAGGACATCTGAGAGTCAGTTCATTCATGCTGAAGGGAAATTAAAAGTCTAAACTATAATACTTGAAATATAAGTAGCTGGTTTTACTGAAAAGACAGCTCAAAAAGGAAGATACCTATTTCTCTCAGCTTTTCTTTAGTTGTCTCAGAACATATGAAGACAGGATTTCAGTACACAGGTTGTGACATCTGTTTTTCATCAGAATGTTTTTAAGGAAAAATTTCCTCACATAAAGAGTTGTTAACCATTAGAACAGGCTCCCCAAGGAAGTGGCTGAGCCACCATCCATGGAGGTATTTAAAAGATTTGTAGATATAGCACTTAGGAACATGGTTCAGTGGTGGGCTTGGCAGTACAGGGTTGGATTCAATGATCTTAGTACAGTTGGATTCAATGATCTTAGAGGTCTTTCCCAACCTAAATGATTCTATCAGTCTATCCTCATCCAACACTCCAGTAAAATTTTCTGTGACTGTCATTGTTCCCTTCAGCTTCACCTCAAATATATAATAATTCTGTCCTATGTTTAGTAAATATTCAACCGGAAGTTGCTTTAAGAAGAGGTGTTTTCTGTGAAATGAAATAAAAGAATGCTATCTGCATACAAAGAAAACAAGGGAAAAGAAAAATAGGTAAGTGGCTGGAAAATACAACTTATCAGACTTAAAATCCATTTATTTAGAAGGCATACAACATTTTATTCTCAAAGAAGTACAACATGTTTGCATCTTAAATATTCTTCCAGGAATTCAATTACCCAAATAAATATAAGCTAAAGGTAAGTAAGAGTTACCTTCCAGAGGATTCTTAATATTTCTCTCTGCATGCTTTTGATTCCCATGTTAACAACAGCTCTTGTGTTAGTTGTGGGCTTCAACTTGTTCAAAAGCAAGGCTATAATTTTGCTTTAATCTCAGTCCCTACTGACATATCTGATCTGTTACAAATACAGAAACAGTAGCTATGATGTCCTACACATTACGGAACAGTATGTGCCACAAGGCATCATGATCTCATTGCTTGTGAGAAGTACTTCTCAAATAAAAGTATTTAATCAAATACCAGGTGGAATGTAAAGCTGTCATACTTAGTCCAGATGGGTTGTGAAATAAAATGTCTGCAGGGCAGACAATAAACAGCAATGAACAAATTATTAGAGCATGCAAATGATTAACCAGGCACATCATACCCACTTTAATAATACTATTACAATACTAGAAAAGTTTTGTATATTATGGAAGTAGATTTAAAAATTACATATTATTTGATCTTTTTTCACTGTACAAAAAATGAGCAGCTGGATGCACACAGCTGGATGAATAGGGAAACAAGTCCCATGCTCCAGTGATCATGCCACTCATATGGTATTTGTGGGGTGCAGCAGGCACCAGTCTGAGTGTGCAAGTGATTCAGTACTGCTTATGTTTGTATTGCATCTGGCTGGGACTGAGCTTCCATCAGAGCAGCCCGTGCGGTGCTGCTTCAGATATGTGACCAAAATGCTGCTGATAACACACCAGTATGTCAGCTACTGCTGAGCAGAGCTCACTCACCAATAAATCTTCTGTTTCTCACTCCACTACCCCAGCAAGTACACCAGGGGTGGGCAAGAGGTTCAGCCCTCATTCTCTGCCCCCTCCCACTGTGGGGAGTGAGCAGATGGATGGGTGGGGGTTTGGCTGCCAGACAGCATCAACTCACCACAACATTACAGCCCACACAAAATGAAAACCCTGTAAGAGAAGTTTCCAAGTATTTAGAAGTAATGAGTATGTCAATGTGTATGAAACTAAACAAGGTCATGAATATACAATGCAATGAATACAGAAGGTTTTGCCATTTTAAAAGTAAATATAAACAGTATCTAGAGTAATTAAATATCTCTTTAGAAATACCCCATATTTATTTATCACAGAGATGAAAAATTTCCTTGAAGTCAATAGGTATAGTGAAAGCTTGCAACAGGGAAATAAGCACTTTTATCATGCTGGGAATGAAACACTTTTCAAGTCTCTTAAAAAAAAAAAAAAAAATTGTTGCTGCATTAAGCAAAGTCACTGTTATGAAATTCCCTAGAACAATGCAGGAACTTTTTACAACTACTGCCTCTGGAGCCTGACTTTGAACCAAGACCTAGTTTCAGATGTTATTTTATGCACAACAATAGTTCTACTGTCCTGGGCCACTCTGCAGACCATGTGTCTCATAAAGCCGACAAGATTTCCCTATTTTGGCTACAATCTCACAACAAAAATGCATTGTAATTCCATATTATTTCAAACTGCACTTATTTTTTTTTTCCTTGCAGTCTCATAAATTTGCTTTTTTACTATAGTGATACCTACCTCTTACTCTTCTCCAAAAGTCTTTTCTGGTTCAAACTTAAGATAAAAGACTTTTCTGACCATCGTACTTGAGTCCTGAATTATTAATCTTTCTAAATAACCTCTTCACAGGACACTAACTGTCTTTCAGAAAAGAGCATAAACTGTGCTTTAAATGGCATGATAAAGAGCTTAACATCATGTCATTTTTCACATGGAAGCACTGCCTTTGTTTTTAATGCTCTTTCACTCACTTTGCATAATTTCTAGAATACATCTCTTGGACCCTTTTGCTTCACCTTTGCTTTATTTTCCCCATGACATGCTTGAGTACTAGTTAGTCAGATTACTTACATTCACATGAAACACCTCATTTCCTATTCCACACCTACTATCACTAAAGCAAACTACATTCCTGCAATATATTTTAAAATTTACTGCTGTTTAACTCATTTAGTGGTATGTAAGGCAGGAATTTAAATAAATATATTTGCTGATTAAAAACAACAATCTTGGTTTGCTGTAATATAAAATTATTTAAATCACTAATTTTAATCTGGATTCAAATCAAGAAGCAGGAACCCCATTTATGTAGTAAATTTCCTTTTTACTTTGCAGTTATTTCCCTAAAGAAAGATGTTCTACCTATTCTCACCTATTGATCTGCAACTGCAAATTATTCCAGTTAATAATTGTTTTTTGCTGATAGTCTCATGGAAATGCCACACGTATGCAAACATAAGCATAATGCAAACAAAAGCGTATCAGCTTAATGTACCTTTGTGAAGATTTTTTATAGTTCATGCTAGTAAACATGAAATTTCTTAATTGATTGATTAGTTGTCTGATTAGTACTTGTGGTTTGTTTAAAATGTATTTTGCTGTTTTGGTTTTTTTAACATTAAATATAAATGCACAAAACAAGAATTTCCTTAATTTTTATACTATTACGAATATATCAATATAAGAATTAAATTAATCAATATGTATTTCATGGACAAAGATTAAAAAAACCTAAACATTTACATCATGGAGCAAATTCTAATGAATAGTTCTGCCTGCCCCCTGGCTCCCCTGACCTTCGACAAAAAAGTATTTCTGCTCTTTCCAATTGCAATTTACTGTATGAAGTGGATATTGAACAAATAAATTACAACAGAGGAAGGGTTGTTGTTTTTCAAACACAGAAAAACTGTAAGACAGTTTACCACTAAAACAAAGTACTGCAATATACTACTCTTAATCTATGTTACAGATTTTATTAGGTTAGAATGACTTCAGTTTGTCAGCTATAAAGAATTTCAATTGAAAGGAAAAAAAAAAGTACTCTATAACCTCCCCCCCCGTTAAGTTCAAAACCAAATTAAAGCAAAGCCCTTTGCTTTACATATAACTCCTGTTTGTATTTTTAGCTTCAAAACAATAGGACTTACGTTCAGTTAAGTCCTGAAGGGCTTGGGCTTTTGCTGCCTTAGCTGAAGACCGCTGCGCTACCTTGCTTTTTTCTTTTCCTCCTCCTTTTTTTTTCTTTCCTACCTTTTTCTGCTCTGCTTTATCTATTAAGCAAAATAAAGATTAAATATTTTTCCTTTTCAGATAAAAACTTTCAGTCATAAAATCTCATAGAGTGAAAAGGCTTTAATAAAATTTTAGATAAATTTTAAAAACAATCAAGCACAAACTCTTTGAAGTCAAGAGCTGAGATACAACAAAGAACTAATACAATTTAATTAAAAGAAATAAAAATAAAAAGTAGTTCTTAAGAGGTAAATACAGATTTACTGAGAAAAGTCAGGAACACTTTGCTCCTACCTTTTAGTTAGTGCACAACTTCTAAGTCTTGCTACAATGTAATAAATTCCTGAATTTCTGGCAATGTGCCAAATTTTTTTTCATGTCTTCGCTCTCATGCATCAGTAATTGCAAAAAAAGGATTAACAGATTATGCATAGATTCTCAATGGACATGGAAGTAGAAAGTCTCCCACAGTCCAAACATTCTTTGAAGCCTTACAACTTAGACTACAGGAAAAAACTTTTTAATAAAAAAACATACGATCATGGTTTGGGTTGGAAGGGACCTTAAAGATCACCTATTTCCAACTCCCCTGCCATGAGCACCGACACCTTCCACCAGATCAGGTTGCTCAAAGCACCATCCTGGCCTCGACCATTTCCAGCAATTGGGCAACCAGAACTTCTCTGGGCAATCTGCACCAGGGGCTCGCTATCCTCATAGTAAGGAATTTCTTTCTAATATTCAATCTAAACCCGTCCTCTGTCAGTTTAAAGCCATTCACTCTTGTTCTATCACTACATGTCCTTGTAAAAAGTTCCTCTCCAGGTCTCTGGTAGGCCCTTTCAGGTGTCCCCAAAGGTGTCCCCAAAGCCAGCTCTTCTCTAGGCTGGACAATCCCAACTCTCAGCCTGCCTTCATAGAAAAGGTTCTCCACCCTTCTAATCATCTTAGGGGCCCTCCTCTGGACTTGTTCCAACAGCTCCTCCTTTCTTTTGCTGAGGACCCCAGAGCTGGATGCTGCACTCCAGAAGGGTCTCAAGAGCAGAGGAAGAGACTCACCTTCCTCCTCCTGCTGGCCACACTGCTTTGGACGCAGCCTAGGATACAATTGTCTTTCTGAGCTGCAAGTGCACACTGTTGGCTCCTGTTCTGCTTCTCATCCACCAGAAACCCCAAGTCTTCTCCACAGGGCTGCTTTCATCTCGTCTTCCAGTCTGTACTCATGCTTTGGATTATCCCAGTCCAGGTGCAGCACCTTGCACTTTTTGAACCTCATTAGGTTCTCATAAGTCCGATTCTCAAGTTTGTCCAGGTCCCTCTGGACAGCATTTCTTCCTTCCTTCCTTCCTTTGTATCAAATGCACCACACAGCTTCACAGAATCACAGAATGGCTCAGTTTGAAAGGGACCACAGTGGGTCATCTGGTCCAACCTCCCTGCTCTGACAGGATCATACAAAAGTACATGGCACAGGATTGTATCCGGAGAGCTCTTGAATATCCCCAGTTTAAAGTCATTCCCAGTGAGGGAGATTCCATAGCCTCTCTGGGCAATCTGTTTCACTGCTCAGTCACTCGAACAGTAAAGAAGTTCTTCCTCATGTTCTGGTGGAGCTTCCTGCGTATCAGTTTCTGCCCATTGCCTCTTGTGCTATTGCTCAGAGCCATGGAGCAGAGCCTGGCTGCATCTTCTTGGAACCCCACCTTTAGATAATTATACACATGGATGAGGTCCCCTCTCAGTTCTCTTCTCAAAGCTCATAAGAGATGCTCAAAGAAATTTCCTCATAAGAGATGCTCCAGTTCCCCAGTCATCTTCATTGCCCTCTGTTAGACCCACTCAGGAGCTCCACGTCTCCAATGTGCTGAAGAGCCCAGGACTGGACACAGCATTCCAGATGCAGACTGAGTAAACCTGATGGCAATGTTTTTCTGAATGTGTCCCAGGATTCTATGTGCCTTCTTGGCACCCAGGGCACACTGCTGGCTCAGGGAAAGCTTGTTTGTCCACCAGGACCCCCAGATCCTTATCTCTCATGGTGACATGGATGGCTTCATGTCATCCAAACATTATTCACAAACATCAACAGAGCATCTGAAAAAAGCTTTTAGCCTCAGAGTCAGAGATTACAGAGTGTCATGATACAATGGTTCCCTGATTCTTTGCCATTTTAGTGGCTAATACAATTTTTAAGTCTTTGGCAGGATTAAATTTACTTAGTTTTCTGGGGAAAAATTTACAGCACCCTGTAGGATGAATGACAGCGCTGTTCCCAGTGGCATGACTATTCTAAACTCTGAAATATCGACCACACTGATGGATGGATCAAAATGATAGCAGGATTTCCTAAGAAGAGAGAATACTACCTTAGCCAGGTAACTTCTAAGACTTTTATAACACTTTTGACATTGGCACATAGTATTTGTGATGCAAAGTGAGAAAGCCAGAGATTTTTCCAAAAATCTAGGAAGAAATAGAAATTTTAGCATATGATTTGTATCTTCCAAAGTCATGAGAAATGTTGTGAAATTGCACCCATGCCTTCAAGTTAAAAGCAGCAACAAAGAAAACTCAGTCTCAAATAAAAACAGTGAAGAACAATATACTGGAACAAACAAATTTCTAAATCTAGTTTTTTTCATTTAAATGTAAATAGGATTATCAGCTCTTGAAGAAAATTATTACCTATACCGGTTAGCATAAAGGAGAAGTTGCAATAAATAACAATGCAGGTAGACATTACAACATATTTTTCAGAACTCTGTAGGTAATCACATTTTACAACATCCATAATGAAATGTATAATTTATTGATGGTCAGAGAAGTGTTGCCTTTGGAGAAAATGTAACTTCTCCAATTGTTATCTCTCTGCAAGGAACCAGTCTTTAGAGAAATTTCTGTGACATGGAGCTGAAAAAATCTCTGCCAGAAAGTAACCCTATTTTTATAAAGTAAAAGACTAGTACTGCTTCTAATGACATTTATAGCTAAAACAAAAGTATTTTGAATTTACATCTTTGCAACATATTCAGTGAAACAACAAACCCTCAGAGTTGTATATGCCAATACATATAAAACATTCTAATTCAAAACCACAGATGATGCTAACCTTATTTATGCTTGGCCTATAAAGATAACACTACCTAAAATTACAGACCTTTGCCAACATTATTGGCTGTTTCAGTTGTATCTGGCAGCTTATTCGTAGATGCTTCACTTCTGAACTCTGAGTCTTTGGTCTCTTCAGGTTTTGTTTCAGACTGAGTAATCTCAGGTTCTGGAGCCTTCTCTGGCAACTTGAATTCTGGCACAATCTCTTTCAAAAAGCCCCAAACTTTGTCCAAATATTCAGGCCTTTAAGACAGAACACAATGGTAGTGATACTTCCAATAAGAAAAGAAAGTATGCTTTTCATTTAGACAGCACTATAGCACAACTGACAGCACAACTCTAAAAAATTCTACTTGGTTATTTTAGTAGATAGAAAAAACTCTGTTTCTCTGTATCAGAAATATTTGTTGAGACAGATTATGGAAAGACTCACAAAAAAAAAAAAAAAGAGAGATGGTGATTAGAGATTCATGTAAATAAAGCAGCCTTTCTCAAGCTTTTAGCAGATACAAGTTGTGGTCAAGAAGCTTGCAGACCACCTTACAACTACACAGTATAATATCTTGATTCCAGTTCTGTATATTAAAAAGCTTCTCAAAGGTACTTCCAAACTGGGCTTTCCTAAATGTTCAGCAGAGATAGTTGCATGCCTCTTCCACTGATTTGACCCAATACAACAGCTTTTTGATATGACATAACAGTTTCAATCATGTTGGTTTTACACTGAAATTCAGTAATTCCAGAAATAATCTCAATCACCATAATGAATAAGTTCAATGGAAGCTAACTGCATTAAACCTTTTTTTTTTTAATAGAATAAGTGATTGTACAATGAGCTAAAATCGTCTTATCCTAGAATTCCAAAGACTCTGTGGTATTCACATTTTCATATTCCATATTATATTTGCAGTAAGTGAATACTGGTTTTGCTGTTACAGTTGGAAAACTAACAACGTAAAGAAATAAAATTCAGGTTACTCAGACTTTTAAGTCCATGAGCTACATATACACTACCGTAGGACACAAATATATCAAAAACCTAAACTGCAAACATACCTTGAGACATAAAAATTACTCAAAAAAAAAACCAAAATATTCTTTGACTGAAATTATTTAATATTGAAATATGGTTAAAAATAAACAATTATATCTGAGTAAATTATATATAAACCAAAACTGTTTGCTATCTACATATTTGTTTGCATGTGTATATCAAGAGGCAAAAATATGCAATTCAAAAGAAAAAGTATAAATATTTAGTGTCTGTATCCTGGTTATTCATTTAATAATGTAAAAAGAATGTCAAGCTGAAAAATCAGAATGTCTTTCTTTAAAAATACAAAATGGACATAAAACAAATATGAAACAAGAAAAATATTCTTGTAGGTAGGAAAGGACTTCTTTTGTTTAAAACTAAAAGTCTATCAACTATTATAGTTTAAAGGGTGGAACACCATACTAGCTGACATTGATTACTTCCAAATTCATGACATATACTTTCTACGGTATATTCTGATATAAAGCCATTATTACTGGCAGATATTTTGTAATTGCTTACTAAATGAAACATAGATTTCTCTAATCTTGTTTTCACCACACATTTTAATATAATTTAAATTAATTTTATAGAGAATAGGCATCAGCATATGAAAAATAACTTTACAATAAAACTGTGTGACCTACAAAGAAAAACACAATGAAATTCCATTCCTAAAAGGTAGATTTCCCAAGTGCCTGAGTTATAAACCATTCACTTTCCAAAACTGATGGTAAAGGACTTTTAGGGCTCATCTTTATTTCTTGTAATGCCTTATAGAATTAAATATTAAACAATTAATATGTAAATTGTTTAATGAAAGAACTTACTGGAGAGGAATAACTTCTGGTATCCATCCAGTTAGTGTATGTAGAACTGTAAATTCCTCCATCTCTCTTTTTGCATTTTCATGTATACTATAAGACAAAAGCAGACATTTTACAATTATAATGTTAACAACTACAGTAAACTCTGTAGTCTGCATTGCTTTCTGTAAAATTAAGAACATATGCAAAATAGCCTGATGAAAAACAAGTCATTACTTGCAATTTTAGGAGTTTTCCAAACCACTGCTGACTACTTGCCTACAAAGTCAATGCCTTTGCATTAGGTCCATTATTTTAGTGTTTCCTCTGGTACAATGGCATCTTTTTCCAAACTGTTAGCAAGCATACTATGTATTCTTACATACAGTTGCAGTGCTGGAGATGCGAGTTTGAAATCTCTTTCCCTAGAATTGGGTTATGATTCTACAACTTCCTAAGCAGCTTCTCTAACTCCCCAGCTATTCTGCTCCAGCTGGTTCTACTTCCACTCTACCACACCTCACTCTTTCGCACTGATACTCTACAACTCTCTGGAGACGTTTCCTGAGAGTCCCAAGGCTAAAGATGCCAGCACTTGTATGGCTAACCCTAGTGCTCTGGAGAAATGCAGTATCTCAATCACATTCCTGCACTAACAGGCAGCTCTAGGCAACTCCCTAGCCTGTGCAGTCATTACTTCAGATGACTCTTCTGACAAACATAACTTGATATGACCAGAAGAGGGAAGCTTCACTACCCAGATGAGTGTTTTGAATTATTTTCTCATGCTTATTAATTTAAACTATAGGTGTTCATTGTTCATTTCATAGGAACCTGTAGCCATAATTGTCAATCACTGCATCACAGGCCACCTTCTACTTTTCCACTTATTTCCAGGGAAGTAGATCACTGTACACAACAGCACAAGTGTAGGTAGCAAAGGCATCAAAAGCAGCTCACAAAACTCTATTTTCAATACTGCTTGAGTCAATACTGATCAAGACTGACAATTACAACTTCATTAAGAGCTCACGGACACTTCCATTTGGCAGAAAGCTACATGTGAAGCTTTTTAGGAATAATACCAAATTAATAAAGCAAATAATGAGAGTACTCCAGTTTCTTTGCAAGTTTTCTGTGCATAAATTTACAAACACATCTAAAACGGAAACCATGCACCTTCTGTAGCTAAAGAGGATTTTATTTCACTGATTTACACTGTCGGATTTTGGAGGTGTATAACTGTCATTGCAACATTTTTAGCAAAATATATTTCTCATGTATGCTAAATCAACTTCTTGTTATTTCCATGTGACTTCACAAAACAAACCAAAAGTGAGATGACAAAACATACCTAGTATTTGCCAATTTAATGATACCTTTGGACAGCAACATTGGCCAAAGTTCATTTTGGCGGGCTGTAGTTGGTAATAATAAATTCTCCTCTTCATTGAAAGGCATAGTGTCATCTACAATGATCTTTCTCCAGCATCCCTGTGACAGGTGAAGGGGGAGGAAAGAAGATAGAAAAAAATTAGTCTGTTAGCTGGAAAGTGAAGAGTATGTAAGAGAATTTTTAATACTTTCCTAAGAACCCAATTCTACTGTAATTCAATTTACATCACAGATAGCTTTAAAAGAAGTTCTCATATAATATATGAGAAGCACGGAAACAGTATGCATAGCATTTTATTACTGCTCTGACTTAGTTATTTCAGAGATTAATCTAATTGCAGCTATTTCCAAATATATTTCATCTCATATGTGTAGTACATCATGTGCATGCACTCATTGCTGTTTCTTCAGCTACCATGACAGATGCCTGAGAAATTATAATAATGCTTTTAAAAAGACTTAACTAAGATAGCTGCTTTATAAATGCCTCTAGGTCTCAGTCTGGAAAATACTTGAGATACAAGCCATCCCCCTTGCTTTCCAAAAACTACCTGGGGATGCTGACTGCAGGTAGCATCCTGGAAAGCATTATGATAGTATTTTATGGAGCACTATACAAAACAACACAAAATGATCAAATGTAAAAATAAACAAATAAATAAATATATCTGTATTTCAGGATAAGAAACAAACAGGTAGGATAAAGTACTGATCTCTCCAATACCAGATATTTCATAGGTAAACTGAGCTAGTATTCCACAAAATAATCTCGTCTACCATTCTCCAAATAAAAGTATCTGTCCCAAGCATGCAGATATAACAGAGAATTGGTGGGCCAATAGCAAGTACTTCTGTTAATTCACCCACAAAATGACGAAGAGTGACCAAACCTCTAAAGTGATACCATCAGAGAGTGCAAAATTGTCGTTCTCTGCCTGTAACCAAGCTATGGATTCAAGCTGAAATGATAGCTCATTAACTCTATGAGTCCTATAGGTCTCAGAAGAAAATAAATTTAAGCCAGAGGGAAAAGATATACAAAAAGTATAAATGAGGCTAATATTTTTAAGGATAAGAATTATTTTGTGACAACCAAAACAAAATATGCAAGACTTCCCAAATTTGAAGGACCTAGTCACTGAAATGATCACATATGCATCTCCTCTTTCAGTAATTGCTTAAATTTCATAGGGAGAACAGCACAAGTTTCTAAATAAAGGAAAAGAAATCAAAGAAATTAAAAAAAAAATACATGGGACAGGTCTACGGATAGAAAAAGGTGAGGGAAAAAACCTACAGAAACAAATTCAATAAACCTTAGGGATGCAAACGGAAAGTAGAATGTGGGATAAAATTCATATATTGTGCCAATTATGTAAAAAATTATTATCCACAGGTTTGATCTCTTGCACAACAATCCCTTCAGGACTCAAATGCAAAACATAAGTGAAACCAGTTCATTATTCTCCCACCTTTCTCCCCCTTTTAATTTATTTTTCTACTTTCTCCTGTAAATCTGTTTCTCCTCTGTCTCTACAGATATTTGTCTTTCCTCATTTGCACATTTTCTTTAATACCCCAGTATTTGACCCTCTTTATCCCTGTTTTACTTTCTGTGAAAAACAGCTGTACAACAAGAGGAAAAGAGATTGAATAAACATAAAGGCCCAAAACAAAAAACCCACAAAAGTGACAAAGAAAATAAAGCACCGTGGTAACTCTTGTAGGAGCTTTAAAATGTAGTCTTTTACCACATGAATACATAGTATCTGCAGCATGAAATTCACACACAGTGTAATGTCCTCTGCTGAGGAACTTGGACAACACAATTTTAGTCTTCTCAAACTCATGCAACTCATTCCCTATAAGAATACAAGTTATTCCATATGTGGAAGCAGTAGTAAGGGATGAGAAAAGCACAGGCATGTAAATCTCGTAAGTGTCCCCCTTACAGGGAAAGTCACTTTCAACCTTTTGCTTCCAGCTGACTGCGTCAAAAATATCTTCAAGTTTGGGCAACTGAAAGTTTAATTGGGTCAGTTATACATCTTAGTGTGCTGTGACATTTTCTGTTTCCTAATGAGAAATGTAACCAGAATAACCCCAACAACATAGACAACTTTTATATCAGTCTTTATTTATTTATTTGAGGTTCAATGTGCAATTAAGTGCTCCCTGTTGACTGCCAAATGTGTTAAGAAGTTATTGTCTGTTATTTTTAGAAATTCTTGGGATGTTTTAATTTTACCAGTACATCTTCAGAAAACGGTTCTCACACTGGAAGTCTCTAATTATCTTTAACTGCACTTAGATACAAA
This sequence comes from Grantiella picta, assembly GCA_013397955.1. Taxonomy (NCBI): domain Eukaryota; kingdom Metazoa; phylum Chordata; class Aves; order Passeriformes; family Meliphagidae; genus Grantiella; species Grantiella picta. The sequence continues at coordinate 417,739 of VZRM01006291.1, read as the reverse complement.
TAGCTCTGTAAAGTCAGCCAACTGAATTACTTAATAAAAAAAATTCTTAAGGCTAATACATCAGAGGTGTGGGCCACATGTCTGACTCTACTAAACATTTGCATCAAACCTACAAAACTACCAAAAAAATTGCCTTTTCAAGTAATAACATTTTTGTCAAGCTATAAATTGTACAAACATCACATTAAATATAAGAGGCGTTTTAATTAACAAGAATTAACAATTTGTCAATATTTCTACACCTACAAATCTATGTATTTTCAATAATAAAATATATGTCCCCTCATCACTAAAGTTTGTCATGATAGCTGCATTATATTTATACATTGTTGGAAAAAACTACTCACCATCCAATAAAGTTTCAATACATATTTTCCAAATTTATTGTACAGTGGCACGTGTTCATCAGTAGCTTTACATAAGGCATAAATGTGTTCCCATGGTTTCCAAAAAAGTGTGGCTGTTTCAGTAGCTAGGGGATTTTCATTAAATATCCTCCACACAGCATAAATTTCACTTACAATCCATCTCATCAGCTAAAACAAGAGAAAATTAGAAAACTATTCTTTTCAAGTAACATCTTTTAGAAAAAAAAAGAAAGGTCAAGTTATATTATAATGACCAAGAATAAAACAGATCCTGTTGTAAATAAAAAAGTGACATAAAAATATGGCTATGGCTTAATGGAAAAATTAACTTCACTGTTACAACTTCTCTTAAAATCATTACATTATCTATCTACAGTAACACAAGACTTCATGAAACTAAGTAAAGGAACAATGTAAATTAAGTTCATGATTTAACAAAGACCTATATGGAAATATGATTTGAAAATAAATTCTGTTACAGGACTTGTGAGGTGTCACTTGTTTAATTGCTATTAAATGACAGCTGCTAAAAATCATTATTGCCTTTAATACTCATTATTTATGCTCAGTAAAAAAAACCCTAAATTATTAAAATTATTTAGTAATTTTTAAGATTTAAAATAGCAGCTGGAACTAATCACGCTTAATGCACATGTTTTTATAACACACAGATTTCTGATATATGCCAGACTTTCACAAGTAATACCAAACTTTTACAATGACTTATACAAACTGGTATGAAAATAAGCTTTTACTACAAGAAACTTGCTCTAAAATTAATCAGTGGTTCTGTGGACATTGCAAGATACTGATCCTAAAATAAATTAGTGGCTTTGTGGACTTCCAAATTTACATGACCTTTTTTGTGGTGTTTCCTCCCATATATCTCTGGAGCTAAATTTCGAATTTCCATTGAAGTAATGAATGAAATAGAAATTATTAAGTAATATTACATTCAGTAAGGCACTCAGATGCCTTGGTTCTACCTGGTTTACATTTTCTCACGATCTGCAGAAATTCAGTAAAAATTCATTCAGCTCTGGAGAGATGGAAAAGACTGTCTGGGTCACATTTGCACATACATGTGGGCCCACTGGGATTTCAGGAAAGTTGAATGAAAAATATAAATCCTTACTAATATAGCCTGTATTTGCTCTTTTCTTCAGACAATATTATTCAGTAGAAATTACCTTAGTTCATAGACTGTATGTATATTTATAAAAGAAAAGTTTGGGAAATCTCTTACCATCATTGATTTTTCAAATTCTAAAAAATGTAAACACTAATTACAAAAAATTAGTTCATTTCTTGCCATTTTATTCCCATTGCTCTTCTTCCACTTAAAAAATTCGTCACAACCAATTTCTTCATGGTAGAAATTTGGAGTGAAATTCAAATGTTAAAGAGAGATAAGAAAAATTACAGAATCTTTTTTTAAAAGGGACGTTAATGTATTTCCACCTACCTCACTACAAAATATGTGCTCATTTGCTGAAATAAGGTCAAATGAGGTTTCATCTTGAACTACCACAGGAGCCTAGGAGAAAGTAAATTAGTTAGGTCCATAACTAAATTATCTGGAAAAAATTAAGTGAACATTAGTGTTTAACTGCAGTGATATGCAAATGTTAGAAATCTGGAAAACATTCATTACACATTTGTAAATTAGAAGCAATCAGTTTGCAAATCTTGTAGATGTTTTGGTATTTTTTAAAACTTTTTTAAAATGTGGATGTTCAGAAGTCTTAAAAATAATTATTATTTCTACCAGGAGATTTAAAGAGTATCAAATTAAATAATCACATATGTAAGTTGAGATGCCTGAAACTTCTTAAGATATTTGCAATTCTGCATTTAATTTGTAATCATAACACTGTTTCATACTTCAATTTCCTTAGTCACCCACCAGGGTTCACAGGGATTTATTTCCTCTTGATTAGTTAAATAGTGGTCTTGTCAGTATGAACAGAGATTTTATCAAACCTTTGGCTGCATTTCATGGTTTTCATAACTATTACCTGTTTATACAGCCCCTTTCCTTTTTGTAAGCAGTTTAGTAATAACATGCTGGGATTGTAGTTTATTGAACTATAAGTGTCTGTGCCTCTCACCACATACTGGTTTTCATTGCTTGATTCTTTGCTTACCACACTAAATATGCTTGTTTATGCTTTCTTTTATAGTAAACAAATATATCAGGCAGCAATGTATATTATTCTTAATAGCCTTTCCTCACTTGACATTTACATTAGTTTTTATATAATATTTCTGGTAATCATTGCTTCTTGATTCAAAATACATATTGGACCAAAAGAAGTACCAACGTTTTAAACAGTTCCTAAAGAAAACAAATGTTTTCTTCACAGTACTCTAGAGATAGATTTTAAAAGCTATCTTTGATACAAATACATGTTTCCATGGCTTTCTGGGCTGCCAGCTCTCTTGCACTCATCTTTCAGATACCTCCACTCAGTTTATGCTTTTTGGCAGCATTTCCTTTCCAATCTTTCGGTCATGTCAATTACTCCTCTGACTTCCCTCTCTCCTTCCTCCATTAAAAATTAAACTTAGACCTGTTTAGTGTGTAGTTAATAAAAAATGGAACTGACAAGCTGACAAAAGGAAAACTGACAAGCCTGAAAAAGTTAGAAGGGTGGTTCAAGTGCTTTAAAACTTCAATATTTCATCTGAGGCAAAACACCTAAAAGCTTAGATTAGTAACAGTATCAGAACTGTAACTTTTGAAATGGGATGCTGCTTATTTTCTTTGCAAATAATTTTAAAAATAAACTGAATAACAGCTATGCATAATTTTAAAATGCCATAGTTACCTTACAGACAAGTACTGTCAAAGACATGGATATGTACTCTATACAGCCCAGAGAAATATGATAGTTGAAATGAAAAAAGTACTGTAGTTCTGGTAAAGTTAGTTCATGGTTTTATGATAAATATTTACTTCAGACACCTGCTTAAGGGAAGCACCAGTGGGGTAATATAATAATTTTTCTGCCATGACAGTAATTCTTAAATCAGAAAAACAGAACATGAAGAAAAACAGAAAGGCATCTATCTTCCAGTTGCCTACCAAACGAACATGGGAGTCAAGAAGTGAAGCAGATGTGGGGGGATACACTACCATGATGCTTTGCACCAGGAAGTGCTGCTCTGTGGTGATCTCAATCCATTAATAAAGCTTCTCAGATTCTGTATAGCATCACTGAGAATGCTATTATTACAGCTAACTAAACAGAAAGGGGTTAGCATAGGTAACCTTATATCCTTTTAGACACTGGGAAACCCCTGTTATATGGCATCAAGCAGGCCTCTGATTCATCTATGCAGCATTCTGTGCAGATCCCATCCCTTTTGGTATTATTGAGCTATGATAAGATTTGAGCTATGACAGGATATTCTTACAAGAAGACAACTCTGTGCATCATTTCTGCTGTAAAATGAAAGGATGCTGACAGGAGGAGTTGCTGCTGTGGTTTTATAAAGTCAAGGAGATGCAGGTGATGTAATCGGCAGTAAGAAGCAGGAGCCACTTGTAAGGTCCTCCGTTACCATCAGCTGTGTGAGCTTAGCCAGTGCCCAGGGCTTCCAGCCCCAGGGCTCAGCACCCTGTGTGTGCAAGCACAGGTCAGCTGTCACATGGGTCACTGACCCCTCATGTACACTGGTCTACGGGACAGGACTGACTGTGTGTGGTCGAGTGGCTTTTACCTGTTGAACTAATTTCCTCTGCTAATTTCACTCTACTTTTCAAAAGCTAGGCAAGTAGCATTTTTCCATCATGACCTTGCTTGTTTCTTACCTGTTTTGTTAAAAACTCTTGTGGACGTTTCCATGAATGCACTTTTAAGGATGCTGGCAACCTTATTTTCCCTTCAGGATCGTCAAATCCAGGCTACATAAAATATGAATGAAGAAAAATGGATCACTTTTTATTAATTACAGTATTTTATCTTCCATGAGTTTTAAAATATTATATTGTTCACAGGATAATTCACTTAAGGAGCAAAATAGCCTAAAAAAGATCTAATAGTATCTACAACTGAACTAACAGAGCCCAAAGCTGAAAATGAAGATGCAGCACAAAAGCTTCCTATATATAGTGTCCAAAGAAGTTTATGTGGTCTGCACTTTCTAAGAGGTCTATATGAAATGATTTTTTTTCTTTTCCACCATTCAGAAAGATCTCCAGAAAAAGCTTAAGTTTTCAAGTCAGGTGCTCTTCTACCAAGTTAGTCCTATGTACTTGTTCTAACTCACTTATTTCTATAGCTTTTTAAGTTGAAGACTAAAAGTAAATATCTAAAGCAATATTTAGATACAAAAAAGCATGTTCCATGCATTGAACACTGCTATAGAAACCAAAGAGAACTATAATTATACAGCATGAATTAGCCCATTAAAGAGAGAGCCTCATACAGTTTGCAAACTTCCATTTCTGAAGTGATACTTTTCCTCCATGTGCACAGAAGGCATCAGGATAGTCGTTATCTGTTTACTTACTAGCACAGTGTAGGACATGCCTGTGATATAGGTTGAGCTGAGAAACTAATCATTTGCATGGTTAATGTCTTTTACTTGTGCCTGGATTTTAAACAGCTTCAGGCATGTTTTACATTTGTGTGTGTTTCACAGCCTACGATGCACTCTATCTTCTACAGACCAAACAAGAGAAAGAGTTGCTGGGAAGGAAAATCTACAATAATTTGAGTACTTACTGATTAAAGGAAGGCAAAGCAAAATACACCACAAAAGCATAAAAACTAAACACAAACCAAAGACTCCCAAATATTATTTTCCCCACATTTTTTACTTATCTGTTTCATTGTGTAAGTTCCTTCAACATATCCATCTGTAACAAGCTATTCCGGTAACTGAAGGAAAAATGATAAGTTGGGGGAGAGGGGAGGGAAGGAATGTTTTAGGGACTTTTGGACCTTTTTTTTTTCCTGAAAGCTTAAAGAAAGCCTTAGAGCCTGAACCATACAAAACTGTATTAACAGAGTTTAAATTCTGCTTTCAGAGACATACAATCCTGACTTCATGGAGTAACAGGAAAGTTTAGCTCTTAAACACTAAATAAACCAAAGGAGGCAAATGGAATGACAAAACACTACACAAAGAAATACTAAAAAAACCCCCAAACCTGGAAAGATACACCTTTCTTTAGCTTACTAGTGCAAAAAATACTTTGAAGAAGAATATTGTAGGTTTACCTACATGTGGCTGAAAAAAAATCAAGTTTAGTATTTTTTTTTTATTTAAGGTGGTCATAAGAGACAAGTGCCAAGTCTCAGGGGTTCATGTTCTAAGGACAGGAGTCTCAACCACAAGTTCTACAGGAAGGACATGGAAGAAATGGGCACAAGAGACAAAGACAAGGTCACCTGCACAGTCTCAGCAACACAGTGCACTGCTCTAAGAGAGGGCATTGTGTAGGGGTGCTTGGTAAAAGACCTTCAGTGTTACAAGGAAAGAAATGATTTCAGATTGATTTCTTTTCCCACACAAGAAAACAGGACTGTTTATATTCATGTTTTAAGTGTACTCAAAGGTCCTGGATGCCATTACTAATTTTGTTTCTAACTGAAATAGCCTATATGATGTTGAATTATGGCTGCTGGCTTGGATCGAAAGAGGCCACATTACAAAATACTTTAGATCTGTAAATTCATCTGCTGTGACTGATATACAATTCCTTTAAACATGTAAAAGGAGCCATGTTTCACACAAATTGTAGCTGAAGAATTGAAGAGTCCAGTAATCAACTCAGACTGCCTCTTGTGCTAAAAAAGAAGAAAGGTTTCCAGGTAGAGGTTATTTTTACATTTATGTATCATAATAATGTCTGGCAGACCTAACAAATTAGTGCTCAATAAATGTTGAGTACAGCCCAGAGATACCCAGAGTGGTAATGGGACAGAAGAAAGACACAAAGGAAAATTATTTACTTGACAAATTAATGGCAGTATTTGGTGCAGAACGTATACCTTTTCTCAAAACAGTACTTTGGCCCCACAGGAGTATAACATATTTCACCTTGGGATAAACAAAAAACAATCTAGAAAAATATATAGAAGCATAAACATAGTACACAAGGACATTCAGAAGAAACATATGAATACATGCAGAATTTGCATATAAAATAGATGATAAAGCATAGTATTTAATGCATTTTAAATTTCAATTTAAAATGCTGAGTTTAGGAAATTCTTTAAGAAATAAATGTACTACTACTCTGCATAAAGACACATACATCCTGCAAATATAACCAGTTTGAAGGAGTAAAAATCCATGAGAATTTTAATTCATTCCAAAGTTCGAAAACAGGAATTTTTCTGCATCTGGCAGGTGCTTACTTTCTACAAAATGACAATATTCTCTCAAATCATTCTCTACATACCAGAACTGCAGACAGTGTCTCATATATCCAGAAACTGCGATGTACAAAAGAAAAGACTTCAGCATCCATTTTTGCTATAATAAAGATGGATGCATCAAACCTTTTGAGTCCACAGAAACAGCAGTGCCCTGAGAAGAGCATGCTCTGACATCCTATAACAGTTCAGCTGCTCTCACATCTCCAGTTTTAGTTACATTATAAAAATAGATTTAGGGGTTGTATTTTTATTTAAACCATTAATGTACATACATTAATGCCCACAGGTAAGTTAACAGTTCATTTTAAAAGCAGCAAATAAACAATGCACAATACTTCTGGTTTATTACTGTAGTTTAGTAGGGAACTACTTCAACATATTAAAAATATATGATTGAAAATTAATATATGTATCAGTAACACATTCTTTTTAAGTTGTGACAAATACTCTACTAAACACAAGTACAAAAAATGAAGTAGAAATAATATGTGTCACACAACTTACTGCAATTTGACCTTTTCCAGGTTTTTCTTTTCCAGCTTTTCCACCATCCCATTTTTCTGCATTGATGTCTGCATCATTCCATTCTGGCCAAATATGAAATCTTCTCTTCTCATGTGAAGTACCTACATGGGAAGATGTATGTGCCCTGGAAAACACCCAGCAGCATGAATAAAAATGAACAGCATATTAAACAAGGGTAGTAGAAAGATTTTATCTCATAAAATATTCCTTTTTTAATGTAGTGTAATAGAAAATTTAGTGTTTTTAACAAGGATGACTTTTTTGTCACTAAGATAAGCAAACCTATAGATGTGCTTGACAGTGTTATTAGGTATAAACTAACAAAATATTAAATGCATTTATACAAGGAATACTGCTGAAGTAAATGGGATAGCTGAAGAACAAAAACAGAACTGAGAACAGTTTCTTCTCTCTTCTTTTCCCCTGCTTCAAGCCACACGGTTCTCATCCCTCTCCTGTGCCAGTCCTAGCATTCATCACTCAGTTCAACTCAGCCATCTGAAGGCTTTCTTCCCTTTTTTCTGACTTATTTTCTCAAAATAACCAAAAGGCACTTGCCACGGCTAAAAGATGTCCAGGGCAAAAGGCCTCTAGTTTCTAGGCACCTGAGAGCTGCTAGACCAGCCAGTGCTGTCTCCAGGTAGTTTCATTCTCTCTTGTGCTACCAGCTCTCTCACTACCTTCTTCTAGGATTTCACAATTCCAGCAAAATATTTGCGGAGACTGAAAGGATTTCCACAAGACTAATACACAATGTGTTCACAGCCACAAACTAGCACTGGTGCACTAGTGCACGTCATCTTCCAGTGCATACAAAGGTATGAAAAACTGAATTAGCTGGCATATTCATTCTTTGTTCGTATGTAAGTGCAACAAAATGTGTAACTACATTCTAAAGTTAAATGCAGACTACTTAAATGAGTAGTCTGACTAGGGAAAATGGTGTGTAGCAAGTGACATCTGTAAATACTATTAAGCCAGATCACCTAGAAGGTGGAAGCAGGGACAAGTCATCTGGGAGAACAGAGGCATTGCTCAAGTGTAGAGCAATGAAACTACAAAAGCAAAAGTTCAGCTGGAGTAGAAATAATCAAAAGATATTAAGGATAAGGAAAAAGCTTCCATTGGCAGCAAAAGACAAATAAGGAAGTGAATGTCTGCTGCTCAGTGGGGTGGGGAACAACTTAGTGACAAAGAGCATGGGAAAAGCCAAGGTACTCAACGTCCTTTTGTATCTTGGGTTTTGTTGGCAAATTTGGCTCTCAGGTCTCCCAGTCCAAGAGTCCATTTACAGAGTCTGTGGGAGTGAAGCATTATCTACAGTAGACGAAGGAGTTGGGCAGCACATAACCCAACTGGGCACACACAGCTCCATGGGACTTGCTGGGATGTGAGCAAAGGTACTGAGGGAATTGACTGGAGTCTGATTTGGGTCTTGGTAACTACAGTGCTTAGAGACACTTTAAACTCAAAAAGACCCCCTATGGATGTAAGCAACCCAATGTATACTGGTCCTGCTTGAGTAGGAGTTTGACTAAATGGCTCCCAGAGGCACCATTCAATCAATGTTTTTCTATAATTCCATAATACTTTAGTTGTTGGCAACAGTAAGGACAAAGACATGGGTAAAAACAAAAAGACTGCCTAGACATTAACTACACTCATCCACACTACAAGTAACTCTTAATGGAAGACAGCTGTTAAACTTCAATACCATCTGTGCCTTCTGCTGTGCAAAAACCACCCAAACACAGCTTCTACTTATCTAACTGGAAGGAAGACATATTCTGTAGAGTGATACTTTGATTTATTTTTTCATCTTTGTCACCTCAGTCATCTGTAAATTGACTCTATTACGTTTGATCTTACATTAATGGTATAATATTTTCTCCAGTGTTTTCTTGAAGACTCAAATGATGCTTCATTCTATATTCAGTAATATTTAACAAGCAAAACCCTGAAGTGTTTATCAATTTCTCTGGATTACCATGAATGTCTGTATCATTTCCACTTGTTTCAAAGAATCTGTTGCATCTGTGCTAACCACATGCATGAAGAACAATGAAAAACAAAGTGCTGGCTGTATCAACAGATTCAACATTTGTGATATTTTGAAACCTGAGCCCTTCTAACACTGATTTAAATACGACTCCTGGCAGTTTCTTACATATAGTTAAAAAATTATAAGTTAAAATTCTCAATTTGTTACATTTTTTTCTTACTTCAGATGAAATATGAATGCATATGTAGCAATTTTAAATATTTAAGGACTATTCCTAACTTTTTTGTATCACTTTTTTCTACTTCTAAATCTGCATTTGCTCTTTTAAATATTTATAGAGAAGAATGGAAATTTCACTTACTGATAACAATAATAAAGATACTCTGATGCCATTCATAAAGAAAATTAATGATAATCGCAATAATACATAGAACCATAGAATGGTTTGGGTTGGAAGGGACCTTAGAGATCATCTAGTTTCACCCCTCCTGCCATGAGCAGGGATACCTTCCACTAGACCATGTTACTCAGAGCCCCTCCTCATTTCTTGCTATGGATTTCTGAGTGCTTTGGGACAACAATGGAATAATAACAAAGCACAATTTTAAAATGCAACAGTGAGGAATGGAAGACTTACTTAGCTTACTATCACACTAAGCCACAAAATTTCTTTCCACCACACACTGACTTAACAGAATACCCTCATCATTAACGATGAGGAAGACATGGAAACAATGCTACCTATGATTGAGATGCCAAAACTAAGTTGTGGAAGTCTAGTGCTACTGCATAACAAAAAGGATAATTCAATCAGACCTGGAAAATTCACACATAGCTGCAATTTAGTTGGTCTCCAAATATAAGTAATAAATAGTAATAAATTAGAAAAGACAGTGGAAATAATTAAAAAACTGTATATTAGTAATGCCATTAAGAAGTTCCTATTACAAGAACTGAATAATGTAATAATGAGAATTCTTTGAAATGAACTGTAAGACACAAGGACAATGCAAATTACTGGTATTTTATGCTCAGGCTGGACGGGTCCATTGTGCAACAGTAATTTAAAAACCAACTTACTGGCAGACTTATTTTTAATCCTGTGCTAAACCCCAAAGAAGAAAAAGGAAGAATAAATTGCCAAATGAAATACCATGAAGTTGGCACTAATTCACCTCTGACCCTTTAAGCAGCTTCTCCAAGAATACTGGTATAATTGATACAGTGCCAATAGGGGAAATAGGGGATGGTTGGATAGATAAGCACAAAAGAGAAAATGCAGATGGATTGCAATCTAAGTTTTCCAGAGATTTCAGATTTAATAGAGAGACAGCAGACAAGCCCACAAGGTACTGGAAGTGCGTGTTTTCAAGTTAAATATAGCCTTTAGCCTATAGACATACAAACTACCACACCCTGTAGGCAAGATCTTGTCAGCTTGGTCAATGGAGGAGCCTAGGAAGCAGGGAAACAAATACCTTCTTCCTAAAATAGATAAATCTACCTTTAAATTATCTATGACCATTCCTCACAGAGGGAACCCAGCAACACTGAAGGGAGTCTTCTCAAGAATTACAGAAATATTAGCAGTTATTTTCAGAACAGCATGGCTACTCCAACATTTCTTTCCCAGTACTCATGTCATTCTGGATCATCAGACAATAATTAACTTCGTAACACCATGCAGGTTTTTTTAGAATTCAGGACACCAAGAGGCAGTAAAAAAAGTGTCCCTTTCTGTAGATTGTTTGAACAGTCAGAAAAATACACTTTCTGACCCCAGTAAAAGCTTTTATATTAGGAAAAAGAGGGCACAGAACAAACAGATGGTTCAGCTTTTTCTCCATATCTGCCCTGTAGGGAAGCTACTTAAGTATTCCTCTAACGTCTTCCAACCTCAAAGACAAAAGGCTCCTTTGAAGACCTTATTTATAGCAGAAAGTTCTTTTAAACTATAATCACTGAAATGATTTTTAAAAAGTAGCGTCTGAATATCTTAGAAACCCAGAGCAGAAACCATGGTAACACTCAAGTTCATAATCTCTAAAGGATATGAGAAAGTTTGGCCAAGTATCAGTAAATGTGTGGCAAAAATATTTGCTCTTTTCTTCATACCTAGTGCCATTCTTCAGAAGAGGAACAAACAGCATGAGTCACAATCAGACAATTTAATAAGCAGCTAATAAGGCAATACAGTTTTCTCATTATTAGCATAGTCAGCAGCAATTACAAAAGAAAACCAAAACATGAATGACTTGTTTACAATACCTAGCCATTAATCTTATCTTGGATACTAGAGCCAAAACTTATAGGATTCTCTGCAGAAGCAAAATACTCTAGTCTACTCAGTATTCAGTACTCAGTAGTGCTCAGAGCTCTCATGTTTGGGGAGACTCAAGCCATGGATGCAGTTCAGGTATGATGAGCAAAACAAATAATTGTAAAACAAGTTCACAAAACCCAGCTATGTTTCAATCATAGTTGCTTGCAAAGCCTATGTCAATAGGTTTTATTGCCATTTCACTTTTATGTACTGGTGTAGGACTTTATCCCCAAAAAGCACAGAGTACTTTCTGTGTGAAGCAAGATCAAACTGTGGAAAATTAAAGTGATGATAGAAAGAAAAGATGAGCACCAAGTGATTATTCTTTGTAGACATATTATTTTTAAATGTGTCTGAAATTTAATCACTGCTTTCAAGTGTGACATTCTCATTTCTAAACATAGCTGATGTCCTTTTAGGTGTCAGACAAACTACTAATAGACCTCAGTAACTTGTCAAGAGTGAGCCTATTTCGAAGACAGACACATTTGCTAACAGAGATGGTCACCCAGCCTCACATTTATCTTTGCCAGCCAGAAGTGCATGTGTTTTCTTATTTTCACTTGCCTTCATATTGATGGAAACCAAGTTGTTCCCTCTTGGTTTGCTTTCCAGATTCTAGGAGGGGGAAGAAAAACCCTGTATGTCAGGTCCCTTGTGCAAATTGTACATAGTAGTGTGCCTTGGACATTACTTGAAAGAAAAATTAATGGAAAATAGTGGTCTAGAAGCCTTGTAGATTTTAAAACCTTTACTTTTTTGTTTGTTCTCCTTGTTTTTAGCTTAATTCCATTTGTTGCCCTATAAACACTCTCTTAATTTTTTGTCCTTGTAATTTTAGAATTCCAGCTAAAATTGAGTATTTTTTGCTGTTTTGCTCCATTTCTCCCAACTTAACCTTTTTGCTATACAAAAACTTGAAGTCAGAAATTGAACATAAAACACAGAATCAAGTAATAGCCTTGTGCCATGTGTTACGGGAAAAAAATGAATATGCTTTCAAAAAACTGGTGGCAGATTGATAAGCAAGTGAATATTTAATATAGATCACAACTGATTTGTTTTATCTTGTGTGACTAAATCTATTAAAAGTAAAAAAAAAAATTTTCATGTTTTTTGGAGGAATTCCTGTAAAATTCAACCTTCATGCTCATAGAAAGCTCATGTACAATGTTAGGATTTTTCACTCTTTTATCCTTCTATTTTTGCATTCCAGGAAGAGTATTTTTATTGCAAAAGCTATCATTTGTAAACCACTCAAAGACAGAAGTAAAATCAGGTGATGCTACATACTTGAGAAACAGTAACACAGATGTGCTGCTTTCAAATGGCAACCTAAGTCAAGACCCTGTAGCCTGTGAGAGCAACGCCAGAAAACTCAGCTTACCATTTTCAGTGCTGAGAGACAGTTGCAGTGAAAATTCTCTGCTCCTGATTCTATGGAGCCAAAGATCTGCTATAAAAAAGCTTTGAATATGGAACGGAGGAAAAAAATACTATTTCAGTTATTTCAAAAACCTTCTTCACAATGGAAGGTATCAGATTGCCCTGAGGTCATTCATTTGACAGCCTTTCACATTCTACCACACTGGAGGTCACTTAGACCTTTAGAAGACATCCTTCAAATTTTATTTTTTTAAAATTATGTTCCCAAGAGTGGAATATTGAAAATTAATTGCAAGAGATGCCTGCCAAGGCAGAAACACTATAATATCTAGCTCTTAAATGAGCTCTTTTAACCTACAGAAACAAAAATAGTCTACAGAGGTGGGCTTTATATCCAGTTTTACAGGTGGAAATATACCAATACCTAGATAATGTCATAGCAAGAGCCTGGAAAGAAGAATGTCTTTTCTGGTGATTTTCACATGCCAATCTCAGCCAAAAAAAGTGATCTCTGACTGATTCTTCCAAGATGGTTATGGTTGACTCTGAGTTGCGCTCTAGGTGGGATTGTGAGCTGATCAAAATCCTTTCAGGTCAACTGGTTTCAAAAGGTGGCAGTGACAGGCCAAGTGAACACTGCCATAGCCAACAAGGGGTTCAAGCTGCATCTTGCAATTTTCTAACAAGTCACATATTTGAAAGCAAGTAACATCTACATCCAGTTTGCAGACCAAGTTTCTGTCTGATCACTGTGCTCTTCTTCCAATTAGCTGCAAATAAATAGGGGTTATAAGGTTATAAGCCGACCTTAAATTCAGCTGCAAGAATGCTGAGAAGATTGCAGCACCTCTTTTGACACTAAAATTGATACTTGATATTCAAGCATATCTGAATATGAACTGCGCTTTGCTCCTTTCTTTGGCAATGCTTCTTTGTTGGCTTCTGTAAAAACCTCTTGTGCATTCTGTATGGCACCTGAACAATTAACCAAGAGCTAAAAGTCTCTGCATGGCAGAGGATGCCAGTAGTTCTGTGGATTTAGGCCAACTCATTTAAAAAGCACTTTGAATGCACTGTTAAGAAAACCAGGAAATCCCATGTCTTCCATGGTGGTTACAGAGAGTTCACAGAAGATAAAAGACCATGCTGCTTAAGTAGGTGAATAATTCCCAGAAAACAGAGTCTCTAGCAGGATACTTTAAGAATGCTTTCTAGTTTCAAAGCACAATTATAAGTATTTTTCTTTTGACAGCACTTTTTCTGCTATGCAGTTCTGCAGAAAGCTGCATTTCTCCATTACAATATTCATTACACTGGTCATCGTAATAGAAGTCAAAACTCCTCTTGCACAGTCAGATTGTACAGTTTCCAGCCAAGGGTTCATGGAGTGTTTGCCTGCAAGATCCTCTGACAGTGCTTTGAGTTTAATGGAAAGAAAAACCTAAAGCCAAGATCAGTAGGGAGTACAGTATTTAGTATGATATTGCCACTAGTATATTACTTAATATTTTCATGCCCATGAGTCAATGAAGTTTGAAATCCACAGATCAAATAGGCTGAGCTCTCAGGGGTGCATTGTTTTAATTAGGAATTAACTAGGAAAATTAATTTGAATACATAATTTTCTAATTAACATGTAATCTAGTTAATAAAAAATTAAATGTATTGGTCAGCTTATATGCTATTCTAGTACGTTTATCATATTTACCTGGGGAAAAAACACTATCTCACCACAAAGCATGAAACGAAAAAGAAAGTTAAAGGTAGAAGGGGGGAAAAAAGTACCAACAGACTGACTACGTAAAGTTGTACTGCATTTGCACACTGAAAAATCTCAATTAATGAAGCACAGGTGCTGAAAGCAAGAGCTCCATCTTTCTGGCCAGAAAATACTAACATTAAAAATTCTAATTTAGAAAAAGGTCTAATTTAGAAAATTTCTTCTGATACTAACAAAATTACTGCCCTCAGAAATATGAGTTACTTACAAAATAGACAATAAAAAACAATAAATGAAAAGTGGTTCTTTCATGCTTAAGAAGGACAATGCAAACTCTTCAGGAACACTTCTAGCTTTAGTTAGGTTAGAATTTAGGTATTAGTACAATAGTACAGTAGTAGTAAAAAACTTCTGAAGAACAATCATGAACCAAAGCATTTCAGCCAAATTGAACGTAAGATCACAACACATTTTTTCACTAACACTGCTATGTCTGGGGAAGGTACGTATGTGCAGGACGGTACCATTTGCTCATTATTTCAGATGGTTAAATTTTAAGGTACATAGATACTTCTCCCTTCAGTTCTGCAGCTTGATGTCCTGGAATCCTGGGCCATTACAGATTTATGTTGTGTCTGAATTATTTGAGAGACCGGGAAATGCCTTCAAAAAGGGATCTGAAAACATTGTCAGGTTTGTCAGAACAGTAGCTGCAAACCGGAGATGAACAACTGCTGTAGCTCAAGATAATATCACAGCTCACTCACAGAGTCTAGTGAAACCTTAACTGACTTTGGTTAGAAAGGATCTGAACCAAGCTGTTTGAGATTAAATAGCCTCCTGAGCTATCGAATATCAGCTTTGTAATAAGAGTATGAAATTTTGTAGTATGTTACCAGTTGCAATTGTAAAGCAGTTAATGAATGCAGTGAAGGTTTAAAATTTTTCATATAAATCTTTTCCTTATGAAGTCCAGCGAGTAGCTGTACTTGGTTTGGCTAGGATTGAAGTAAATTTCTTCAGAGTAGCTTGTAGGGGGGATATATTTTCGATCTGTGATGGAAACAGCGACAGTAACACTGCAATATTTCAGTTATTCCTGACCCTGTGACTACACAGAGTCAAGGCCTTTTCTGCTTCTCACATGGCTCCACCAGCACACAGGCTGAGGGTGCACAAGAAGGGACCAGAGGGCACATAGCCCAGACGCCTAACCCCATCTGACCAGAGACCTTCCTTGCCACATGTTGTCATGCTGAGCAATAAAAGCTGGGGGCAGCAGAAAGTGGAAGACGTTCAGAGTAATGACATTTGTCTTCCCAAGTCACCATCACATCTGACGGAGCCCTCTCCTGGTTATGGCTACACACCTGCCTGTCCATGGGAAGCAGTGAATGAATTCCTTGTTTTGCTTTGCTTTTTACCTATTATGCTGTCTTTATCTCAACCCACAAGCTTTTGCATTTTTACCCAGATTCCTTCCCTCATCCTGCTGGGGAGGAGCTAGCAAGCAGCTATGTCAGGCAGAGTTGCCAAACGGGGTTAAACCATGACACTTGAAACTAACTGTATTTTTAAAGACAGCCCAGTTGCCAGTAAATGAGGCAGAATTAACCATAACATGGGTACACCTAACCCAAAACCTGCAAAACCAGGATGAGTATCCTCAATGTCTTTTATCCAAAATATTCACTCTGTTTCAAGTTTCTAGCAGAAGTTACTTATAACCACCAAGCCACACTCCTCTCTAACTGTAGATTATGCACAGTCAGAAACAAGCATAAGCACATATATATGAATGTAACTAGCTTTACAATAACACAGCAAACATATATCAAATAAAACATATGTTGCAACATATGTTGCAAGTCAAAGATGTACCACTGGGCTACCCTCTTGGACCACAAACAAGAGAACAGCAGCAGTGAGTGAGAGAATGGGTGAACTTGCAGCCCAATGTCTTGTCTTAAACAATACTGCACTTGAAAACTTGCAAAGAGCATAAAGGCAGATCTAGTATATTTTTCAAATGCTTTCACAGTCTCTAAGTGTTTTAAATAATAGTGCTCAAGCACTTTCTGAGTTTGATGTAGTTGCCATGTATTTGTATAATCTTCAATGGGTTTCTTTTCTGCAGGCTTATTCCATGATTCCATGTAAATTTTTAGTGCTCATTAAAATTTACTTTAACCAACATGAGAGGTCCAGCACAACACTAAAAGCAGCTTCAAGTCCAATCACCATACTCTTATCCCCAAGTCGTTAGTTCTCGCCATTCTCAAATTTCAGCCAATCTAACAAACGCAAAGCACAAAAAACAATCTGGCCAGTCTGTAGTCTCTAAATCACCAAACCTTAAGTATACGTACCTAAGAACACATGCTGGCAGTGGATAAAACCTCAGTCACAAGCCATGGCTGAAACCTTATCCTAGGCATATGGGAATTGATGAACTAGCAATGCCACTATTTTTTTCTGCTCTTATTGTCCCATCCTTTAATCTTAACAACAAACATTAGGTAATCCTAGTCTTTGGTGCAGTAACCTGCTATTCATTGCAATCAACCAGGCACACAGCTAAACTTAAATAACTTCTTCCAGCCAGCCCAGGTTTCAGCCTGTCTCTGCTCATCCTCAAGGATACATCAGCACTAAATACTGATCTCAGTCACTGAGCTCTCTAAAAAGAACTCCAGCACCTTTCTGACCTTCCCTTGTACACATCAGTGACCTCTGTCTGTGCCACAATTACCCCTAAATCACTTGCTTCTCTTGACACCAACCATTACTCCTCATTTTTGTCTGTAATAACTCAAACCCTAATTGAGATAGATGCTGATGGCATACCTTTAATTAAGATTGGGCTTGATGGCATAGAGCTTCATCAAATTAATTTTAAAAACATTTTAATTCATTATCTATTCTTACTAGCCAGAATGTTTTTCAGTGCCACCAAAGACATCAACTCCTATTCACCATAGCTGTTGAAACCTGGGGAAGATCAGATTTTCAGTAGCCTCTAATGGTGCAATTAAGAAAAGCAATAAGGGCAGCAGTTCTTTTGAGCTCTTCAGCCTGTCATCTCTAGCAACTGCCTAGCTCCTGAAGGGAATTGCTATCTAATTAGAAAGCAATAATGAAGAGAGACCCAATGGTGTATCCTGCATAGACCCAAGAGAAGTCTGGCTAGCAAGACCAAAGGAAATTTCCTGCCTTCTCCATATGTTTCTGAGGTCCCACTCCAACAATGCAATATATCCACCAATAATCCTGATTGATTTTCCACAGTGCAGATGTACTGTGATGACTGTTCTAAACACTTATGGTGAAAAAAAAGAAGCCTGATCTCACTAGAAATTAAGAAAAGTAATTTTAAGGTGATCAAAATATATCGCACAGATGTTTGTAAACATTACTCTCAGAGGATTTCTGCACTAATTTTATCCACAACAAATGAAATTATAACACTGTAATTCTTTTTGGTAAGCACTGACAGCTTTCAGGATTTTTTTTTTTTTTAATTACCCTTTTTCTTTTTTATATTACTTGTATTTCTATTTGGTATTTTGATCATTAGAGACATACAAAAACAAATTGCATTTACTATCAGAAAGACAGTATTAATCAAAAGACAAAGTATTTTTAATATTTTTATCCTTGTAGCTGTAAGCTTCTTTCTAAAATAAAACAGAAAATCTATCTTGCAATTACCACAAAATACTAAACTTACAAGGCAATGTTTCCTCAGGCAGCCTGCAAGTTTCAGGATCTCTTTCAAATCCAGGGATAGTTACATTACTTAGGTTCTCACAGATTTACACAAAATTTTTACAGTAATTGTCTCTGTCTCATAAACATCCTGAACAAGCTAGGTGACAGAATGAACACAAACAGATATCAAAGAGAATCACAGAATATTCTCAGTTGGATTTCACTAGGATCATCAAAGTCCAACTCCTGTCCCTGCACAGGACATCACAAGAGTCACACCATGTGCATGAGAGTGTTGTCCAAATGCTCCTGGAGCTCTATCAAGCTTGGTGCAGTGACCACTTCCCTGAGGAGCCTGTTCCAGAGCCCAGCCACCCTCTGGTGAAGAACCTTTTCCCAATATCCAGTATAAATCTCTCCTGACACAGCTTCATGCCATTTCCTTGGGTGCTGTCAGGCGTCACCAGACAGGAGAACAGTGCCTGTCCCTCCTCTTCCCCTCATGAGGAAGCTGTAGACTGCAATGAGGTTTCCCCTCAGTCTCCTCCAGGCTGAACAAACCAAGTGACCTGAGCCACCCCTCTGAGGCTTCTCCTCACAGCCGGCCATCCACACTGTTGTATTCATATTCAATGTGCCATCGACCAGAACCCCCAGGTCCCTTTCCACACTGCTGCTCTCCAGCATCACATTCCCCAGTCTGTCCATATATCCAGGGTTGCCCCATCCCAGCTGCAGAATCTGGCACTGGTCTTTGTTAAACTTCATGTGGCTGGTGATTGCCCAGCCCTCTAATCTGCTGAGGTCTCTCTGCAGGGCCTCTCTGCCTTCAAGGGAGTCAACAACTTCTCACAATTTTGCATCACCTGTGAATTCGCTCAGTATCCCTTCTAGGCCTGCATCCAAGTCATTCATGAAGCTGCTAAAGAGCACAGGACCAAGGACAGAGCCCTGTGGAACACCACTAGTGACAGGTGGCCAGTCTGATGTCACCCCATTCATTATCACCCTTCATGCCTGACCCGTGAGCAAGTTGCTCACCCATCCATGATGTCTTTATCCAGCTGTGTGTTGGACATTTTGTCCAGAAGGATACTGTGAGAGATTGTGTCAAAAGCTTTACTGAAATCCAAATATCTACCAAGTAATTGTTACCTCTCCAATGAACATAGCTGCAATCTTACAGTGTGTGTATAAAATTTACTTCTAATTTCCACAACCCATTAAAAAAGGATTTGTCAAATTGCCTTTGATAAAACATTTACAACCATTACTAAATCTTGCCTAGTATTAGGAGAAAATCATTACCTGAGAAAACATAGAGAAATCTGTTACAGAGAAATACCAAACAAAATGAGGACTAAATGCTAGGGTTACACAGTACAATTGTTTTATCACCATATTTAGCAGCTTTTCTGAACAGTTATGAAGAGCATCAGTACTATTAATTTTATCCCAGAGCAGACTCCTGCAGAACCAGCTCAGTACTCCTCTGATTGTTCTTGACAGTAATGACACAGATTTAGCCTTATACCAGAAAACAGAATATTCTCTGCATTTGAGGCTAAAACTGTGCTTCCACTAAAGGAATGACATTTGTATCTCATCCTTGTAGATGTGCAAACACAGAATATCTTTACTGTAATACAGATATTCCTCAATATACAGCATCTTTCCATTTCCAAATAAAGAAAGAACACATACATCTGACTACTATCGATTGCATTCCCACCATTCTGACATCACAAATCCTACAACAAAGGGGAAAGCAGTCTGGAAACAATGTGGGCAATTGAAAAAATGAAATACAGCCCCTATTTTGCATAAATCACCACTGCCTGTAGTTCTGTGTTTTGACCATAAGCCTAATCCAAAGAAAAAGCTCCCCATAAACTTTAGCATGCTGTAGATCAAAACTTGAACTGCCTAGTTGCTTCTTGTCTCCCACAGAAATTCTGTAGGACACAAGGAAAAAAAATACTAGAGCTTGAGAAGGTCATGTATATAACTGATAAAGGAATAAATACACATGTATTGGAAGGATGCACTCAAAAACCTTTCACTAATTGGGTTGTGAAAGAACCCAAGAAAAGAAGTTTGGAGACCACTGGCATATAATATGAATAAAGAAGTTTGGAGACCACTGGCATATAATATGAATAAAGAAGTTTGGAGACCACGGGCATATAATACAACTAAAGAAAAGAATATGTTTTAATGCTTCAGTCCTTTCAGAGAGACTAAGAATGATAAAATACCTTTCTGACACTGAGTTTGGCATACAAATTCCAATCCATCTGGGAAACAAGGGCAAGAGAAAAGAAAGGCTATTCAAGATGTTAAAAGTGTTTTCAAGGGGAAAATTTAGTGCCACTGTGTTCAGTTCCCAGCTACTGACAATTTCCAAAACCACCAGGTTTTCAAACAGATCTTTGACGAGAGGGTACTAAGATAAGATGCCTGTGGGTTTTCAGCAGGATGAAGATCTTAGAGACTAAATACATTAGTCTTAGAGACTAAAGAGAGCATTTAATCAACTCATTTAACTTAGAGTAGAAAAATATGACTGAAAGTATAGCAAGTGCTGAAATCCATTTTCCCACTATTTTATAGCACCATTCTCTACTGCTTCATGACAAAATGGTGCTACTTTTTCAGTAAAATTTTTGTTTCAAGACAAAACATTATGTACAAAATAGTTTAATAAACTGTCAGTAACCTTCCTTGATTTATATTAATTATCTACAGGTTAACAGATGCTAAAGGAAAATCTTTCCTGACAATTTAGTCAAGGCTTATCAGGCCATTTGTTGAACTTGGAAAGTCATGCATTGACCTAAACTAACATTTTTTTCCATTCATCCAAAAGGCCTTAGTAACATTTCAGAATGACAAAAAATAAGTAGAGATATGCTAGCCAGGAAATTAGCATCAGAGGTAGTGTAACTTTATATTTTTTTGTGTGACAGATTTCTTTTTTCCCCGCTTACTCTACCAGCATTTCTAATAATATAAATACTAATTGATTCAAATACAGAGATAGTTCTGTATGCTAAGAGCTGTTCCACCAACTAAGATTTTTTTTTCAAAAGTCACATATGCCTGAATACTATTCAGGACAATTAGATGTCATATGGAAATGCATATCACACTGAAACATTTAGATGCCTACTGCTGAGAGTTACCCCAGTTTACAACAGGTGCACTCTGTATCACAGTGGTTTATCACAAGATAAACCCAAAAGACACGCTACAGTTAAAACAAAAGTTAACAAAAACAAAAAGTTAATGAAAAAACAATACAAACTATTTATTCTGTGTTATCACGGCTCTGCATTTTGATCAGGTTATTGTAACATTTTAGGCTACAGATGAAACAAAATCACTAAGCCACCACTAGGACATCTTCAAGATACTCCACATTATGTAAAATAACTTTCCTTTATTTTCTCTGACAGCTAAAAACAAAAAATGTCCCCGATGGCTTAAACATCATCAGGGAAATTTTGATATACTGTTCGAAGCAATACACATGAAGGACAGCATGGCTATGGCCAAAACAACAACAAAGTTACTAAGCAAAGGGTGCAGTGCCAAGAAGGAACAAGATACTGGCAACAGAAAAGTTATGAAAATGGGAATCAGGGTGCGAAATATAAAATAGAAACATGAAAATATGAAATAAGAGACTATTGTGTAGTAAAGATTATGTAAACTAGATATGAAATAAACATAAAGGGGCATTTGAAATTGATTTCAGGAGAAAAATAAGTGATATAACTAAAACCTTCATTTACGGCAGAAAATAAAAGAAGAAAAGGCCATAAGCACACACATCACTTTCATTTGAATCTGACAGCACCATGCATCCCGGCTTACATTAGGATGAGAAAGCTCCTGACACCGTAGAAACAGAACTCACAAGTCAAAACAGTGACAGTGAATGTCAGTGTTCTCTATTTATTTATCTCTGAAGGAAGAAATAGACATTTACACAGAAATATACAAATTCACACTAAACACCCAGCAAATAGCAAATAA
Source organism: Grantiella picta (assembly GCA_013397955.1). Classification (NCBI taxonomy): domain Eukaryota; kingdom Metazoa; phylum Chordata; class Aves; order Passeriformes; family Meliphagidae; genus Grantiella; species Grantiella picta. The sequence continues at coordinate 395,268 of VZRM01006291.1, read as the reverse complement.
TTTAAAAATAACTCAAGAGATGCTACTTACACAGAAATATTTAAGAAATTAATAGGAAAAATTCTCTTTTTACCACACTTCCCTTTCTCAATTCTTTGTAACATAAATATTCCAGGCACTGGGAATTGTCTTTCCCTTCTGCAAGTGAAACTGATGTGCTGTAGGAGTCATTAACCGTTTTGCCCTCAAAACTTAGCTAGTTTAGTTCCTCTGCCTGACAAAAACAGGGGGTCTGCATTCCCAGAATTATTGTCCTGCACTCCAAGGAGCGCAGGAGCGATGGAGTACAACCTCCCCACGGGCTGGGCCTCCAGTTTGAACAAACTAACCAACTAAAACTAAGGCCAAGACCAAGCAAATCCCACCTCATCTTTTGAAACCTCTTTTAACGAAGCACCCACACGAGCGAGTGAGCTTTCTTAGCACAAGTTGTTTGCCCCACACAGCGCTAGGGGCACCTTGCCGGCCGCCCGGGCCGAGGCGGGGCAGCCTCGGGGGAAGTTTCCAGCCGCAGCCCCCCAGGCCGGGCACCGCGCTGGTTACCGGCGCTGGGCAGCCCTCCCTCTCTCCCGGGGCTCTCACGTTTTGGAGGTGGCGGTGGTGTGGCTGGAGAGCTCCCTCTTCTTGCCCGCCTTGGCGGCCATGGCGCTGGGTCGGTGCGGCCGCGTCCGCCGCGTTGCCAGGCGACCTCGCGGGCAGGTGAGGGCGAGGGGCCAGGCCAGCCCCGCCCGCTTCGGCCTCGAGGGGCCAGAGACAGGGCGGGAAGTGCCTTGAGGGCACTGCTGGGGTAACTAATACTGCCTTAGGAGCTTTTGCGGCAGCTGCAAGAACCTGTCCTAAGAACGTCGTTTGTTTGCTTGCCGGTGATAATCTGTTGAGTCCCTCGAAGGCAGAGAGGCCCTGCAGGGAGAGCCGGACAAATGAGGGGACTGGGCAATCACCACTTGTGTGAGGTTTAACAAAGACCAGTGCCGGGTTCTGCACGCGGGACGGAGCAACCCTGCAGGTACGGACAGAGTGGGAAACAGGCTGCAGGGAAGCACTGCAGAAAGGGACCTGGGCGATGGCAACTCGAATGTGAGTCACCTGTGCCCTGGCGACCTAGAGACATTTTAGAGCCAGCCTATGCAAGGCTTAATTTTCCTTTTTAATTTCAAATTGAGGCAGCTAATTAATTCCTGATGTGAAGCCCGTGATTATGAAAGTGAATGCAGTTCCACCAAGGTCAGATAAAATTAGCATTAATCTGCTGGTTTTGAATTCAGCAGATAGTTGACTTCAACTTTGCTTATAAACTGACTTTTTCAGATACATTCCAGAGATTGCAGTATTGCTAACAGCTCCTATTTCTAACAACATATTTGCTGTTTCCCAATCTGTAATGAATGATGAAAAATCCTTGCTAGAACACAATATACTTCTGTGTTTATTCTTATTCAAGCTAAGTCTTTTTCCAATATAAAAATCAATGAAAATCTATTTGTCAAATTGCAGAGGGCAGGAGTAGATGAAAAACAGGAGGAAAAATATGCAGATGTTGCTACATCTAGAGGCTTATTTTAGACAAATGTCAGATCTTGATTTATATCAAGATGACAGGCAGCCAGATATACACTCATAAATTTCAAAGTGGAGAATTCTTCCGCAGCTTGGCATTTCCTTCAGCATTATGCCCAACAGCATCCATTTTAAATAAGGTACTTTGGGACACTTCTCACTTGAGAGCCAAATAAACATTTCAATTTTATTTCTTTCTTTTCAAACGGAACAGCTATTCTCTTCATACAATTACGCTATCAAATATTGATTAGGGCATACAGATAAAAACAGCAGAGACAGAGGTGAGTTGAAACATCTGGCTACACCTCTTGAATACCAGCACAGGGCTGTTTATCTCCTCACCTTGCTGGATGTTGATACCAACTTGTAAACTGAGGCTGGAATTTACAGAACTCGGTTTGTGACCCAGAATACAGATTAAAACATCACAGATGGAAATTACAGACTATCTATTCCTCTGAATCCCCTTTCCTTTCCCATACTTATAGGAGAGAGAAAATACTATGGAAAAGTGTCTATGAAACATACATATACACGTAAGAGGCACTTGGGAAAGTTTTCATAGTAGGAAAACTTCTTTCTTGATCCCACTGCAGATGACCAATAAGGTTTGCAGCATCCCAGCAAATAAAACTTTTGTAATACACCTATGAGAAAGACAACATAAAAGTAACTGAAACTTGAGTGCCTGTGTCTGTAAACATTTTTGGTTGGTAGAGGAGGAAGGACAGAAATCAGAAAAGCATATTTTATTACAGAGTCTTTAATTCTTTGCTCTGTTAAATGATAGTTACTACATACAAAGTTTAGACTAGACCTGACCTTTTACCATAAAATCCTACAATAAGTTTGTTTGCTAAGAGTGATGGCATTAAAAGCATGTATCTAGGTGCTTCGTGGAGAAATGTAGGGGATCTTAAGTTTTACATCCATCAAGTTGCATCTTTTTATTTATGCAAGAACTTAATTTAGAATTCCATAACCTAACAGCAATGACAAGGACATTGTTTGGAAAGAAAAATTAATCTGAATTTCAAACAAGCTAGTTTTCTAACTGGCAAAGAATCTGTAAGGTCACATCAGCTATTTCACTGCCCTAATGTCTCAAGCCATGAAGTATATCTGACAGACATTCCCTGAAGGGAAGAAGTTGTTAGGATAGAGGCAGCCTGACAGAAAATGTAGAATAAATGCACAAAACAACAACACAAGAGCAGTGTCTGTTAGGAACCCATTAAGATGACAGTAAACAAATACTAAGGTAGCACATACTGGTTAGCTATGGATGGATGACCTTCTGGTTATCATTCTTCTAAGAAACCATTCAAAAACAGGAGCATCTTTGTTTTTCCCTGAAAGCATCACATCAACAGCCATAGCACATGCAAGTCACTTGCAGAAAAACAGACTTCTAGTCTGAAATATTCTCCACTTTTTTGTAGCAACACATATTAGCTGGAGAAAGCAGAAAAAGAGTAACTATGAACAGGAACACTACCAAGACCCCTCAAGGGTATTGGAGCTCAGACTTTACTCTCATCTGATTTTACAAAGGGCATAAGGACTGACTCCAGAACAAGACAGTAAAAGTTTTTGCCTTAAGAGAAGACCTGGGAGTGTGGTAGGGGGGCAAACCAGAATGTCTAGAAATAGCTGATGAGTAGGCTAAAGACAATTATTCTTCTCAGAGGGGCCAAGTGACAGGATTAGAATCAATGTGAGAATTTAAAACAAGAAATTCCTCTTTAAAATAAAACTTAATTTTATTTTTAATTACAGTGAAGGTGGTCAAAAACTGGAAAAAATTTTCTAACAAGACTGTGGAGACTTTATCAAACTGGACATGATCAGCAGCAACCTGCTCAAGGTCTGAGCAGAGGTGTAGAACTACATGATCTTCCAAGGCTACTTATAACTTTACCCATTCTGTGGTTCTATGAAGTTTTCCCTGAAGAAAGGGTTAAGGTCAAAATCAGACAGAGGCTTCTGTAAGAAGAGATACTGCATTTTCAAAAATGAGGTTGCAACAAAGTCAGGAGATGAAAGGGAAATAAAATGTATTTTGATGTTGTATTTTGGAGACATTTTTCCCCTTATCTTTTTATCAAATGATAGGAAAATCTAGGTTATGAAATCAATGCATTTAACAGATAAAAATGTTGCACTTACTTCCACTACTCTCTTTTATCTATTTGCTAAGTGAAAAAGTAGGTGGGAGTGATGTAAGGAAAGTACAGGTCAGCAGGAAATTGTGAACAGAGGACAGCAGTGCCTTGGTATTTCATTAAGAGCAGACAGTGAAGGATCAGGAAAAGAGTGAAGGGTGATCAAAAAAAGAGCAATTTTGAGTGGAGAATGGTAATGCCTGAGAAAATGAAAACACTGAAGTACGTGATAAAGCCTGGGAGGAGCAGTCTGTGCACAGAGTCGGGAACAGTCAGTCACTGAGGTAACATAAGCCAGGGGACTGAATTTGAGCAAAATCATCCTCAAACAGATGGACTGAAACTATGCACAGGCAGTTCTATTCTGTTAACTCTTAAGTCAGCCTTAGGCTAGGGAGTAAAGTGGGAAAATGGATTATGAGAGTTTTCCTGGGTAAACTGATGCAATAAGACAAGGTAGGGGGAAAAAAAACACAGCCAGTTGCATAACAGTCTTTGCCTAAGCACAGGACTTTCTGCCCATCGCCATTTCAAAAACATCTTATGGTAGCATGTCTCATCTGATCTTGTCAAAGACATAGCTTTTCCAACATTTCAGCCACTCTTGAATTTCACATGGTGCCAGAAAGGACTCTGATGAACCCCACCTAGGTTACTATTTCCACTTACCTTTTTTTTCCCAAGTTCTTGATTTGCTAGAGCACCTTTTTATCACATTCTCATGCTATAATCTCACTTTGGAGAAGCATGGACCCAAAATATTCCATTAAATATCAGGCAGCTGCCCAAGTCCCATTTAAATGTAGCAATACCATCAAGTCCCATGGGGCTGCTCAGAGCACATATTTAGGTCAAAGTGTGAACTTGGGACCACCACAACTTTGATCATCTCTCCACTCAAATACAAGGATTTGTATGTACACTTGGGGCAAGTGTATGCCCCAAGAGCAGGCAGCAGAGGAAAATCAAAGTAGCTCAGAGAGCCATACAGAGCCATTGCCTTTCTTTTGTAAATTTACATTTGATGATTCATAACGGGAATGTCTATGTCAAAATGAAAGGCTTTCTGTGTTTGATACAGTGTGATAACCCTATTTGAAGTGTGGAGTTAAAGACAATTGTGGTACTCAAACTACTGGAACTGTTACAAAATTGGGATCTAGACAGAGGAAGTATTACCTCTTTAAAAAATTCTTGATATTGTAACAAAAGACACAATGGAATTGTGTCTGTAGCCTAAGGGACAGAAGGATATTTGTTTTTAAAATGAGAATAAACAATCTTAATGTAGTGTGAACTACAGAACTGCAGAACCTACTAAATCTCTTAGTACAGTGTTTTACTTTAGTATTTTGGTTTTTAGAATTAAGAGTGTAACCCTTTTGCAGGAGATTAAATAAGTTAAGTCCTCATGTTCTAAGTAATTCATACTGCAGATCATAGCAAATCCTTTTTAACAGTGATTAACTTTAGGGTGTTTTAAGTGCAGTTGCAGTTGTATATGCAGGCTAAAAGCAAAAAGCTATACTATTTAAAAATGCAAAATGTAAGATTGCTGGATACATATGTTTTAATATAAATGGGATTAACATTCTTCATGGAAAGTTAGAAACAAGATCATAAACTGATGCAAGATATCTTCAAACTTGTTATTCAAGTCTACCAAATAAAAATATATTGTCTTCTATAAATAAAAAACCCTACAACACAGTTTATATTCTCTAACTTCTTAAACTCATAAAAATTACATAAATTATTGCAACATCATCCATATGCCAAGTGCCACCATAACCATTTGAGCTATAAGAAGTCTCATCTAACTGTGCTTAAAACAATAACCCAATAAAAATAAAAATTGCATCCTGGTGGACAATCCAACTGAAAGTTTTTGCTCCTAAACTATTAAATACCAGAAGGCAGCGATTTTGGGCATCTTGTGGCAAAGTGCCATTGAAAACAGCAATTCTTTAAGTTTCAAGCTAAATAATTTGCCTGTGTGGTGGGTTGACCCTGGCTAGACACCAGCTGCCAACTCCCCTCCTCAGCTGGTTAAAGGAGAGGAAAAATAACAACGGGCTAAGGGGTTGAGATAGCAGGCAGAGATCACTCACCAGTTATTATTATTATGGGTAAACAGACTTGACTGGGGTAAATTAGCTTAGTTTAGTACCAATCAAATTGGAGTAGGATAATGAGAAATACAATCTTAGAAACACCTTTCCTGACCTCTCCTTTCTTCTTGAGCTTAACTTTACTCACGATTTTTTCCACCTCCTCCACTCAGTAGTGCAGGGGGATGGGAAATGGGGTTTTACAGTCAGTTCATCACATGCTGTCTCTGCTGCTCCTTCCTTCTCAGGGGAGGGCTCCTCACATTTGCCCCACTCCAGCATGGGGCCCTTCCCATGGGAGACAATCCTCCAGAAATTTCTCCAACATGAGTTCTTCCCATAGGCTTCATGAGCTGCTCCAGTGTGGGTTCCTTCCATAGGAGGCAGTCCTTCAGAGCAGACAGCTCCAGCGTGGGTTCCCCAGCGGGTCCTAAGACCCGACAGAAAAACAGCTTCAGTGTGGGCCTTTCCCTGGGGCCACAGGTTCTGCCAGGTGCCTGCTCCAGCATGGGCTTCCCACAGGGTCACAGACTCCTTTGGGCATCCACCTGTTCTGCAGAGACATCATCCACAGGCTGCAGGTGGGTATGTGCTCCACCATGGATCCTCATGGGCTGCAATAACACATCCTGCCTCACTGTGGTTTTCACCACAGGCTACAGGGGAATCTCAGCTCCAGCACCTGAAGCACCTCCTCTCTCTCCTTCACTGACCTGGGTGCCTGCAGAGCTGTTCTCACATATTCTTACTTCCCTCTTCAGCTGAAGTTGCTGGTTCTTGGATTCTCTTCTTCCTTCTTAAGTATGTCGTCTCAGAGGTGCTACTGATGTCACTGACAAGCTCAGCACTAGCTATGTCAGACATGGGGAAGTTCATAGCAGCTTCTGACAGCAGCAACCCCTGTAGCCCACAAACTCCCAAAAGAGCCTGTACATATATCCATAAAAGCATTAACACTGCAACCAGCCAGATACTGTCCAGGGCAAAGAGGCTAGAAGAAATCTTTGTGCACAACTATTTAAGTGTTGTAATGTACTGAGTAACTGCTGAATGAGTATAAAATCATGTTTAAGATAGAGCAGTTTATACTGACTGTATCTTGATGGGGTTGAATTTTTTGCTACATCAATGCTGAAATAGTACTGTCAAAATTCACTCAGTATAACCAAAGATACTTGGACATTACGAACAATGGAAATAAATAATGTGGAACAAATACTATAGTTCCACACCAGTCTACAGGACACTTTTCAAACACGAAAGTTAAAATATACCCATCTGAATGCAAAAGGTCAAGTCACTTATTCTGGATTAATTCTACATACTACTTTGATACATGCCAGTAATGGGCAGAGCAGTTTAGAAAGAGTTAGCAGACTGTCCATACTATAATCTTTTAGCCATGAGCTTTGCAATGGGACCACTAATTATTAGCATAAATTAAGCTTTCAGAAGGGTCATGATAATATACAGGTTAAAAGTTCCCAATTAAAAAAAAAATAAGAAAAAAAGGCAAACCCAAAAGCCTGTATGCTTTATCAAAAGGCTGAGCACTTCATCCTAGAACTTGTGAAGGACAGATAAAATGTTAACAGATAATTTTAACTTACCATCTAGCAACACAGAGCTACCATTTACTCCCAGTTACATGGGCAGTAAGATCAGGAATCTATATTTTAACTTCATTTAGAGTTCAGGCCAAATAACAATTTACCCAGTGATAGAGAGTAAGTGTGGATATCTCACATATCTTTGCAACAGAAGGAAGGAACCAATAGAGATGTTGGTCCTGTACTTGTAGGACAGGACCAACAAGCAAGCAAGCAAGGAAAGGAAGGGTTTTTTTGTTCTTGGAGCAGAAAGCATTTTGTATGTAGACAAACTGAAATGATAAAATAACTATCTATTAGAATTTATTCATATGAGTATGAAAGCCACATAGGATGTCTAAGTGAGAAGTTTTCACTGAATGAATGCTGTATCAGGTAGTGATAGAAGAGGCCAGAATCATGTACTTAAAAATACTCAAGTACTTCTGTAAAAGTAAACAAAACTCTGGAGCTTGGAAACACTCATTTTTCTAGTACTGCAGTTAAGATATATCAGAAAATCCTATATTGAAAAAAGTCACTGTTTACTCTCACTCCTTTCTAGTTTTCTCAGCAATTGTAATGCATCATTAAGGTTTTTAAATGAGCAGACACTGACTTTGCATTTGCTGCACAGACATATTGCCCAACTACAATCGAAGAATATATGCCATCTCCAGCCTGCACAAAATCAGTAAATGGAAACATGCCAGGAAATACATTTGACTGAGGCACTGATTCAGATCTTTGCTTAAATTTTTAATCTTAAAACTGTCCTTTAAATACAGGGACTAGGAAGTCATGTACTTGAACATTTAAGACTGACATATTTGAGACTGTAAGAGAATGCAATAAAATAGCACAGGGCCTTAGTTTATCTGATTGAAGTGAATTCTCACCTTACTGTATATTCTGTACAGGTGAAACAAACTGACACTTCTTAGAACGTATTTGCCTGAAGTTAAATTGTGTCTGTCTTCCACATATTTTTCCAAACCAAAGTTTTTGTGTTATTTAGGATAGAGCTTCATGACTGCTTTAACTGACCTAAACACTTCTCCATGAACTGCAGTGCCATTTCCCTCTACTGGGGAGATGCTACCATTTCCTTCCTCAGGCCAGTCTTCTCTTACAGTTTCTTGTTCTGACTGGATCAGATTTCCTGATCCACCTCCTCAGTCTCAAACATCACAATGCTGCCTTCTCCACAGAGGGATGGTAAGAATGCAGTTTGTAGCAATAAGGAAGACTAGCTTTCTATTAAAGATCAAATTCTTTTCCTCAGACAAATGAAAGAAGATTTGAGGGAAGGAAAAAAAAACAAAAAAGAAAGACTCCATCATGCAGGTAGAAAATATTATTTTTATACTACTGGCCTCAGTAGTGACAACCTGTATCAAAACCAGTACATTCCACCAGTTTGAGAGTCATGGCCATTCCACATTCATGCAGAGGTTTAGAAAAAGCTATGTACAGAACAAAGAAAGGGCTTAAATATAGCAGCAGTAATTCTTCAAGCTAAAATTTAGACATTCATGAAAATGACCTGTGTATGATTACATTGTCAGTGACAGGACGCAGATGAGTTTCATGCATTCAGGTAGAGTCGCAAAGCTTGAGTTTGATCTCCAGTCTGCTATTGAATTTAAACACTAAAACAAACAGAAAAATCCACTATAGCTGGAGAAACTGCCTGTGGAGGTAAAGTAGGCATTTAAATTTGTGCAGTTTTAATTAAAGTTTAAAAAACACAGTACAGTGGAGATTAAACATCTGATCAAAGGTGAATTTACAGTCTAAATGGAATTGTTCAAGTGATTGAATAGGAAGATTATGGTAGTTTAAACTCTTGAGGTCAGTCAGGTATTGAAACAACTTTCCCAGGGCCATACAGTCTCCACTGCTGGAGGTTAAGAGCAGACCACATGAACACCTAAGCACCGTGCTATGACCTTGCTTGGAGAAAGACATTGCCTTAATAGGCATACACTAAGATCCCTTTCATCTGAATTATCCTAGGATCCTAAGCTAAATAAACTCAGTTTTAGATTATGCCAAGCCTTACTGTGGTAATTTAAAATAAGCCTTTAATATACCAGATAACTAGAAGATAAAGTTGTTTTCAAATGTCAATGAAAGCATTTGAGTATAGGCTGGAACATATGTGAGGATTCATGTTCTCAAAAGCATACACCAAAAACACACATAAGATGCCCAAATATATTTATTTAACTCTTAAAAAGTATGTTATTCTTTAGAAAAAAGACAGCCTAAGAAATCTCAATACAGATTAAAGTATATCAAATCCTGCATATACCTAATTCTGATGTTTACTTAAACATCAGCACCTTCAAACCCAACAAGGTACAACTTCTGAAGTCAGTAGCAATGAGGTACCAGGACAGAAGAAACCCTTAAAATAAAGATGAGCTTCAAAGCCTTTGAGCCAAGCAGAGCCAGAGTTCCAGAACACATTCAGGAGCCACAAAATCTCTCTAATCCTTTTGAACTTCATTTGCTGCCAAAAATACATGAGTGTTATAACAAAGAAACATAAGCATCTCAGTAGACAGTTACAAATTGGTAAGCCAGTTCATCATTTCAAAGCAGACAGAAGAGTACAGCACTGTTCTAAAACTGACAAAGATAGAGCTTCGGTCAGAAAGGTTGACAGACTAGCATAAAACAATTAAGCTATTTCCCTCAAGACCTCTCTCCTTGCTAATGGTATTCAGAACTATCTCTAGACAGAAGAAAAAAGCAGCAAGTTCATCATCAAAGGACAGTAAGATACTTACTTTTTGCACTCATGGTAAAGTTTTCAGTGTTAGTGCATTAAAAAGTTACTGGATGTTTATTTCTGGATGTGCATAGGGGTGAGGTTGCCATAACTATGTGCTAGCAGTACAACTGTATTCATCTATGTGTTTCATATGCAAAGTATTAGCTGAAAATATTAAGCCTTAAATAGCTGGAGATGTGTTTTTATTAGTATCTCTATAACCACATCTTTCTCTTGTTTAACACAATAATTTAATCATGTTGTTTTACTCAGTGGTAAAAGCCATCTACTCCACTCAGTCTTAGTGATTACACTAGAAAAGATACCTCCCATCTGTCATTGGCCCCTTCAAGATTTCTGGGATGTCTTGATCCAGGAGAACTAGCAATGAGACAGATCCTCATGGTGGGGGATAATAAATAAGGACAATTGTGCTGGTGAGAAAGCTCAAGTGGGACATTATTGGTGACGAAAGAAAAGTTTACTATAAAGATGCAAGAGTCTATTCAGCTAAAAGTGAGTCCTATTTGGAATGTAGCGTATGTCCTAGAAGCAAACTAGACACTGAATATTTTCTTTGTTCCTTTTTAGGAGTGTAAACACTACCTTACGTTCCCAAGTAAGAAGACACTAATCAGACTTAGATGCAGACACTCAAGCAAGTGGAATGATAACTCACAAGATACTCAGTTTCAGGCTAAACAAGAATATGTAAACACCCAAATGAGTCACCAATTCAGATAGTACCAGACACCCCATATGGATTGTCACAATGCAGCACCATAGCAGCATTTTGATTGAAGGCAAAGTCTTGCTGCTCATCCCATCACATTTTACTGAATGGTGGTAGCATTAGCAGCACTGTGATTTACTCTCTGCTTTCAATGGGTCTAGGTCCAGTTTTGGTTTCCCCACATCATTCTCTTCATTAGGAAAGGTTTTGTAATTGGCAAGGATGTTTTCCACCAAGAATCGAGCAGCTTCATCTATGTTGATGTTGTCCTAAAAATGTTGAAAGCAAAGAAGTAAGTGACTTTTTGAAACAGTCACACATTCCTATTAAAAAGCTGTTCAAAAAGAAACTCTCATCAGCAGGACACGAGCAGTTTAGATGCAAGATGTCATTTCTCACACTTGGTTTTTCTTTTGAAAAAGGTTAGCAGAAAGGTTTGAGACAAAATTAGACATCCATATTAAAAACTGAATATTGACTCTAAACTAGTAGGCAGACAAGGGAATAAATGTCACCTGCATTTGGAAGACTCACAAATGCCAAAGTGCATTTCTGCATCAGGAAAGATCCTAGGCAATTACACCATCCATAGTATTGTCCTACTTTTTGGGGCATTTTTCTGTTTCTAATGGAGTTTGGATGCACTTATTTATGTAAAAGGATCTTTTCTATGAGCCTCAAAATCACAACTATTTCCAAGTGCCACATCTAGCCACTCTACATATTCTTGTGCATGCTTTGAGAAGTACTCTCACATAAACTCTAAAGAACACATGTGTGGATGATACCTAGTGATGTGCTTTGTCAGAATATTCCAGTTTCTGAGGGTCCAAGCTGGTCTAGTGCCAAGGACTCCCTAGCCACAGGTTTGTCCTGGCTGGGACATCTGTTAGCGCACCACAGGGCTGCCACGTTTGGAATGACTCATCTTTGGTTCCAAAGGAAACCAGTCCAGCGTATTGCTGATGACTAAACTTAAGATCCAATTATCAGTTCCAGCAGAAAGGCAAAAGCAGATTAATATGATATTCAAGTGAGCAAGAATTAACACTATAAACTGTTTTGGTTTACTTATAAAACAAGAAAGACATCCTAAATTTTTGCTGTTTTAACTACAACTCTTCAGAGTCCTAAACAAGTCAATACCTAAGCTGAAACTATTATTTTCTGGATTTTTCTTTGCATCAAGAACTTTGTTTTACATGGTCTTGTCTTAAATGCCACCTAATATGCAAGCTGTCACTTGAATTTCATATTAGATTTTGTTCCAATGTTATTTGCATTTAATTTTAAGCCACAATGCAGTTTATTCATAGCAGTGTTACAGGCAGGTAAAGCTTCAGGGAAGACTTACACCAAAGCAGAATCTTGGTACTCTTTTTGAGTATAAAGAGCCTTAGAAATTGAGTTTTTAATAAGAGATGGGTGAGTTTAAGATTATTTTTACAAACAAACAAATTGTTAGCTAATTTGACTAAGTCCTTTAACTGTGGATCTTTCTCTTGAAGTGATCAAAAAGCAATTTGTTACTTTGTTATATTCTTCCTAGAGACTCTGCTTTTTAAGAGTTGTCTAAACACCATGGTGTAATACTTCAGCAGCAGCAGTTAAAGGAAGTAGGCAACCCAAGGGAAAAACAAGACCTTGAGGCTTATCTTCCTTTATAAAGGATTTATCAGCCAGACCAGTACTCTGGTCTGTCAGCCACATTGTCCTCATCTGGAGCTGTCCTTCATTTTAAGAATCAGTTGAGCTTTAAGGAAATACTGGATTTCACTTTCAAGTAAGCTGCTGTCAGTTTAATCTGTGCATTGACAAAAATGTAGACTAAAACTGTACAATACATGCAATTCCTCAAAGTTAAGTGAATGAAGCAGCTATCTTTCTTAAATTACTACACAGAACATTTTTTTCCTAGTTCAGTCTTGACATTGCCTGATAAAAGAGAAAAGTGCTTTAGCAACACTGTGGGTAGGTAGTAATGAGTAAGCAAATAGCTTGTTCACTTCAAATCTTGCTGTTTCCTACAAAAAACAGCGAAGACAAAAAATGCAATTTATAAACCTACACCTAAAGATTACCTGTATCTTTTGGATAGCTTGATCAGCATTTAGTAGTATTAACATCTAAAGAATGACTGATCCTCATGCATGCAAGATAAAAAAAAGTATCAAACTCAGATGATGAAGGTTTCCAGATATTTTATGGTTCTCTGAATTTAAGATAAGTTTTAATTTACACCAAATATGCCTCATCTTCCTCAGACATGAAGCTAGCCTGCACATCACTTCAAACTTCTGCTGAACACTGCCACTTCCTGTACTTGATAACTTTATTTCCTACATGATTGTATTCATCCCTTTTTATGTCAATACTCAAAAAACTAAAAACATTTTTCTATTATGCTCACCTTGGCAGACGTTTCAAACCATCCAACAAAGCCACCTTCTCTGCAGAACTGGTCCATTTGGGAGGGATTCTGGCTGCCTTCTTTCTTCTGGTCACACTTGTTTGCAAGAAGGACAGCAGGGATGGGGCTGCCATTGGGAAGTAGTACTTTATTGTCCAAATCATGCTTCCATTTTGTAACAGCCTCAAAAGTGGAGCCTCTTGTGACATCAAAGACCACAAAAGCACCAACTGCCTCTTTATAGTATACTCTGGTCATATTTCCAAAGCGCTCCTGGCCTGAAAGAGAGGACAGTGACAGAGTATATTTACATTGAAGCATGAACTGTATTCATTGCACATGGACTACTACTGTAGCAGCTTAGTTCACAGAAGTTTGGCATTTGGGTCTAGTCACCTAGTTCATAAAACATTGCCTCCTTGATCTCATGTAAGTTCATCGTAACAGCTATGATGTATGTTACACATGACAAATCAGATGCTAAAAGTAGTTTGCAATCCCAACCACCACATGGAATTTTTCTTAAACTTATTTGTTGAGTAGAGTTCTTTGAGAAGTAATGTCTAAAAACACTACCAGCACAGCTGTACACAAATCATTATTTTGTCAAAGAATATTAAGGCTTATATCTAAATCTAGTTATTTCAGCTAAAGACTTAAGCAAACTCAACCTTTTGCTGAATGGTGAGCAACAAGGGTTTTTGCAACCTTCAAGGCTAAGAGCCTTCAAAGCATCTCCAGAAGACGTCACCTATATTATAGATTTTTCCTTAGGGACAAGTTCAAAAGGAGCTGCTAGCTTAACAGTTCTGGCTAAATCTGTTATCTTTTACTTCAAAATCTGTTATCTTTGACTTCATTTTAAAGCCTAAGATTTTCTCTGGATTAATTTTCAACTACAGAAGTTCTACAGCAATCCCAGGATTTAAAACAAGAATAGTTAAAGCACAATTATTCACAACAAAAATCCAGAAAAAAAAAATCAATTACCCATGAACAGAGTAAACCAAAAAAGCCTTTTCTTATTTAGTGTAACTATTGTAGCCAGAATACTTGAAATGTAGAATTAGAGTGTGCCAATTCAGTTATTCTCCTCTTTGGAAGGTCAGACCACTATGATGTGTTTGCATTTGACTGTGCATAGCAGTATCAAGTCCTAGCATATTGTTTAGGTAGTCTGGGCTACCAAAATAGCTTCCTGCTTTGTTTGGAAGTTTTCATTGGGAAAAGAAGCAGTCCCTGCATGCTATGATTTAGTTTTCAATGTATCACTTCAGCTTTTCTCATTTAGTGCACATGAGGTTTTAGAATACATAAAGAAAGAACTGTATTTCTTTCTATATATGGAAACCTAGTTGTTGTCTTTTTTATCAACATTCAAGTTCACCTTTGATTAGTAAGGACAAACAGACACAACTTGCACAACAGCACACTTAAGGTGTATCAAAAGCTGAAATTAGTACAGCATTACATATAGCTTCCAAGGGAAAAAAGTTAAAAAGCACAGCTCAGAACCAAACTTGAAGAGTCCTAAACACCCCCAAATGGCTTTTCTTAAAGAAATAAAGGAAGTTGAACCTGGCCAGAAATTCTGATCATCCCTCAGATAAATTTTTCCATTTCTAAGAGAAGTCCCACCATTTCACCATAGTCTGTCTTCCTCAACCACCTGGCCCAGTGCCTTTACACACAATGAGCTGGAGAGCTGCACTGGTTGCAATCAAGGTGGCCTGGCAGATGATTCCTTGACACTGGTGACTTCTCATGCCCACTATCTCCCAGCCTGTGTGAAGCTTGAACACCATGCAACCATCTGCCAGATAGGCTGTGCCAGAAAGGTAGCAACTGCAGTTCTGCTGCAAAATTGATTCAGACTAGCTGAATCCCTTCAAGGCCTGATCAGGAGAAGCCACTGTAAATGGGCTTGTGCTGATAAATTGAAGATTCAGGAGCTCTGGAACAATGCAGGTGCCAAGGTTAGCCTTGTACACGGTGGCTTCTCATCACTAAGACAGCAGTTCTGGTAGGAATCAAAGTCTGCATGGAACTGTGTGTTACTTGGTACTCCATAGCAGCCACAGTAGAAACCAGGGGTTTTGGCTGCCCAGAACAGTCATTTAAATCTTATTTCCAGCAAGCTTTATTGATAGAAGTCGAAACTTTCTCTTGCAGTACATTAATACATATTCTTCCACAATTTTAATTTGGGGGAAAGTAGAAAACCAATGTGCCTATCAGCCTGAAAGCTTCTTTCTTTACTTACTACATTTAAGCTTTGTATTAGGAAGATTTGGGATCTCGTACTCTTGAACACAAGCAAGCTCATCATTATTGTATTCTTAGAGATTAATACCTTTGACTAGGTTAAATACAGCCCAATATGAGTACTGTCCTCTTCTGAAGTAACCCAAACCAGATCATTACAGAGCTATTTTCACCTCTAGAATTCACATCAGCTAACAATAAACCTGACCTGAATACTAGCTTACGACTGCTGTTTCATCCTGTCTGGAGGCGCAATGAAGATGGATATACATTATTTTAAACAAAGACAGAAGCAGTAACACATGGCCTGCTCAAGGGGTAAGTTTAATTTGGTAAAAGGTATATGGCATGAGGTAGGAAAATAACTCAGGTTCAACTAAGTGGACTGTACGATCCCGTCATTTCTGACAATGCACTTGCTGAGCTTCTTGTAGGGGGATGCAGAGCATTCTAGACAGCCTTTGAAAATTTAACAGGACTTTCAGGCAGAGCTTTTGCAAGCACTTTTCTGCTTGCAAAAAAAACCCCCAAACCCTCATGTGGAAAAAGCAAACTAGAGTACACTACTTCAAATTTGGGACTGAACATCATTCTCTTTGCTCTTAAAACTAAATGTCTCAACTTCTGCCATGCACAGTTCAGAGTTTTGTTGTACCCCTTCCTCTGTCCAACAGGATGTTTGTTGTAGTCATTTCACCAAGTGTGACAATAGCATTGAGCAGTACAGAAAGTGGATCATACTCCCAGAGAACAAAAAGGCTAAAAGTGATCAGATAGAACTAGACTTAAAATCTCCAGTGTGTATAATCTTGGAAATAAGAGAGAAGGAAGATAACTAACTGCTTAGTACAGCAGTATAGAAAGGACATCACAAGATTAATCATTCTGGTTGTTCCAGTGACTTGGCATACACCTGATGGTACCACAAAAGCATACTTTGTGTTTTAGAGGTTCAGGTGTAAATGGGCAGCTGAGCTACAGGCAGTCACAGGGATCAGAGGTTTTATTTGGGGATACAGAAATGACTTCAGGCAATGCAAAGTTCTGCATTCTCTAACCACAAGGTTTTCACATTGAAATGACTCAGCACATATTGTCACCATATTTTCCAGTAATTGCAACGACCTCAAGTAAAATATTTGCACAATTACATGCATCAGGAACTAATACAGCTCCCTACAGTAGCACCACAGGAATAAATTGAGTTTAAAACTGCATTAGAACTTGAGAGCTATTCTCACTTCCCAGTTTACATTGTACTGGGGGTGAACTCTAAGTTAAAAACTACATTAAAAAAAATCATGGTCAGGTTTGACATTAAAAGCTTTGTGTTTTTCCTTTACTTTATTGCAAAAGATATGTTATCATTGTAACCTTGCTTTGAAGTACATTTTAAAGAGTTTCTACAGCAGTCTTTCCCAGTGTAAGGCAGAAACAGTAGTGTCCTGTTTATTACAGCAGTGTGACTTATCATTGTGGCAGTTCTTGAGTATATTTAGCAATAGATACCCTACACTCCTACTGTTTTTTGACCTCTTAGCATTTCATACATGATGGGAATTGGGGCTAAAAAATGCCATTTAAATGTACAAATTACTGCTGCATATGCACAATAACGAGTTTGTCAGGCTTCCTTCTCCCAGACTAATTACTATTTTCATTAATTAAGATGCAGTTTACATCAATTAATAAGAACTTACTCACAGACAGTAAAAGGGCCCATCTAGAAGAGGTTTCTCCAGCTATTCTTTTTGCTATGAAGGTAAATCTTGGTTTACCCCTGTCAACACCAACAGTATAGCAAGAGTTCCCTGTCTTGTAAAAATTGAAGCTTTATCTTGTCTGAAGCCACACAACTCAAAACAGAATTGTGTTACCTGCATTTAAAACCTTAATATCTCATCAGGTACACTGATGGACAACTGGACAATCTTCAAAGTTTTTCTCTTTCAGATGAGTTCTGGAATCCTCCAGAAGCTGAGTCATTAATGAGGAAGAGATAGATGACCAAGGGCTATAAAAGTCTTACAACTGCAAAAATGAACAAGTAGTTTCTTCCATTAAAGTAATGTTAGTTCAAGTCATCTTTAACAGGCTAATCAGCTTAACAGGTAGCCAGAGCTCAAAATGATTTTTACAAGTTTGGCAGTTCCACATCAATAAACCTTAAACTATAGGTGTATAGCCTAGACTGCAGTCACCCAAAAAAATCAGTGTACAGCTAGCTGAAGAGTTTCACTCTCAAGTTGCTTGCTGCTAACTGGAAGACCATTGCAATGAAACTTTGCAGTTTTTTCCTGGACCCAATAATAGAGTTGCCAAAAGTATAACAAGTATCAAAAAGTTCTCAGTTTATTAATAGAGTTAAGGATCTCTCACCAATTTTGTCCTTCGGAACACTCTAAGATGAGAACTCAAATAGTTTAAAAGGCACTTTAAGGTAAACAGAAAGAAGGAATAAGCCACACAGGAAAAGTTTCATCTATAAAACCAATCAAAAAAAAACTATACAGCAATAACTGCAGTAGTAAAGAAAATGATCAACAGATGTAGTGAACCAAATTCAGTTAGCTCAAAATGCATAGCAGTAGCTTCATACTAGTGCATTTCATTCGTTCTGCTTTTCTCTTGTTTCCATATGCTGCAGTGATCACAGGCATCACAGACAAGTAAGTAATAGTGAGCTATGGTGACTGACTGTTATAAACCATTTTTTAATCTGGAAATAGTTGAAAAATCTCCTTGCATTGTGAGAAGGGTTCTCAGATCAACTGTTTACCATGACCACTAACAGTCACTCAGGAGGAGGACAGTCAGAGCAACTCTAACTGCCAACAACATGGCTCTTAGGTTCTTGCTATCAGCTGATTACTCTGACTTTATTGACCAGTGTGCAAGCACAGTCCCAGCATTTAAACTTCAGTGCCAGACTCCACAACTAAATCAGTTCAATCCATTTCCAGGACCACGAAACATTTGTGCTTTTATCCAATGTAGATGGTTAAAAAGACCAGTTGAAAAACAAGTGAAAGCTCTTTTTTTTCCAGGAACCTGAGTGACAATTCCATATTTACAATTTCAACTCTCAGTACAGTTAATGCCACACAGTGTGATAGATTTAAGCTAAAGCACCATCCAAAATGGCTGGGTAGACAGCTCAATCTTCTAATGGGATTAGAACTACTGTCACTTTCAAAACTCACCTAGGCCCTTAAAGAGCCACAGGCAGAAACAGAGCACACTTTGGATGCCAGCTGGATGCTTGGCACAATACAGCAAATATCCAGAACTGCCCTGAGGATGAATCTCCCAGTTCTCCAGACATCTAATGTACATTTTAGCATTACCAGGGTCAAGGGTGAGTTGACTGAGGCTCTTTTTAGAGAGACACATAAACATGTTACTGGCAAGTTACCGCTGCTGACAGCTATCCCCCATCTCCCCAAACCAGCACATCTTGTCCCAGAACTGTCTTGCCTAATTAGATTGGATCTGTTATTTTGCAAGAAGTAGGTTAACCAAACCACTATCAATATTACAGCACACATTCAAGTGTGTCTACCTTTTTCCCATGGATAGCAGCCATGTACTGTGAGTAGACAGACTCTTAAGACTTAATACTAGATGGCACTCCCCTCCTCATTCTTATCCATTTAAGCTCTAAATGTAAAGTTGCCACATGTTAAAACCACAGAGGTGTTGAACTATACATTTATTTAATGACATAAATTTGCAGATGACACCAAGCTGAGTGGTGCACCTGACATAGCTGAAGGATGGGATGCCATCCAGAGAAATCTGGACAAACTTGAGAAGTGGTCCCATGGGAATCTTACAAGGTTTAACAAGACCAAGAGCAAGGTGCTGCACATGGGTTGGAGTACCAACACAGGCTGGGAGACGAACAGCTTGAGAGCAACCCTGCTGAGAAGTACTTGGGGTGCTGGTGGGTGAGAGGCTGGACATGACCCAGCAACGGGCACTGGCAGCCCAGAAAATCACTTGTAACCTTGGCTGCATCCAAAGCAGTGTGGGCAACAGGGCCAGGGAGGGAATCCTTCCTATCTATTACTCTTGTGAGACTCCACCTGAAGTGGTGCATCCAGCTCTGGGACAGCCAGCATTAGAAGGATGTGGACCTGTTGGAGCAGGTCCAGAGGAGGGCCATGAAGACGATCAGAGGGCTGGAGCACCTCTCCTGTAAAGACAGGCTGAGAGAGTTGAGATTGTTCAGCCTGGAGAAGGCTTCAGGGTGCCCTGAAGGTACCTAAAGGGAGCCCTACAAGAAAGATGGAGAGAGACTATTTACAAGAGCATGTACAGGGTAAGATGTACAGTCAGGACAAGGGGAAATGGTTTTAAACTGATAGTAGGTTTAGATAAGATATTAGGAAAAAATTCTTTACTGTGAAGGTGGTGAGGCACCAGAACAGGGTGATCAGAAAAGCTGTGGGAGGCCCATCCCTGGAGGTATTCAAAGGCCAGGTTGGATGGGGCTCTGAGCAACCTGGTCTAGTTTCACAGCAGCAGGGTTGGAACTGGATGATCTTTAAGGCTCCTTCCAGCCCAAGCAATTCTGTGATTCGATGACATTAGCAGCTCTAGCAGATGTTAGAAACCTGTAAGTGTTAAGGTACACCTAGCTTGACTTTTACTTTCCCCCACTAAGAAAAAATATAATTTGTGGTTCTGGTGACAGAGAGGCTAAAAAACCAAGAATTATTAAAATATTATATCTTTCTATATCAGACAAGTACTAGAAATAGCTTCACTGACCGCAGTGCTTACAGTTTGTAACAGACAAAAGCAACCTCAGACAGTTAAAATTGCTACTGTCCTTTCTTACTAAGGGTGGTGATGTGGGTAAGTTAACTGACCACTGGATGGACCTCTTCCCAACACTAACCTTTTCCCAAATGCTTCAGAACAGTCCTCAGAGCAAAAGCCAGTTAATCCCTGTTCAACTCACACTTTACTGCAAGAGACAAGCTTTGATCCTGTGGTTGTATCTATGTTAGAAAGTCTCAGGGTGCAGTTGAAGCACTTCTGTTGAATGATGCAGTGTCAGAGGCATGACACTGAGTATATACTATATATACACAGTATGTATGGGAGACTCTGTAGGCACTGAAAAGTTACTGAAGAATCAGTTCAAGTGCAGCAGTATTTTGTTTAGATCATATCACAAAATGTTTCCACATATTCATAGAAGTCACTATTTCATTTTGAAATGGTAGGAAGCAGTTTGCTTCAAAGTTCCATTGCACAATACAGCCAGTTTCTAACCTAACAATTTGTTAGCTACATGAAATTTCAAAATCAATGACTAGTCTCTCCATTCACTATTTTGTTATACTTTAACACAGGACAGTCACATTCACTAGCAGGGAAAAAGCAAGAGCTCAGAAGTTAGACACCTGATTTCCATTAGGAACTATGTCACATCTATCAACCTAATAGAAAAAGCATGCCATTCTCTCTCACAAAGATATAAAGTTTTGCCTCAAACAATTACAACACAGCTGTCACTAGGAATTTCACAGCAAGACTGAAACTCTTCAATGCTGCCTGCAGTCTTGGGCTAATCTAATGATTTAATTGTCCAAACTGACTTTAACAGCTTGCTATTCTGTCTTTAAGAAGTTTAGAGGCAATACCCTGCACTTAGAGTTCAATGGGTTTTGCCCAACATCACGTGTATTTTATGCAGCAGTACAACAGTCATGTTTGTATAAGAAAGTTCCACCTATTTTGCTTGCATCTTTGCTAAACAGCAAGTGAGAGAAGTCCCTGTTTAAGCACTAGATTTCAATCCCCAGAAAATCAAAGTGCAGCCAAGCTAAACAATTTTTAACCCGCTGTCAAACGCAGCATGTATGGAACAACTCTCCTGCATTAGTATTCAAAAGAGGTTGACATATTCCAATTAGTGCCAGCAACAGCATGAATTAGTACTTCCTACCTTGCTTTAACAAGACTTATCCAAACAAGTAATCTTCCAGAGTTAAGGTATTTCATGCCTGACACCCTCTGATCCATATCCTTTGGTGAGCTGCACTGTGTACTTAACAGTGATGCTGCATGGCACTACAGCATTTTGCAGCGCACAGGAGAACAATTCTAAAGTCAGTTTGTCTCCAGAACAACTTTATCACGAGACTGAAAAAATGTTAATCTCTAAAATGGTCAATGTGTCATGGCACATTTTGTGTGATTGGAATTTTGTATCAAATAGCTGCCACTTTTCTCTACCTAGCACTCTAGCCTGGGAGCAATTAAAGAACAAGTTCCCATAAGCTGTTTGCAGTGACATTCAGGAGCTACTTTTCAATCAATTACTTGAAAAGCTGCTAAAATCCATACCATAAGGAATATTTGTTTTCATTACCTGCTAATGTAGAAGCCACTGCTACCAAAAGTTTGCTAGCTTTCTCTAGACCGTAAGACATTTATTTCTAAGCAAGCTCTACAAAGCCCTGAAATACTATCATTTTTCAAAGTGTAATCTCGCCCCATTTATCCTCTTCTTCTGTCTCCATGGCCAGAAGAGATCTTTGAATATTGAACATTGTACAAAAGGTAGCTTGAGAAGCATGCTGCGCTTTGTAGTCCCTGCTTACTGCTAGCCATGCTAGCTTTAACACCTGCAGGAATTTCACAAGAGGCATTCCTATACTTTCATGCAAGAATATAAATAGACATTCCCTTCCTGCAAATCACTTCGTTCTAATGCAGCATTTCTGAACCTCTGAAGCAAGTATTTGGAAGGAACCATTCATAACAGACTACAAAAACAAAGCAATGGTTACCACTGGAATTCATGGAAGGTATCTCTGACAGCTGCGAGACTACACCCCGTGGTCTCACTCAGTACTGAATGGAAGAATCTTATTTTTTACAGCATGCTAGCACCTTTTCTGGAACCAGGCAGCTAAGATTCTTTTCCTTCCTTTATGTCATAAGTTGAGGATTACCCCTTTAGAGTACTTGCCAACTCAAATTGCACTTGTGGATATGTGCTTTGGTAACACCCTGTCCTAATGTGCATATAAAGAAAACCAAACTGGTAAGAAGCAAAGTAGAGATGTAAACAAAGTTAAGCACCAAGACTCTGAAGCTGCAACTTCTGAAGATGCAAGGAGAGTTGATAAAGCTTGATTTACATTCACAAACACCACACATCAAGAGGAAAGTGTATATTCAATATTGTCTGCGCCAGTTTGTCTCTGAAGGGCAATATGCTTGACTTGTCAAACCAGCTTAATTTCTGACTACTTGAGTCAGTATTACATGAAGGGCAAGAACTTAGTTAACATTTGCCTTCAGAAAAGTGGGTGATCCATGTAAGGTTATTATTTCTGCAAAGCTTTCTAGTTTGTTTTATAAACGAATCCAAAAATTAGTTACATTGAGGGCTATATGTTGTTTTCCCTCCTGTCTACTGTATTGCACATAAGATTTTAGGTATTGTTTACCTTAAAGGTAGATTTCCCCTGCCCATTTGATGTATACACATCCAGCCATCCTTTATTCTCTGTATAAGAGTACTAGGAAAGCATTTTTCTTGTGATCTTGTAGGAAGCACAAAATTCCTGAGCAACTGCTATATGACATTGGTTTGAAAATAAGGCTGAAGCACCATCTATTCCACAGTGAACAGAAGCTCAAGCACTAAGTACATTTCCATTGTTGACAGAAACTAAGAGTACGTTTAAGATAAACACAATGAACTTTCTTTTAAGCCTGTACAAGATTAGGTGGTCTTTTAGGATACGTCTTTAACCACATTTTTCATAGAACGCCTAGAAATGCCTATGAGTTTTTTTTCTAAGACATTCAAAGAACATCTGTCTCAATTCTCCCATTTAACTGAACAGTCCTACCTTGCATAATCAAAATTACCATACTAGACTACCTTACAACACCCAGACAGCAGCATTTCCCATATGCTTATGGAATTCTATCAGCACACTGGTTACAGGCTTAATTCAAGATAACATATACAGCACTTTGAGTGGCTACATAACATAGTACAAAGCAAAAGAACCTTTGCCATTATGAATGCTTTGGTACCCCACTGATAAGACATGGAAATTCCTTCATCACACCAACAATCATACCTCCCTTAACATTTCATTAAAAGTGTATTTAAACAGAATTCCCAAAAAATAAAACTTTCTGAATCTGTTTGTATTCAGAGATGTCTGAAAGCTGGAAAAACACCAAAACCCCAAGTTTAACACATACAGAACTTATTTGGATATTTAGCTGTAGAGGTCCAAGCACAGCAAGTCATTCTCAACTGAAAGCTCATAACCCTAATCCAGCTATTCCAGAACAGTCACAAGAAAGGACACCCACACAAGATTTCCCACAAGGGGTAGTTTCTAGAAGGAAGCAAAGTACACCTTCAGTTCTGTTTCTTGCCTCTACTGCCTCAGTGTTCAAAATCTTTCTACATGAGCAGGCCTTCTACCTCCCCTCGCCAAACTGTATCTGCCAGTCTAGCATGTTTCCAGTAAGCACAATCCTTAAGTAAATTCTCAGATTTTTATTC
Organism: Grantiella picta; assembly: GCA_013397955.1. NCBI lineage: Eukaryota > Metazoa > Chordata > Aves > Passeriformes > Meliphagidae > Grantiella > Grantiella picta. The sequence goes on along the minus strand of VZRM01006291.1, from coordinate 371,096 downwards.
AAACATGTGTGAGCAGGAAGCAGCCAGAAATGAAGTCAAGTCTTTCATATCTCCGTGAGTCTTTAGACATAATCACATAGGAGTGCTATCATTTTCCTAACTGCTGAGGCAGGTCAGAAAACTCCCTATTCAGGGTTGGAGAATCTTCTATCTCCACATGAAGACAGCTGCTCCTAGAACCTCCATCACCATGTAAACTAGGAAATAACCTGAGAAAATGCACCAGTTTCTGGAAAAGCTTTGAGCTTCAAGTTCTGAGGCATCCATTTCTGAAGCAGTTATTAATGTGCACATTCCTCACTCATTAGGAGTATTTATCATGGTGAGAAAAAAATCCCCCATCGCAGCAGGCTACGCCAGGATTGTCTTGCCTCCACCTTATGCTCACTTGTACCAGGCACACAACTAAGCAATTTTTTCATGATTCCTTTGCAAGAGCTGCCATGTTAATCCTTTCAATATGCATTGAGGCTAAGGACAAGTTGTTACAAGAATACTGTAACTACTTTCAGAGACTCCTGCCTCCAAGTTCTCCATACTTAGGAGAGACTTCTCTGCAAAGCAGAGTGTACATGCCTTTGGCACACATTGAAGTGTACATGCCTTAGGCACAGAGCCAAGTATGGACTGGGAACAGCAGAAGTTTTTTGGTTGTTTCCCGGAACTTTCAAGACTTTCAAGGATGCATTACCATCACTTAACACTTGCTTTCGACCTTATTTAAAAATAACTAAAATCAGTCCATAAATCAAGGAACAAGTTAATGCCCCAGTACACAGAAGCAACTTGACAGGCTTATGACATGCCAATGGCACAAGTGCAGACTAACTGGAATATAGAGGTGCTTGAAACTAGAGTTTTCACATGGAAGTAAACTATCTGGCATACTACAACAGCCTGGATGGCTTTGAAAGTCAACCATATCGATGGCTTCCTGTACTCCTTCCCATTTCTTACAGCTTCCTGTAGATCAGCTTAAAAGTTTACAAAGCTAACTTGCTGGTAACATCAACTCACACATCTTAACACTCATTTGTCTTCATAGAAAAGAGGGGTTATTCTAGCTCTTCCTCAAGTTAGTATTTAACTAAAATACTTCATCTAATTTCTCCATCCTCTTGGGGACTTGTATATACCTATAAAAAGTTACAATTCAATTCCTCTCAAGGAGAAACACAAGATTTTAATAACACATTTAAATAATACAAGTCTTATCATTCAACTCTTGAAACCCTGTAGAGCATGTTCAGAATACCAAAGTACAATGATCCCACTTCTGTTCAGCCAATTTCATAGACATGCTCTGCCAGTTAAAGCATTAGTTCAGTTTTAATAATATTTTTGCAAAGAAATTCTAATAAAATCCTGGAAGAAGAGTGCTATTACACCAAAGTTAATTCAGAATTCCTCAGACAAAACTTTAAAACCAAACTTGTCTACTAGTTGCCATTAGTGACAGTCTTCATGAGAAGCCAAACTCAAGTGGCCCTCTATGATCTTTACCACTCCTGCCAATTGCATGTTCATACAGGCTGATGTGAGTGACACTGACAGTCAATGTGATCACAGAAGCAGCAGCTAACACTACTCAGTTGCTGGTATTACTAGATCAGCTTTTAAGCTTCTGTGATACAGAAAATCTTTGGGTGTTCTTTCAATATCACCTGACAGCTCCATCAATATGCCACATACACCTCCTGAGCACACTGTGGTCAGTGCAGTACTCACTGAAACAGCATGCTTGTCAAGTAGGAATCTCTAGTGTTTTGAAATAGACTGTAAAAGCATTTCCCTATGATTAAGATTTCTTTGTTTTGCGTCTCTTTACCACAATGACTCATTCCTACCAGCTATTCATTTTTCCAATCATTTATGCCCTTTGATCAAGGTGGTTAACCTAGTTGTAACACTTTCAGAATTTATCCAAGAAGATATTTTTCATTAGTTCACACATCAAGATTAAAAAAAAAAAACCAAACAAAACAACAAAACACAAAAGCCAACCAAACAAAAAACCCAAGAGTAATGCCTAAGGGCAGCTAAAGTTCCTGCATGAACATGCATATAATCTGTGCAGTTTTTTTCAGAATGCTTTTTTCTTTATACTGTAACCAAGACAATTTGACAGTGACTGATCAGTCTTACTCGCAAGCTTTTTCATTGTCTTTATTCAAGAAGTTACAACCTGTGTCTAAAAAGTAAAATGCCTAACTACCTCTGAAATACAAAAGTCTTGGCACAACAGTAACCTTCTCCCCTCTTCATCATTTTGCATCCCCTCCCCTTTGATGTTGCTGTAAGAATTTAAATTACTTTGTACCTTATAACAAGAGGGCTATTTTCAGCAGAAAAAGAAAAAGCATAGGCAGTGTAACACTGTCATGCTCTATTTGACAGAATTATCTAATCACAAAAAAAAGTAGAATCAAAACAAACTCAACTAGTACAAGAATTTGAAGCCATCCAGTAACCTGATGCATTGCAATACACAGCACAACACTCATTTTGCCTACAATCACATCAGAAACCAGCACAGTATCTGCACTATGATCTTCAGCTGATGCATGAACTACATGATCAGTTCTTATCACTGACTTAGGTACAAAACCTTAGATTGAAGCATCCAGCTCTTCAAGGAAAGCTTTTCATGATGAACTATTACGTACAAGCTTTGATCTACGAAAATAACATCCCTTTCTATGCTTAAGGGGTAGATTTTGATTCAACAGCCTTTTTAAATGCATCAAAATCCATTCAGAATGCAAGCACCATATCGCTTGCAGGGAAGTCACATGAAACATTACTTGCTATAAGATTCAGATCTTTCAAAGAGATCTAAAGCTGTTTGTCTGCACACACCAGCAGGCAAAATTATCTACATGAGCTGTTGAAAGCCAGAAGACAGCTGGGCTGATGAGTTAAAAGGGAATGACTATCACATGCTCAGAAACTGTGCTACACTTCAATAAAGCGCTTTAGAGAATATTGTCTATGACTATGGAGGCCATCTTCAACCTGGTTCTTTAACTAATAACTTAAATATGAATCTGTTAACATCATCAGGTATTTTGAAATATTCCTGATCGTACACATAAACAGCTGCAGAACACACTCCCAGGCTGAGGACTTCAGCAGCTTTAAGACCATCAAATAACCCTTATGGATACTAGAATATACTTTATTTTACTAATTAACTCGGATACGTCAAGTGCTAAAGGAGTCCAAATTGTTGTGGTCACACTAAGCACAACCCAATCAAAAATCACCAAGATTACTTCTCTTCTAGGTCTTGGGTTCTTTTCATCACGGAAAACAGAATACCCTAAACCAGAAGACTACACTAAGAGTTTGGAGTGCAAACTGCAAAACAGTTGTATCTTCCTTTTTCATTTTTGCTAGGGAAAGACTACTCAGGTTTTTCATACAAAAGTCTTATAAAATAGGAAAAATATTTCAGTGACAGGAAAAATTTTAATTCCTCAATCTACCAATTTAGCCCAAGCCTCCAGGGATTTATCAGGAGCTCTTAACTCAGTCTTCAGCTAGCAGTGTCAAAAATACACTAAATTTTCATCAAGAATGAAAAATATTGTCTTCTGGATCTTGACATTAATGCATGGATGTATTGCTAGTTAACTTCCCAAACTGTAAATAGGTTCTGTCCAACTTCGTGACAAGTTACAGCCAAGTGTCAGCCTATCCTGTTGAAACAGACTGGTTTGGCAAAGCACTCAGCCTACCCCAGTCTGAGCAACGAAGGGCTGAGAAGTCAAACACAAGCATGGCAGCCTGCCAAACCCCAGGATCTCAAGAGCTTCCCCTCTTCAATCTTTGGAACCCCAGGCTCGCTAAAATATACACAGAGGATTGCAACAGTTTGTACTGATACTGTTAATTGAGTCACAGAAAGTTAAAGCTGATTCACAAAAGGAACACATCAGAAGAGAAAGCTTGCCAACATTTTACTTGCTCTTCAAAACAGCAATTAGAATATACTTTCATTTGCCCTACAGGCCAGCAACAGAAAGATCCATGGTGTATTTCAGCATATGATAGGAAGCAGGCTTTTTAGTTTGAGGAGTCATATTTGAAGTGTTTTAGAGCAAAAAGACCAGAAATTGATGTACAGCTGGTCTGTCACAGGGTTACAGCAGCCACATGTTACACTTCCTGATTTCTGAGCTTCCACTGGTAAGCATAAAGTTCATGGAAACTAACTACTAGGTTTTTTCCCTGCGTCTTCCAGTAGCTTTAAACACCAGCATTTGAAATAAAGTCTACTATTTCATATCCAAGGCGATATTCTGAGGGTGGCAGATAGGAATGAGGAGAGCTGCAGTAAACACCTGTGTTACACAAAAAACCAGAAATGCAATACCCAACCAAGGTAATTACAGAGCCAAGGGACAGACTTCTTACAAGACTGCAGCAACAACAGATTGTTCTGTGGCATTTAACACCACAATATAAGCAAAGCAAACCATGGTAGATATACAGCTGGAGTCTTGGAAACAGAGATCTTAAGGAATAGGTTCGAATTATGTATAGGAAAGGAATACTGCATGGTTTGGACAAGTGAACAAGACTTTCCTGCTTCCATATGCTCAAAGTATCTCTCATACACAAACTTGCAATTTGAATGTACAACTAAGCATAACAGAAGTTCCATTCCCTCCCTGTATGCAGCAGGGATGCGAGCTACTTTTAAATTAACCAGGTGACTCCAAGCATGCAACGTTTAAGCATTCTTCCTAGGAGGACAACTTCAGCTGTTTCAGTCGCCTTTAACCTGTAAAGCACGGGGCATTAGATGTATTACAGAGCTATAACCCTGAACTAATTTCAGCAACAGCCATAACCAAGGCCACCACAGCCCAGACAAGTAAGTCAGGAGCAGTATGAGCAGGAAGACTCCGGGAGCCCTGGATCCAGCAGAGCAAAGCAGCTGTTTGAGGACTGCTACAAAACCCTGAGCCAAGCCAAGAGCCCCACAAAGTCCGCTAACAGGAGAGCACAAGCCCTGTAAAAAGTGAAAAACTTCCACATGAAGACCTCCATCTACTTATGCCTCAAAGGCAAGAATAGAAGGTTGCGGATAACATGGGTAAGGCGAGAAACAAGAAGACCCATTTCACAGCCGAAACACGCTCTCCTCGCAGAGGCCGTGCGCCGGGCCCCGCCAGCCGCGCTCACAGCGCCCTCGGGGCGCACCCTGCAGGGAGCAGCCCGTCCCGTCCCGTACCTGCGATATCCCAGAGCTGCAGCCGCACCAGGGTCTTGCTGTCCCAGTTGATGACTTTGAGCGCGAAATCCACGCCGATAGTGGCCCGGTAGTGCTGGGAGAAGAGCTGGTGCACGTAGCGCTTGATAATGCTGGTTTTGCCCACGCCCAGCTCCCCGATCACCAGCACCTTGAAGAGGTGCTCCCGGCACTCGGGCACGCCGCCGCCTGCTCCTTCCCCGCCGGCCATCCTCGGCCCTCCCTCCCTCTCCTGGAGTGCGGCGGAGAGGCCGGGCTACCGGGGCCGCGGCTCTCCCGCTTCTTAACTCTCCCAGCCAGCAACTTTCCTCCAACTTTCCCCGGCCGGCTCCCCGCAGGTCCGGCCCTCGCCAGGCGGGGGAAGACGGAGCGGGACGGAGGGTGGGAGGGAGCACAGAACACTAGCCACCACCTGACTGCAGTCACAGGACGCGGAAACTCCGCGGGCTTATAGCGGCCCGGGGGAGGGCTGCGGGAGGGGCCGGGGGAGGGACCCGGCCCGCCCCGCCNNACCGCTCCGGGACACCGGCTGGGAACGGGATAGGGATAGGGCCAGGGAGGGAGGGAGCTTTTCTGCGGCTGCTTCGGGCGGGCCGGGCAGGGAGCGCCCGGGCAGAGCGGGGCGGCCGTAGCGGGAGCTGAGCGTCAGGCTGGGGAAACTTAAGCTCCCTGACGGTGCCATCATCGGCCCCTTTCTAGTAGTGGTGGCAGCCAAGTTTTCTCCCGGTGAAGTCTCTGAAAGCACCCGGGTTCTTTTCCCACCGTTCGGCAAAGAGTGTTTTGTGGCAGAGAGGTTCGTGGGACCGAGAGCTTTGTTAGGATGCATGGCACTAAGAGGGTTCTAGTGGCCTGTGCTCGCACCCAGTCTCCTCTCCATTCGCAGGAGCCAGGTTGGGGCTCTGTGGGCGCAGGGCGCTGCGCTCTCGCAGGCCCTGCAGGGCGGCCTGGGGCTGCGTGCGGGCCGTGCTGAGCCAGCCCGGGGCTAACAGGGTCTGCAGGGCGAGCAGAGCCGTGCTGAGCCAGCCCGGGGCTAACAGGGTCTGCAGGGCGAGCAGGGCCGTGCTGAGCCAGCCCGGGGCTAACAGGGTCTGCAGGGCGGGCAGGGCCGTGCTGAGCCAGCCCGGGGCTAACAGGGTCTGCAGGGCGGGCAGGGCCGTGCTGAGCCAGCCCGGGGCTAACAGGGTCTGCAGGGCGGGCAGGGCCGTGCTGAGCCAGTCTGGGGCAAACAGGGCCGTGCCGAGGAGGCACCAGTGATGCAGCCATGGCCACTCTGAGGAAAAAGCTCGAGTGACCAGGGAAGAAATCACCACCTCATCTGCTGGATTCCCATCAAATACCTACAGCTATACTCGGTTCTTGCCTGTTCCTAAGTTGATCTAATAAAATATTTTTGTTACTCTCCGGTTGTTTTAGAAATTACACCGGACAATCATAGAATCCCAGAATGATTTGGGTTGGAAGGGACCTTACAGATAATCCAGTCCCAACCCTCCTGACATGGGCAGGAACACCTTCCACCAGACCTAGGTTGCTCAAAGCCCCATGCAGTTAGGCCTTGAACAGGTCAAGGGATGGGGCATCCACAGCCTCTCTGAAACAGACACATTGTTAGAAACCAACACAAATCAAGTTTCCAGTCCTTAGGACCGTATAGTGCCACGTGTGCTGACTATAGCTGCTACCATCCTTTCCAAGTGAAACACACAACCCCAAGTGTCCATGCCTGCAACAGGAGGATGAAGTTGTGTGGCACAGTGATACTGTGTCCATGCTGAAACGTTTGTTTGTCATGTAAATACCTAAACACAGAACTATTTTGTGCTGGAGAGCAATGACAGGCACCCCAAAAGCGAAATGTGGTTGTCTGGACAGCATGGGAGTACAGAGGCAGGTAACCCAAGGGAAGATCTTATTAGCAAATGAAGGGATGCCCCCAGTGGGAAAGAAAGTAGTGGTTACAATGTATGGTAATTGAACCATTAAACAGTGATCAGTTGTCCCTGATACTTTTTTTGCACATACTAATTTCTTTGCTATGCTTTAAATTAGTGTGTTCAATAAAATGATCCAGACTTCTTCAGGTGGCTTTTGGAGAACGTTTACTTCCACATCACACAAAGATGGTGCATGCAGTGCAGATGAGAATGGGTGAAAAAAAGAGCTATTTAGCAAAATAAGACAAAAAAGGCTAGCACTCTTGGAGAAAAATTGTGTTTGGAGATTTTGTGTTAAATTTGTTAATTTTTCATGCCATATTAACTCCATGATCGTTGTAATTAGTATTTACTTTCCCAGTAGTAATGATACCAGAATATAAACTGGGGGAAACCTAGTTTATAACTATAGAAATTATAGTTTATAACCTTGGTGGAGGGTGGCACAGGGCAGCACAGGTTTCTGTCAAGAGATGAGACAAACAAGTAACACAGTCTTTATCTGGGAGGTTGAAGATGGATGTGAGACAATGTTATTTCAGGTACAGGTACTTCAACCACTGTGGGTTCTGGTAAACATCTATATCTGTAAGTAGACTGAGGTCTATCTGTTTGGTAACAACTATGATCCATTCAGACAGGAAATTTGGCTGGCATGTACTGAAATTTCTCCCCAGATGGGTGCCAAAGTTTTCCTTTGTCTTGCAAAAGCCAAAGTGGGATGGAAATGCATTGTCACATGCTCACATAAGAGTGTGGTTGAGGTCTAGGGTGGATGCAGAAGCCTTGTTTCTCAGGCTTAGATGTAGTCTTTGTGCCTTCATTTCCCACCTGTGAGACAGTAATTATATTATTTTCCTACCTTATGGGAGAGTTATATTAATTGATTACTAGGCACATCCTGGAATTACGTACCAGCGTGTGGAATGCTTGCATGTTGACTGCAGGCCTGTGATAGCATTAGAGGAATTGTCTTTCCCTGCATGTCATAGAAATCCATTGCTCCCATTACTTCCTCCATTCCTACTTTTTTTTACTTTTTTTTTCTTTTTTTCTTTTCTTTTTTGTACAAGCAAGGCAAGGCTGGTTTTGGTTGGGATAGAATTATCATATCAGCTAAGTGGAGCTATTTTTAACTGTACTGTCATTAGCAAACTGAATACAAATACTTCAGGATACCTAAATTTTATATCAACAGTACAAAAGAAGCCTGTGATTTAATTATTTTTTCTCATATACTGATTTTGAGCAATTAGAACCAACATCAAAACCAAAGAAGTCAATAAAAGTCATCATCTGTTCACAGAAGAGTCAGTATAAAAAAGCAAGGGCAAAATGTGGCTGATAATTTGCCATGATTAGTAGTTTAATCAGTACTAATTACATTACATAATGCTAAACGTAGCAGTAGACCTTGCATTACCTAATAATTTGCCTTAATTTCATTAATATTAATTTTTGTCAAGCTGGCGGATATCTGTGTGAAACAGTTTGGAAAAATGCAGTCATTTACAGTCCTTTGTCTCTGGGGCAGTGCAGTCAATCATGGATGAGGTTATAGAATAAAATATAATCAACACCCACCTAGCGCAGGGTAGGTAATCTTCATACTGTGAGCTAAATTTCTGTGTCACTTGGTCTTATGCATGTAATTCTACTTTTTAACTGACTTCCCTTTGTCACTTGAACATCAACAAAAACATCTGTTGAACAAGGGCCTTTGACATTATGGTACAGTAATTGGGATAGCAACATTGTATTTTACCTTCTGTTGCCTGCACTAGGAGATCAGAAAGGGTTATATTTAGCCATATTACCTAGCTTATCTGGTTGGTTGCCTTTCAAATACAAAATAAAAGCTATTTGGTTTTGGTGGTTTTTTTTTTTTCTTTCTGTGCATTGGAGGTCTCAGAAACGAGGAAGAGAAATGTATGTCTTACAAAACAGGCTTTTGGTACCCTCTCAGTCTAAAGGTTGAAGCTTGGTCTGAATAAACCTTTTTTTTTTTTTCCTCTTTTTTTTCCCAGGTGCTGTTTGTTGGTATTAGGCTGCCTAACCACTGGGCTCCTTGCCAAATTATGTTTATCCGCATGTCAGAACACTGGCTTCCAACAGCAGCTGGGTTTGGGGAACTGGCTGGCCACTGGAAATGCTACAGAAATTTGAATAGCCTCATGATCATTACGCAATGAACTGGTGAAATAGTTTCACTTTTAAGACAACACTGTAGCTTCCTTTTTTTCTGATCCATAATGTCATTTGTATCTCTCTTCCTTCAAGACTGCTTCTTCTAATCTTTCCCATGTTAGTCTCTCATCGACTTCCTCTACACCACCATTTTGCCTTATCTCCCTTCTATTTTCATCATACCAACTGTAATTCTTTGACAACTTCCCTTTTTGTCTTCTTTTTCTTTGGGGTTTTTTTCCCCTGTATTTTTATTTCCTTTTCTCCTGAATGTTCTTTTTCTCCTGACCTCAGTTTAGGCTTTTTATTTTTTATGTGTTTTCATGATTTCTTTCTTTCGTACTTCTGAGCTTTTTCTCCTCTGAAGTGAATGAGAGATTTTTCATGTTCCTACTTGTCAGCCAGTGGTGAGAAAGGGACAGCAGCAGGTTCAGCCAGTTAGACTGGGAAAGCTGCAGGAGGCACATTCTTGCCCAAAGCAGAGGAATACTTTTACCTTACTCTGCACTTGCATTAGAAGTCAAATTCACAGCTGAAGGGGTGGTGTGAGTAGCTGAAAAAGTGGAAGAAGAATGATCCATGGACAATTTCTCTGTGTGCATGTGAGGAAGCACAGCTGCGTGGACACTATGACTGAGCAGGTTTCACACCATGTTACCTGTTTCTGTGTGCTTCTCTGATCAGGTGGGGCATGCACGGGACACTTCCTCTGCTCCATGTCATGTTTCCCAAGTCAAGGGCAAAAATAAATCTGCATTGTACAAGAATACCGTGACCACAGACAGAGTGTACTGCTGGAGCAGCACAGGTGACTGAATGCTTTCATTGAACAGTGGGTTTTGAGGGAAATGTCCCAAAGTACTGCTTTTAGTGATAGAAATATACAGACAGTAGAGACCAAGGTAAGAATAGAAGGCTGTGGATCTTTTGGAAAAATACTTCTGTGGTCAAGTAAAACACTGGACAACAAAGCAAACAAAAAAGACTGAATTAATGTTAACTGAAATTTAGAAATGAATTTACAGTCTACAAATGCATGTCTGGCTTTTGCCCACTGAAAATGTTCTCCATCAGCTGTATGAGAGCACCCATGAACAGAAAGCTAAGATTGTGTGTTAGTATTAGCCTGCCTGGGGCTTCACTTCCTGCCAGGCAATATGATACACTGTTGTCTCCCGACCACAAATTTAACGGAATGATGCAGGCTTGAACTTGAAATGCATTCACAACCTACATATAGGAGAGCTCTACTATTTCTGTGTCAGTTGTAAAATATAACTCAGATGCATGCATACAAAGCTGTTATTAAACAACCATTAGTATATATTGGAAAATCCAGAAAAATACATATTAATTTTTATTTAAATCCAGTAAAACAATGGTATAAAAAGTGAAGTAATGGAAGAATCCTTCTGTCCAGATTAGTAAGAGAAACCAGCCATGAAGGTGTCATGTCAAGCAGTGACATTTGCCAGTCTTTGGCAAACACCTGGAGAGACACCTGATGATCACAAGCAGAAGCTTCTTTCCTGAGGCATGATGTTCTTGTACATAGGATGGGATAGTCTTCGTTAGCCTAACTCATCTGTAATCTGTGCAAGTAAGTGATGGACTTGGAATACCGTTTTCACATGGCAACCAAGCTTACTTGGTCCTCAGTTATAGGCTTCCTGTTACCCAGATTCTGGCCTATATTAGTTTTATAGTTACTTCTATTCTTTTGGAAAGTATTTTGTGCCTTTTCACTTATCAGGAGGTGAATGGATACTGTACTGCTCAGGCACTGAGTGACAGAGAGATTCTGTCATCATCTGGCTGTGACTGCAACACATAAAGTAGAGGCAAGCAGTCATGAAAGTTCTGTAGACCTGCTGATTTCTTCCCTGACTTCTTTTAGTAAATTTACATCTATATAGACAACAGACTGAAAGAAAAAGCTTTTGAATTGTCTCCACTGCAAATATTTATTGTTTTTTCTTTCTGTAGGAGAATGGTAAATTCTTTACCTTCATTATCAGCTCTCCTAAGAAGATAATATTTCAATACTCTAGTATTGAACCAGTGCAATGAGCCCCCAGAGTGTAGTCAGCAGGCAGATTTGTGGCAAAATAGGTAAATATTTATAGAGCATCATTACAAGTCTGAAGACTGACGCCAGGAAGGAGGACAGCCGGTGTCTGGGATTCAGATATGCAGGATGGAATAGTTGTTGAAATACCGAGGAAATCATTATGATAAACTCTTTCTTCCTTCACTAGCTGTTTACTCTAGCTTGTGTGTGGACCTTTTTCCCCCAACACCTTTTCCCACATTCACTAGCCATGCCCTCATTCTTCTCAGTACTCCCAAGCCAAGTACTAGGAAGGAAACAGAAGTTTTTCTGTGCAAGACCTTTACTTTCCATCCACAGTGACTCCACCTGATCTTGCCATAAAGTCAGGGTCATTTTAATCTCTCATCAGCATAGAAGACGAGGTAATGATCTGTGTGGTGGTGATTAACTCTGGCACCTACAGCCAAACATGGAGTCTGTGAGCATCTGAAGGTGGAGAGGGGTGAGAGGCTTTACTCAAAAGCAGCAAACTGTAGCATCTCCAGCTGGGCACAGGTGGACTCTGCAGTAGCCACCAACTAGACATAAGCTGCCCTATGAAAGCATTTTTTGTGTGTTTTAAATGGTTCTAAAACTGAAGTACTGAAAAGCACTAGAAATTCCTAATTATGTTAATGTTGATAACTCACCATAATGTTTTGTGTCACTCAACTAAAATCCTTATCATTCTTAGCTTATCTTGGTTAAGAAATGTACTTTTCCTGTACCACACTGAACAATATCTGCAGCTACAGAAGTGTGACTAAAGATATGACTTGGAAACATAGATACCAAATTACACAGATAGAGTGATGAGTGACAACTAGACACTATTATAAATTAATCCATGTCAATTGACATATTTAATTTTAATTAGTATTTATTTAATTTGTAACAACCCTTTAAAGCAGCAGCATTTGTTGCATCTTACATGTGGAGCAAAGCAGGAAAACTGAAACAGAAAGCATTCTGTGACCTTTTGTAAACTGTTAAAGTCCCCATTCTGCTCACATGCAAGAGTGGAAGCTCAGTAATCATGGCTCATCCCATCCTCTGCACTTTCTAGAGTCATTCCTGTGCATGAACTCCATGCAGCCAGCTTAGAATAGAAAAGATAACTATAATGCACAGAATAGAAAAGATAACTATTACAGTGGACCTGGAAATACAGCTAATGTGCATGAAGATATAAATACACATTATACTAATTCACTCATTACAACTCCAGCTGAAAATATAGGTGCTTCCCACTGCATTCTTTGCTGCACAGTTTCACAGCAATGACAGAAGACATGGAAATGCCCTTTCCTCTCTCTCTCTTCCCATTCAAAAGGGCAAGCTTCTCTAAGAAATTAAACTAACCATACCTACCAATTTTTTGTCAACTTCAGCGCTACTGTGTGACTTACACAGACGATGAGGCCATGTAGTGGAGGAAGCCATATTACAATCAAAGTAAATAACAGTTTCAGTCTAATTTATGTGGAGATTGTTTTGGAATTTAGGTTCCTGTGTGTCTGGTTTTAACTGTGAGTTGCAAAAATTAATATTTGAACTGAAGTGTCCAAAAGCAGCCTGACCAATTTTAAGGGGGTTTTTTATGGATACGTGCAGTTTGATATGTGCTACCCTATATCAGCTTTCAAGATCCTGCTGCCAGGCACAGGAGTTCAAACCTTTGCCATCTGAAGAAAGGCTTTTGATCTTTGACTTGGGACAGTCATTTCCCCCTCCACCCCACTAGTCTTTACTGAGAAATGGTTGAGCAGTTCTTGTTGACAGGTTTTAGAGCTTTTCAGCCTGAGGCACATAACTGGCATGGATAAGGTTTGCTTAAGTTTCAAGCAGGCTAAAGAAGGATAATGGAGATTCCCAGTCTTCTTTATTGGGAAAGCTAGTAGCTCCTGCAGCAATACTTTATCATCCTCATTGCTCCTCTGTTCTGTAGGTATTTGCACCATGGTTTTATAGTTATGGCCCTGCTCTCAACCATTTAAAAAAACAAAAAAAGAAACAAAACAAAACCCAACCCAACCAACCAAAAAAACCAAACAACAACAACAACAAAATAAAACCAACCAACCAAAAAAAAACTAAAAAAAAACCACCCCCAACCTGTCAGATTCAGTCTGTATCAGATTGGATTTGATAAAAAATAAATCAAATAAAATAGTGGTTCTTTTTCAGACATAATTTTTTAAGGAAAAGTATGGAAATAACATATTTGGAAGACAAATACAGTGTGTGACTACTATGACTGTGAGAATAAATGTGGGTTTAATGCCCAATCAACCTGTATCTTCAGACAAAACAGTCTTTTGATTCATCATTCACTGAGAAAAGCACTTCTTTGTTTTGTTGGGTTTTTTTTCCCCTTATTTCTAAGCAGGATTAGAGTGCCCTTGAAGCCATTTTTTCTCTTGAATGTGTATTCTATCACGGTGTTTCAGTTCTTAGCCTGCCCCCAGCCGTATGTGCCTTTTTTGCCAGATTCTTCCTGAGGTGCAGTAGCACTCATTCCACAGAGGGCTGGCAGCCAGGGAATGGGGTCTGAGCACTTTTGCCAGCTGGCTGATCAGCTGAGGGACAAAGACAATAGCTTATCTATGCTTGCTCTGGTCAGCTCCCAAGACATTCTTGTCCTTTAGACTGGCATGGCTTGGGTCAGTGCCAGTTTTCATCACTGTACTGCTGTTCCACATACACACTGCTTCTTTTTGCTATAGTTATTTATAATTTTTCCATAATTTTACTTTTATTTGTGGTGCCCATCCAAACCACTGCTGCCTGTTTTCTGCATTGTTAGCAACAGTCATAAGCTGCTGTCAGTTGGATCTAGTTAAGCTGCAGCTTTATCCCGCCAGCCTCTATTCTGTGGAGACCTCATTGCCTACACATTCTAAACTGTCTGAACATAAAAGGAAATAAAGACCTCACTCCAGGCATAAATCCCAGCAACTGAACATCTGTGTTTCATGCTTTTGATGTACCCTTCTAAAAGGTAGCTGCAGGTGGTTTTGTCAGTAAATAATTGTGCTCTTGTCCATACATAGTGTTTCAAAAGCAGAGGTTCACTGGTTTTTGCTTGTTTGATTTTTTTTAATCTGTTAAGCTCCATATCTAGTGAGAGAGGTGAACTAATTAAAGAAAATAATGAGGCTTACCCATATCAGATCAATATATTTGGAATTTTTTTGCAAGCTGAATAACAATCAAGCTGAAAATTAGGATGTAAATGTTGCTAATTCCATGAGCAGCAATGAGCAAGGAAAGGAGCATCTGGTTTAATGTCTGCTACCAAGATTATCATTTGATAGTTTTCAAAGTACTGCCAAGAGAGTGCATAAAACTGCCACTGGGTTGCATATTTAGGTTCAGTATTGTTCTTCCAACTGGAGTATTTGGAAGGCAGTTACAATCTTTATCTCACTTTCCATGTCACCATGGTAACATGAGTTATGTACCAAATCTTTCTACTTTCAAGTACCTAATTTTGTGAACGTAGTCTGTTTATGTCAGAGATAATATTTTCAGGCTGCACACTTTATATCATTCACAAGAAACTAATTCACCACAGACATCTCACAGTCCAGTCATCATGAAAATTGTAGTAGCCTAAAATGAGGTGCTGGTTTTCTATTTTTGTTCCTTTGATGCCTCTTTTTATTATTTTCTCCTACTTTCTCCTGATAAGACATTCTACTAAAGAAATTTAACTTCTCTAAATATTTTTAAGATACTCTGTTAAGTTTACAAACCAGACACTATTTGTTAGTATGTAATTTAATTTATAGCAACAAAAAGTACCTGACTGCTTCAAGAATTATACAGTCTGCAGTTTGTTCCCTTGCTTGTTTAGTCTAATCCTGTAACTAGTGATTGATAGCAACAATTTTAGGGGCATCTTCTTTGCTTTTGTCATAAAGATAGCTCACAAATGTTAACCTCGTCGCTTACATCCACATGGCAAATTCAATGGCATAAAGTGTTGTGGACCACAAAACACAAAGTCTCTCCTTTTACAAGCTCTTGCAGGTCTGAGTCAGTGATTTGTCTCTGTGACAGACATACTAAGTTCTTTACATGTAGCTTCCAGATGAAGGACATTTTCTTCCTATCAACAAGCTGGCTGGTCATAGAGCTCAGGACTCATCTCTTCTGAGCTACTTTTGCAGTTTCTTCCCATCATAGGTGCAAAACACCAAAGAATCTAGTTCCTGGAAGGAGAAAAGTCACTTGTAGAGCAGAGAGTTACAGATTGCATATACAGAAGTTCCAGTTAGAACTGAAGGTGTTTATTTAAAATGTTCCAAAGCTACAGTTGACAGTACTTCCTTTTGCTGGACCTAGCAATCACTTTCTGTCTCACATGTGATTTTGTGTATGCTAAAGATCAGAGGGCTTTTTTTCAAAATTGTTTCTCAGATGTGTATAAAGTTTTAACAACCATAAACAGTCTTTTCAAAGAGCAGCTTGTCACACGACACGTATGGATACCAACCAGGTTTTTTTCTGTTTGTTCTTTTTCTCTTAAATGAAAAAAATTTCTTCTGGCAGCTTCTCATAAACTACTTCAAAGAAATCTTCTCAAGTCCATTTATTCCCTCCCAGATGACCTACTATTCTGCTTCTTCTCAGAAAATTAGTCATGATGTTTGAAACTTGAGGAGGGTGACCTAACAGCAAATTTGATTTTTTTTTAAAAACCAATAATGTATTTCAAGTGCCCTGATTTTATTTTCAATTATATTTTAGTTTATATCTCCCAACTACAGTGAAGATATATCTATAAAGGGGTGAGGCCTGGAGCAAATTTAGTAGTTTTGTAAAACTACAAGGCTGACAAAAGCCAGTCTCAATCCAACACAGTACTTAAGTTATGCATAGTGTCAAACATATGAGTTAGTGTAGGAAAGCTGAGAGGCATGCCTCAAAGCTAACATGTTCCAGTGCTCTATAAAATGACTGCTGAGGGAGCAAACTCTGTTGCTCACCTACATAGATTGGCCTCATCCAGCAATGGGAGTTGCTTCCATGCCCCTCATTTGCTGGGTTGAAGAACACATCAGCCAGTCATCTCTTGACTTCTTTGTTTAATATGCCAACAACTGCTGCCCATTCTAGAGTGAATTCTAACCATGGTCTGTCACTTTGGTGGGTATTTTCCAGTGGACTTTTTTTGCACAGTACAGGTGACTGAAACTGTGTTTTGTTAGGAAATAATGTTCTACTTGAAAAACCAAGCATTCAAAATTATGAAATGCCAGAAATGAGACTGTCCATCCAACTTTAATTTGGAACCATCTATGTGCCGGTCCTTGATGGTACAACTATATTCTTTCCCTGTTCCCAGCTCCATTCATTGTAGTGGAGTATGCTTGGAGAATCCAGCATCTGTTCACTATTTTTATCCTCATTGCTTAACTAGTCGCTACACCATGGAATGAGTGCAGAATTATTTCTTTCCTCATGATCATTTCCAGAGCATAGTAGAGTGCAATTGTGTCCGAATAAATGATGAACTTTAATGATCATATGGCTGCTATGAGATGAAACGCATCATGATCTCCATTTGATGTCCATGAAGATGGAACAAAATGCTCTCTGGAGGCCACGTAAGGGAACTGATGGCAGAACTGACATTTGGGACCCAATCCAGTGCTCATTCTCCTGGATGAAACCATTTTCCTCCAGGAAGTGCTGAGCAGCCTTGGCTCTCATTGACTTTGCAGTTTTAAGCATTCATCATGTTTGTTCCCCATCAGAGCACTGGTAATCTTAAAAAGCTCAACCAGAAGAAAAAAGCCCAAATAGATACAGTTGTTCTCCCCCTGAAGCAACAAAAGCAAATACCTCATTTAAACAAGCTTTTCAATGGAATGATGAAACCAAATGAAATTGTGTATTTTGATTGTGCTTTTGCTTTCCCCTTTTCATTTCAAAACCCACATTTCTTCCTTGTGACTTCTTTAGTGTATCCACTGGGGAAGACACCACTTGTGCTGGGAATGGCACAGAGCTACTCTGGGGACGACTGTAAGGCCAGAACTGGTGTGACCATTCATGGTCTGGCACACTGCTGCCCAACTGAATGTGCGATGGACTGTTTCATCTGGTTTCCTGTGGTGGGATTTGGGCACGCTGCATAAATCCAGTTCCTTCTCCTCTGAAGGTTATTAGGACTTACTTAAGGCTGGAAGCCTCCTACATATGACTGAAATGAATGACCTTGTTCAACATCTGGTATTTGAAGGATGGATGGGCAAATCAACATGCATTCCTTGAAAACACATAGACTATCTTTCCTTGGTAAATCAGGAGCAGTTTCTATTTCCTGTGAAAGAAAAAAGCAATGTTCAACAAGAGAAGTTTTTCTAATTCTGAGAAGGCAAAAATACCTACAGATATATATGAGGTTTTGCTCTTTCAGCTTCTTTTAGATGAGGGCTGTTCAGACATGTGCAGGGATAGTAGCGGTAGAAAATGTTTGGATTGGTAAATCAAAATGATTTTCTTTCAATTGTCATGTTCTTGAACTAGACAGTAGAGTGCTAATGTATTTCAGGCACAAAAAAGTACATAAATTAGTTTTAAAAATCTAGAAACTAAAAGCTTTACACTTTCATGCCCATGCCTGGGATCATGCAATTTCTTTAGATTTTCTGACAAAATATGCCTCTTGGTTAGTATAATTTAGCTCAGTTAAACTTGTTAAATAATAAAGGCAGAATATCCTGTGATAATTGCTGTATGATCAATGCGTGGTGATTATCCATTTTTTCGCCAAAATGCCTTCTTCAGTATATTTTGGAGTACGTATTTTTCATAGGAATTTCATAAAAGAGACCTATTTCCTGGCCTTGTCTAGAATGTAGCTTTATAGATAATTAGCCAAATCTTCATCTTATTGGAAGCAGTTAATTGGTCTTGATGTGGTATATGCCCCATAAATTTTCAGATAGGATTTAAAACTAGATCATATGTGCTTTGATCTGTGGCCATTTTGGGTAACGTGGTTGCATGCAAAAAAACTCTGGCCTTTAGTGGAGATCGGCAAACACCAGAAAAAGTCTTTGTGAGACACATGCAGTGAAGTCTGGTGGCCCTTCTCCCACTTCACCATTGACTAGCATGTGCATTTGCTGTCTGTTTCATGCTATCCTCACTTCCAAATAGTTCTTGTGCCATTAGAGACTGCTCAAAGCTTGGATGGCAACTCACCTTCTCTGCCTGCCTAAGCTATCACTATATTGCACTGGGGTTTTCCATTTTGCATCTTAGCTCCATGAGAACTCTGAACAGCTGTGAGAACAGTCATCTGGGAGCTTCTGGTGACTGGTACAGTATTTTAAACAGCCCCAAAATTAAATACCTAAATTGTTGGGCTTTAAGTTCCTACAGCCCCTGTATAAAGACCAAAAACCTAAAAATCAGAGATGGTAGCATATGTGTGGCATATAATTAAACCTCTTTAAAGACACCCACAGAGCTCTTAGTGAAGAACCATCTCACAGCAGTGGAAAGAGAAATTACAAAGGGAAATTACTGTCATTGTAAATCCAAAGAACTTGAAGCCTGTTTGCACATAGAGAAGACACCAAGGAAGACAATTGTCCTATGCTGTGAACTTCACAACCTAAACAGGGCTAATGGGAAGTTGAGCAGAATTATAAAGCCATTCTAACGTAAAGTGCATTGTGTATTAATCTATTTTGCTTTGTTTTGTATTTCACAAATGAAAAAAATGTCACTCCCTCAAGTGAATTTGGCTCATGGATATAATACTAACAAGGGAAAAGAGAAAATGTTCCCAAATGATTTAAGGAGCATGTTGTTTCAAGAAAGATCATGCAATAGGCATAGAAGCATTTGAAAACATTTCCACACAGCATGATGTGCTCCTAGGCTGTTCCATGACAGCTCTCCCTATTTGCAGTGAAACAAATCCATTCTACAGATAATTAACAGGACGTGGCTGTCCTTTCTTTTTCGCTCTCCTTTCTGCTAGGAAGGACGAGCATGACTGGGAATGACTTCTCTTGTCAAGCTGCAAATATTGCTTAATGTATTATTGAGTTGCTTGACAATGAGTTTCTTGAATTGTAGGTTTGCTGTGAAATGTAATGAGCAGACTGTGCAGATAAGAAACTTCACACCAGTGGATCTAGTTTCATTAGGTAATCATTCATTTCTACTCTGCAAGCTTTTGCTTGTGCATCATGTTTCCTTAAATTAAAAAGACACCTGCAGGGACCTACTTGTGTTCAATAAAGCTCCCAATAAGATGAGTCTTATAAGGCATAAGAAATATATAGAAGTGTAAATTTTTCTTACATTCCAGTTCTTCTCTGTAAATTGATCACATTCCCTTATTTAACTTGTTAGAACATGTAGTTATTTGAATTAATCAATTACTCCCTTTAATCTAAAGAGTGATAATCCTTGTTCTTAACTTAAAACTGCTTACGCTACAATTTTCACCAAACATAAGGATACCGTGTCCAATTGCAGAGGCATAAATCATTACTTTTATAGCTCAAGGCCCCTGTTCTCACAGGGCTTTTTTCACCCTTTTTGAAGTTCACTGTAAGGCCAGGCTGTGATAGTTTTTCATTCACAATGTCACATTTCTTTCCAGTAACCTGACATCTTCTTGCTATGACCCAACTTACGGAAGACTGAAGCACCAATGACAAACCTAATTATCATGTTATTATAGCACAGTGTCACTTCATTACTTGTGTTCAAAGTTTATCTGCACATGTCCAGCTGTTGAACTTGTAGTCAAGAGACAGGCAAGGAGAGACATAATATTGCTAATTAGTTTTAATGTTAGAACTGTCAGGCAGTGATAATTTTTCAAAATTCTGAAAGAGGTGAAAGCAAACTTGTACCTAAGCATTGTGAAATGTAGGAAATTAGATAGTATTTTATAAACCTCTCATTTCTGTGACTTTTTCCCCCAAGAGCAAAATGATGTTCACAAAAAAAGCAGTTATAACTGTAACCACACTCTAGTTTTCTCCCATCTTTCCCATCTTTTCTCCTGGAAGTATTATGACAGCTTTTATCTTTTTTCGACAATTTTGAGATATTTTGAGTACAGAGTTCAGATTCTTTTTCTTACTTACTGACAATTTAGACAAAGCGATATCCCCACCCACATTAAAAAAGATACAAGTTCTCCAGAGAGGAGGAAGATTCTGCTTTTAATGATCAACTGTAGCAAAACCAAATAATTAGCAAAAACGCTTTTATAATTTCCTATTGTACGTGTCAGACAAAAAATTTTTCTTGTCCTTTGTTTGCTGATTATACCTATTTTGAGACAGCACAGCAGTTTTTCTGAGAAAAGGAAGACGCCAACACTTCTGTTTGATTAATGGAGATCTTTCCTATTATTGTGCCTCCCTGACATTCTTGTCATTTAATAAAATGGGACAAGGATCTTCTGTTGATGCAAGGTCAGCCATTGCTGGGCTAAACAGTTCTTAGGTAGAAGTGCTTGAACAGAGCATTTGAACAAATCATTTTACTTCTTAAGAGATGAGGCCCAGTTTTATTGCAGTCAGGACAAATACTTCACAATTATTCTGAGAATGACTGATCAACTCTGATTGCTGTTTTTACAGGCTGACTTAATTTTTACAGTGAAGTACTAAGGTTAAAGATGGATCTGAATCCTGAGGATATGTCCAGACTGAGCTCTGCTTCTTTGTGGGGTAGGTCTCGTGTGAGCGGCAGGGGATGTCAGTGTCAGCTGGTGCTGCAGAGCTGTGTCACCTTACTGGGTGACACTGTGCAACCAGGACCCCTTGGCAGATGTAGAAAGAAGGCGACTTTAGTCAGCTCCACTTATGTTATCCACATGGCTGACTCAACCAGACCCGCAGGGAAGCTATTCATACGTGCTAAGTTTCCAACCAGGAGCTTTGCAGAAAGAGCCTTGTTCACAATTCAAAAATGTTGGTATCGCTTCTGCCATCAAAATCTGGGTGTGTGAAACATTAAGGACTGTCACGTCTGATCATGTGTTCACAAAGTATTTTTTGTATGCATCAAGCCATCTGTTCTGATAAACTTTTTTCCACCTATTTGTCAATTCAAAGCAAAGCATTGTGATCATTCTTATTTATAATATTACCCCAGTTCTCCCTAGCCTGCTGACATCTACAATGTAAATTAGTTACAGCAGTATAGTCTCTGTAGCACAAGCACGACATGTTTGCCACACCACTCCCAAGTGATCAGGAGTGTGCAAGACCAGCTCAGCTGCCTCTGTCCTGCACATCTGGAGGGCAACTCTGAGGAGCCGAAGGAGCAGTCCCTGTGGGAATGAGGCAGGAGCTGGAGACAGTGCAGCAAAGAACTCTGAACCTCAGGAAGGCATTTCTCCAGTGGGGCTGCACCACACAAAGACGACAGAGATTTATATCAGCTCATTCATTGCCTTTGGTTTTGACTCTATGATTACTTAAACTTTTTGAATAAAATTGCATACCACTTACAGTGAGAATAAATATTTTAACTTTTTTTTAATTTTTAAATATCCCCTGGACTCAGAAAACACAAGAAGAATATTTTATGAAGAGGACAAGGAGACAATGTGCTACAGGCACTTCAAAGCAAAAGGAGAGCTAAGACATGTCAAGAAACAAGTACCAGATAAATGATGCTGAGATTGTCTGAAGGAGGGGAGTGGCTGAAAGGATTTAAGGGAGATACAAACCATAATCTAAATCCTGTGTAGTCAGTCTTTGCACTGAGCACTGAGCTAAATAAGCTTTGGATCATGACCAAAGAGACAAACTGTGTACCAAGTAACCCTCATCAAAAGTTTTTACACAGGCATTTTGATCCACTTAGTGATTAAGGTCACCCAGCAATGTCCTTTCCATTTTTGGAGTTTATTTTGCACCATACTGTGCATATCTTACTAAGAACTCACAAAATGATCAGGAAATTGCAATGGACGCCTTGAAGAGATGGGTCTCAGGAACAGTCAACAAATACAGCACTTACAACCGAGATCGGTCTGATCCTTTCATATGTGAACAGATTAGTTTTCAAAAAGCTACAGTGATGTAACAAAGTTTGCAAAGCAGATCCGAGGAACATACAGGAGCAGAACACAGCCCAATATTGTAGCCACAGGATGATAATATCCAAGGCTAAGCAGCCCTCATGTGTCTTTAGGTGAGTACCATGTATAAATGCTTTCTGATGCTTTTGTAATGTTGCTGCATTTATTTTTAAGAAGCTAACTGCTAATTTGTAGGCATGAATGATACAAAGAAACTGGATTTTTTAATCACTGGAAACAATCTTAAAACAAATAATAAAGCTCTGAGCAAAAAGAAGTCAGTTTAATATGGAAATATTCACATACCACTGTAATTCCTCTCTCCTAACCTAAGGGAATCACAGTTTAATAAAGTGAAGACTTAATTCAGTTTAATGAAAATGAATATGACAAAACCTTAATGTAATTATGAAAATAAGGTCAAAATAAAGTAGTTTTAATCTGGAACGGTTGCCTCATAAGAGCAAAATGAAAACTTTACTCAATTTTAACCATACTGAGAACCTCTCTGAAAATACTTGATCATGCATGTAAATATTAGGCAAGAGAAAAACTGCTTGGTTCCACTTCAGTGATATTAAATTTATTATTATATTAAGTCCGACAACACTTGGAGGATGGGCATTCCATGGGATCCCTGAGCACAGTGAATGGGAATGTCTCCACCCAAGAGACAGAGAGAGGAACAGGATTATGAAGGATTGTTGTTCTCCTTTGATAGATGGTAAACTGGACACCAGGTGATGTTACTTGCACAAAGTCAGTAATCAACAGAGCAAACAGTACTAAACTGGATTTGCAATCCATTTCAGGTTGGATAAATTAAAAAATTTTTTCCAGAAAAAAAATAATCCCATTTTAAGTATTCAGAGACCTTAGAAGATTAAGAAGAAGGAAATTTAGGTAAAAGTCTTTTGCATCAGAAAATCAAACCATTTAACTATCAGAATGTAAAGAAAAGTACTAGCACTTACAGAATTAGGAGTTTCTTGAAAAAAGATTGTATAAAATGCTTTGGATTTGTTCGGCCTTTCCCCCCCTAATTATTTCTACGTATTTTATTTCTCTTGGAACAAATAGCAAAACAGTCAAACCTGTATGTGTCTATATCATGGATATGTACTCCAATCAATTTTTTTTTGAAGAAAAGGCTTATTTGTGAAGAGGATGTAAACTTCAGAGATGGAAGCTAAATGTGGCACCAGTGCCATACTGAGCCTGGGGTCCAAGGCTGTCTTACAAATCTGGTTTTCCAGCAAATTTTAGGGCTTGTACATGCATTGCCTGGAACTTGATAATATTAATTTTTAGATAGGAATGACTGAGATGGTATTTTAAAAAAGGGTTTTGTCGCTGTTGAGCCGCTAGCAGAGAGAAAAGACTCTCCAGAAGTTGTATGGATCAAAGAGATTTATTTTTTTTATTTTCCCAACTTATATAGACTTTTCAGAGGTCACTCAGATTGGTCAGTCCGAAACCTCCCCCTGAGCCTATTGGCCAGGCCTGAACTGCGCACATCTCGAGAAACCATTTCAATAACATCCAAACTTTATCTTTGTTTATAAAAAACACAAGAAAATTCTCACAGGAAAGATCTGTGCCAGCCACAGGGTTTTGGTTGGAAACTAACTAGTTGAAACTCTTAAGAAGTCAGTATTTTTGTTTTGATGAAACATTCATGAGAAATTAGTTGCACCTAAGGTGGTTTTTCTGTTCATAATCAGGATAATATTCCAATAATACTAATTGTCAGGCAGTAAGTACAGGCAATGTATTATAATGGAGATCCTCTTGATTCAGAACAGGACCTTAAATGAAGGCTTCTTGTATTACTTGGTGTTGCAAGGTGAGTCATAGACAAGGACTTATCTGGACATTGGTATTTTGTATTAAAAAATAAAATATTAAGTTGCTAGGTTACTAGAATTAAGAAATAAAGAGATTTCTCTACCTACCATTACTGGTCTTCTATTTCTTGAACTTGTCCTGTACCAAGTCATAAAGCCTGGTGCATCATATGGCTCAAAAGGTAGGAGGAACCCTGAATTATGCTATGGATTTCAGCATGATACTCCTATATGCTGAGTTTTTCACCTAAATAGTTTGTGGAGTGCATTCAACATGAAGCCTTCTCTGGCAATGCTTTCTATAAGAAGCTTCTAACACTCACAGGAGATCAACCCTTGAACACAGTGCAGCACTCATTTGTCTTTGGTCTTCACCTTTTGGAAAAGTAGTAGAACACTATAGAAAGTTGTAGTAGTAGTAGTAGTAGTTACACTTTAGAAACTAAAAATGCCACTGGCAGTGCTTCTTCTAGCTGAAAATTCCCTGCAATTTATCCAGAAGGGTGTAAAAATCTCCAGCCTTCCCTCTAGCCTCACCAGCTGGGATGCTCAGAGGGACAGGGCAGGGTGTGGATGGCTGTGCTCCTCAGGAGGGCAAAGCACATTCCAGTCTGGCCACTGGTAGATGATGTTGCCGTGAGCTGCATCCAAGTGCAATCACAGTCATGGGCTTAAATTCACACCATCACACCCGGCACAGGAGCTGACTGGGATTTCATCTTCTGATTGAGAAATATATCATGCTGATAACAATCCTGATGACTTAAAGGACAGGGAGAAAGCACACAAAGAATAATTTTCTGCAGTAATCACCAGGAGGACTTTGGTGGGCATTTCATCCGAGCACAAGGGAAATCAGGAGTTTCTGAGAGCTGTTTTTTCTCAACAGCAGGTTGATGCAGGCTGGCCTGTGCATAGCCCATCCACAGCTGCTGGGTGTTGAGGCTCTTGGCGGTGCCATCTCCTGTTCCTGCCTCATGTGATGGATAATCTGTCCTGCCAAGCTTTGTTTGCTGCACCTGCCTCCCTCTTTAATCTCCAATGTCTCTTGAGTCCAGGAGCTTTGTATCAAGCTGGCCACAATTTCCAGGACTTCAACCTCTTGGCAGACTTTGAAATCCTACAGTGTCAATAGAAATAAATCAACATAATAGTCTCCATAAATTAAAATATTTAGAGACTTTTAAGGTGGGAGAGTGTATCTGATCAACTGGACTGGTCCTGTGTAGTACAGGTTACAGCACCCATTCAGTGCTGAGCCCAGTAACCCAATCTGATTAAGAAAGGAATTGGCTTTGCTCTTGGCATCTGTGGTTTCAGAAGTTTTTCAGGTTTCACTGAAGTATATACCTCCTCTGAGGAGAGAAGAAAGTTTTAAACAAGAGATGACTGGAAATCTTGGAGCTTGAGTAAGCATAATCTATAGCACTTGCAGATTGTGTCTGGATTTTTCTCCAGATGTCGGCCACTGCCCAGGTCATTTTGTCACCTTTGAGCTTTAAAATGTTGTGAAATTTAAAGACTATTGTCTTGAATTAAAATGATGCAAATGAGATAAGGCATGGATAGTGCCTGAAATTAGGGCCAGTGCCTGAAAAGAGCAGAGACTAGGCAAACCACCATCTGCACAGCCTGAGGAATAATAACACTGAAATTCTGATCTATGGATTGGTGTTTCTATCTGCTTGGCTTCCAGCAAGCATCCACTGAATTTTTTGCTGCAGCTGATACCTATTGTCATGTATCCTCTAAAAAATGCCAGTGACTGAGCAGAATTAAATTTTGGTTTTGTGCATGGTACTGAAATACACAGCAAATTCGAGAGAATCATGCTCCCACCACCACTCAAATGCAGTTCTGTGTTCCTCTAACATATATATTTTTGCATTTCCTAAGTTTGTCAATTTCAAACCAACCAATTTCAAGGACTAAGGAATTCCGTGACCTGACCTGTTAGTATTTTTTCTTATGAAAGCAAAATGAAGGGAGATGCTGTCTTGTTTTTTGGTACATGCCTGTGAGGAGTTCCCCAAGCATTTCCTCAGTGTTGGTCAAACATCGGCATGGGACAGGAGCCATCCTCAAATGTAATCCAAGTATGACTACCCTGTGGTGCAAATTAAGGGACTTTAACTGCAGATGTTCAAGCTGTACTGTTCCAGTATGATTCAGGGCAACATATTAGATCTGATCTATTCTCTTTAGCATCCCTGTAGCCATTGGGGCTCCTGCATGCAGCAGCACACGTTGAGCTGGAGCTGCAGAAGCCTCATCCCTTCCTGCTGCTGCCTGACACATGGACCCAACAGTTGTCATTGTCACATTTGCTGCCTTCTGCAAACAGCCTGATTGCAGCCACCGTACTCAGAACACCTCTGGCCTGCTCCATGTGATGGTTGTGGTAAATGTGAAGTGAATTTGAAAGGTCATGCAGTACCTGAAAGCAAATTCCCAGGTATTGGAAAAGTCTGTGTGCTTGGGAAGAAGCAAGATCTAACCCACAGCACTGTCTCAACCTCCCATCAGAGAGGCTCATCTGCAAGGAGAGGTCTAGAATGCTGAGCTGCCTTCTCACCTGCAAAAGGCTTTATCCTTACTGAAATGTTGGTGGGATTCTGAAAAGCCAGCATCCAAACTCAAGAAATTGTCCTTTGGGTTAACATAGATGGAAGAAACATCATCAAGAACATTAGCATTGGCAAACTCACACTGTGGCTTCTTCCATGTAGTCATATGAGAGCAGATTGTGTACAAATAGCCTTCTTTCTATTAAAAAAAATATAATTGTGATTTACCGCCCTGTGCTTTTTTAATAATGTCTTAAATTATTTCTGTGCCTATGTTTGGAATTGCCTTTCAAAGAATACTGATGCCATTAATAAAAATGTCCATTCAAATGTCACTGTTAATTGTACACTTTGATCTGTGACATTTGCATATTAATGGTGCATTCTGTTGAATTGACATCAGAAGGACAAAAGCTTTTGACAGCTGATTTTATTCGGCTTAGATTCAAATTATATTGTGCTTTATAAACAACCCAGTGAGATCTTTACCTTTGTCAATCATACTGTGAAATATTGTCTAACAGAAGTGCATTTCTGGCTTCTTTTTTGTTTGTTTTGGGGCTTTTTGGTTGTTTTGGTTGTTTGTTGGGGGATTTTTGTTTTATGTTTTAATGTAAACACCGAAATAGTGGAGTGGCTGAAGTAAAAACTGAATAATTGAACTGTGGTCCAAATTACAGCACATGATTAAAGCAGACTTTAAGACTTCACTTATTCCAGCATTAAAATATATAACAGTAAGAGCTTTCTTCTTTTACGGAGTGAGTTTTTTAATTATTACATCCAAATTACATCAATAATTTTAAAGTTCACTTTTTACACTAAAAAAGAGAATAAAAAATTTATTTCTTTCTACTATTATGCAATCTGTAGACTCAGTATCTCACCATCAGGTTCACATAGCAATTTGAAAATCCATGGAACAGTAGCTGGGTGTTTCAGCAGCTTTAAGCTAATCTCCAAAAGCAGTAACATCATCTCTCATTTTTGCAATACCCTCATGTTTATTCTAGACTGGCCGTTTTTCTCATTCTCAACAGGTGTTTTAGCTAATACCCTGTCAATTGTGTCATTATAAATCCCAATTTCCAAATGTTTACACAAAGATTTTACACGTTACAGCTTCTTATGTCTCATAGTTTTTATCGGAATGTTTCCTTCTGCAAAATCCATACAGCCACCTTGACCTCAGCACCAGCAGTGCAATCGTACACATAGAAATAGCAAACTGCTGCTGCAGATGATGAGAGGTACATCAGATGCTGCCTTCACTCTGACTGAAAATGTGGAGAAAGGAAACCATGGCATGGTGGGAAGATATAGGGCTTGGTACAAGGCTTTGCCTACAGATGATAAAGAAACCTCAAAGTTTTCAAACCACAGGTTTCATTGGGCACAGGCAGATGCAGCCAAACCACTCTAAGACAAAACACTTCTATAGTTTCTTCATGCAAAATGATGGTAGCTCCTCAGTACTGAGGAATATTTTATGTGGACAATTTAAAATGTGCTGAAAGTTCATTTTCCTCAAATTAAGCAAGATGTGCAGTTTTGAGCAGTTTTACCCAGAGAAACTGTGCACATTCAAATTCTGGATAAATGGAAGAAGCTTCACAATTAGACATCTTAATGGAGCAGCCAGTGCTCTACTTGGCCTGGAGGCATGGAGAATTCTCTTTCTTACTTATCCTTTCATTTATTTTTATAAGTTATGATGTGTCCCGTGATATAAAAAAGTGGCAATGTATCTCTCTGTGAAAGACACTTAACTACTTAGTATGGAATTCCTCCCTATCTCATCCTGATTTACAAGTGGCTAACTGGCATGGAGCTTTTAATTAAATATTTTTTCAAGAGGAAAAGATATTGCTTTGTCTGTTCCATGTCCCATCTGCCTTCATTAAATCCCTGTTGTCTCTCCTAGTTTCAGAAGAGAGACATTTAATAAACAATAAGGAGGTGTGAAATTTATGGTCATGACCATGTGGCCACTTGAAAAGCTTCTGGGCTAGTTACATGTTGGGGCCAAAGACTGATTTTATTAGTTCCACATTTACAGTCACAACTATTTAGCTTCTTGTTTACCAACAGAAGAACCATTAGAACCATCTGCTTGATGGTGCCTTTAGAACTTTAGAACTGTGCCTTTGGACAGTTTTCCTTTGCCAGATATTTATGGTATTCATTCCCTTCATGGGAAAAAAAAAGGGATTTTTCAGTGGTGTCCTAGTAAAATGGTGCTGGAAACTGGGCAGTGGTAAAAGCAACAGTTGCCTTCAGAAAAAAAATTATCAATTAAATGGTAGTTAATAAATAAACTCACAGCAAGTGTCCAGAATTATTAAAAACTGATAGCTGAAAAATGTGATCCCCTCTGTTTGCAGCCTCCCTATTAGTGTGGGAAATAATGTGTTCAGAGTACACAGTGCCCTCAATCTGGAAAGAAGCTGTGAGTCTTGTTGGAAGAGATGCCTCCTGGGCTGTGGCAGTAAGGCAGGAGATGTGCTTGGAGCTCGGATTTTTATAGAATCTCACTCTGGCAAAGTTTCTGTGGAAAAGGCAACAGTTACTGAGGGATTGCCATATTCTCTGCAGGCTTCATACTTGTGCCAGTTTGAATAATTTAATATTATTTGAATAGGTCTTTAGATGCATATTGAATGTGTGTGTGTGCATGAACAGATATTTTTATCTCACTGGAGACTTAATACTTTGGCAGTCAGCTCTCAAGTGCTTTGGAGCACAGCCAGAATAATACTTTCTGAAATCTTTTTGAAGTTTTTATTTTTTGAACTGTGAAAATGCTTCATTTTTTTGCACCTCAGACTATATTTTAAAGAGGATACTGCCAGCTTTGTCAGCCTCGCATCATGTATTACCAACCATGCTTTGTAAATAACCCCAGATGAAAAGAGCTCTGGCATTCAGCTGCATGTGTACAGTGGCATCCTATGGAGACAATGTGCTCAAGGACTCCCTATGGATGTCTGGAGTCTCTGTGCACCACTGTGGAATAACAAAAGACTACATTCTTAGTGATGTTATGAGACCATGGTGTCTGATCAATGACCTTTTCATGAATTCCACTGCATGTGAATGATTTACCTGTATATCCCACTGACCCTGTAGGTCAGAGACACCAGTCAAAATGGATTCATACAAAAGACTCTGTTTTTCTACCTTCCAGTAAGAGAAACCTTATTTATTTATTCTGGAATAATGAGCTCTGCATTAGTGGAATCCAAAAATGTGCCAGGTTCCCCATCTATAGGATAAAATTTGCAATTCAGGGAGAATCACAAAATAAGAAGGAAAGGAGCATCCAAGCAAAAAGATACAACCAACCACATATACTATTTGTTCCTGATTACCCCCAGTACCACTTGCTGTGTACTTGCAAATTACATTAAAAGCCTATCTATCTATCTATCTATCTATCTTATCTATTTGTCACTTTCCTATTGGTTGGCGTGTGTACATTTTTTTTAAGTTCAGGTGAGTGAAAGAGGACAGAGATGGAATATATTTAAGCTGATGAAAGGTTTAGTTAAAATATTAAAAATCCTGACTTTTTTGTCCCTTACTTCTGACATGTTGCTAAAGCTATAAGGAAATTGCCTAAGCAACCAGGGTTTATAGCATTTTCTCTTTTTTCTCTCCCTGTTTTTCTTCACTGAAATGCTTGTCTGTCTTAATGAGCATGGGACATTTTTTATCCCATTTTTTACCATAGTACCATTTGATTTTTCTTTCTTTTCACATTACAGATAGGAAGGCTTTTCCTTGCCGTAGAGAAGCTCACAGACTTCTATTCTAGATGTGAGAAAAGAAGAAGTTGGCAAACACCAATTATTTGTCATTAGTAAATGATCTGTCAGAGACTATTATATCATGTTACATCTATCTGCACTAGGTAAGGATCATTTTCACAAATAATGTGAATTATGAGTCAAAATATTAGAACTTTTTGGTGTTCTCATAAATCTGTCGTTTACTTCATCAACACAGGGACACCAGAGACCTGATGGCTCCTCTGTGGCTTCTTATCTCATTCTCCAGCAGCTTATGCTCCCTTCCAGTGAAAGTGTCTCATGAAATACCAGGGCCACAGTGCACATACCTGTAGTTAAACCAAAGGGAAAGAGATGGGAATTCTGTCAGGTGGAAAAGGCTAGATGTATGTGGCTGCCAGTGTCTGTACATGTCACTAGCTATGGGAAAGAAGGAACTTTGTCTGTCTTTTCTGCATTTTTTACATCCTTAATTTTGCGTCTTACCCATTAAGTCTCTGCGTGTGATATCATTAAAAGCTACTGCAGAATCCTTTTTCCTAAATTGATAAAAACTGGCTTTATAATGGGACAGAATATCAAAATTGGCACTACCTAGCAAAGGAAGTTGCTAGATTTCTAAAATGAACTATGGCATAAGAAAAAAACCAAACAACCAAAACCAAACTGGCTGCCTCTCACTTGATTAATTGTAGTAGCAACAAAAGCTCAAAGTAGCACCATTTATATTGTCAAGTGATTCCCAGATGAATAACTTTTCTTTCATCTTAATAGCACACAGCCACAATAAACGTCAGGGGATAATGGATGCATCTAGATTTTCAAACAGAAAGACTGCTTGACAGTGGTTTGGGACTGCAAAAAATATGCCATTGAACAGGAATTAAAACAGCAAAGGTGCTTTCCTTTCCTTCTGAATTTGGCTGACAGTCTACCCCAACATGCTGAGGAATGCTACTTGGCATTGCCTTAAAGCTTTAGAGCATCTCCTGCTGTAAGATTTTGCTTGAAGCTGCTTGAAACGTTAAATTATTTGGGCTGTGATTTTCCAACAGTTCAACCAATCTCAAATTTTAAAAGTTAAAATTAAAGACTTTCTTTTGTCACTTAACAAGGATTCCATCCAATATTTTCTTTAACAAGCACTGAAATCCAGTGTGAATTAACTATGGAGATTAAGGCTGTGATGTGTCTGCCAAGGGGGTATGAGGTACAGGGCATGGAGACTGGGACTCTCTCACTGGAGCAGGGAAGTTCCTAGGAGATCAGTGGGGAAGCAGACACATCTGACACAGAGATCACTTCTCTCAGAGTGAGCCAGAGATCCCAACACGTGCTGTAAACTCCCTGGCAAAGGCACCCCACCATCCTGCAGCCCTGAGGATCCTTGGCACTACTCAGCTACTACAAGGAGTGAGTGATGGATCCACACAGCCACATCACAGGAGTGATGGATCCAAACACGAACAGCAGCCACGAGGCTGGTGCTGCTGTGCTTCTGAGTGCAAACCCAGGCCATGTCACAGCTTGAAAAATACAGTAAGTCATCCCCATAGGAACAATACTAGCGTGCTTAAAAAGCATAACCTTGTTTTGTTCCTTCTTTACAGACAAGTGAAGACAGCTTTTAAAGATGGAAGAAAACACCATTTTCCTACGGGCTATTTTTCTATTCAATTACAGGATGAACTTGTTTTAGGAATGAGTCAGGTTCATGTGGTAAATGAAAATTTTGTGGTAAATGAAAGTCACGTAGTAAATGAAGAGGGGGATTGAAAGACACCTGACAACTGTCTTTCATCAAGTTAAAAATATTAGGCTTTATCTCCAGCTCTGGGAGGTCATATGTGGTACCAAAGCAGCAAAGCTGTGATCTTATGTATGACTTCTATATAATATTATCATGTTATGTAAATTGAAGTAGCTTGGCCAAAATGAGGACCCACAGTTAATGATGGGACCCTTCTCTCTGTCTCAGTTTTATATACATCTTTGTGTGACTAAGTATCCCTATGTCTCAGAGGAGAGTTATAACATAAAATTAGTTTGATCAATTTGAACGAATTTGAATAAGGAAAGCTTGCTCACCTTCTCATCAGTGGAAACCAACAAAACATTGGGAAACTCTTCCCTGTCTGAGCACATTCCCTGCACTGAAGGAGAGGAAGAGCTCCTGGAAAGGACAGATGGTTATGTGGGGACATAATTGAAGGCTTTGACCTAAGGAATGTCAAAAAAGAAATCTGAACTACAGATGAATAATCAGTCTTACTTTGGGCATGCCCTATTCCAGAATGGTAGATTTGGGGCTAGATCATACCAAGGGACATTACTGTAATTTTCATGTTCAAGATGAGTATCGATAAATAATCATAGGGTGGAGAGAGATGAATCTTTTAGTCGCCATTCATCCTGTACCAAGAATCCTTGCATTGAAGCAACAGTTTGAAATATTTTTTTCAGAAGAGTACGTAAATCCTTTAGAAGTGAGATCAATAGCTCATATTTTATATATGTTATGCTTAATATCTGTAGCTACCATTAACTTCAGGAGAAGACGAGAATTGAAACAGGCAATTTTTTTTTTCTTTAAATGTCAAAATAAGAACTTAGTGCTTAGCTTTAGGAAAATATTTGCAAATGTTGGTGTTAGCATACGATGTGTCAGCCTCCTCACCTGCCAAATGGGAGGACAGAGCTACATCCCACACAAACACGCTACATTACAGACAGAGTGAATCCACAACTATTTTATGCTCTCTAAAGCTCTAGGAAAGGCGTCCTCGTAGCCTTCCAGAAGCCTTTGAAGAGCTGGAGTGTCTTGTACTGGGATGAATAATGACACACCTATCAGAGGCAGAAAGGACTTGGGGCTGAGCTGCTCAAGAATAAACACATTTTCTGTAAGACGCCATGCCATCAGTTTAAAAAATCTCAAAGGTATTTGTGACAGAGAATGCAGATGTTCATGAGGCTCAAATCTCCCTTGACTAACTGCAGTGTCTCAGTAGGCATGAGAAGGTAAGTTTGTTTACTCCCTGTTTTCCAATGGAAGTGCTGTTTATTGACAATTAAAAGATGGACTCATATGTCTTAATTACTGGATTAAAACCAGTAAGTAATTTTTCATCATGGCTTGGTATGATTGTCAATGATGAAGACAAATATAGTTCGATCTTTTCTTGAAAAACCCCTAATTATGTATTTCTAGGGAAAGATATGGTGCAAAGTGTAATTTCATAATGAGTTTATGGAGGGCTTTCCTCTCAAAATAAAGGAAATAAATCAAACCCAACCTTCTGTTAAGGACTCTTTGTCTTAGCCTTAATAACTGCATATTAGCCACTCATGGCAGGTATGAGTTTCCCACAAAAGAGGGAGCTTTCGGAAAAGTTAGCAAAACTGGCCTGGCTGGATAACTAGCATCAGGCTTTAGCTGAACACATCATGTGTTAGGCAACATGGAAAGTCTGCATAAAGAATCTTTATATGTAGTTGCTTTTGTAGAGAAGAAAGCATGACCAAGTGCCTTAGGAAAAATAATAATATCGTAACTGGAGATTCCTCTCCCTTTTCTTCTTTAGGTCAGGTGAGACATAATATGCCGCCCAGCTGATGTGACAGCTGTGATACCATTTCTATATTTACCCAATGGTTTGCTGGAATCTCATTTTTTACAATATGGTGATCTAAATAATAAAATTAATATTTCTCTGCTTGAGTGAACCTTTCCTGGTAGGAAATTATACAAGTTTCCTTTGAATTATAATATGGATGCAGTGATACTTTCAAATCTGGATTACAGAAGAAAAAGAATGTTTACCACTATATCCTGTAACTCTTATGTTAGAAGCTGGATCCTTATTTCTCTGTTCTGGTCAACTGACATTAACTGTCCCTGTGAAACTTAGGTGTTAAAATACCACTTAAATTTTTTTTAAAGGGCTCAGTTTTTCTCAGAGAAGAAGAGGATGGAGAAATCCTTGTCATGGTGTTACTGCAACAGAACTATGAGGCTTCTCATTTCTTGATACTCTGCTAAGAATTACTCCTAGCCTTTGGCTGGACTGAGCCGAACTCATTAGCAGAAGAATCCTGAAATAACTTGTAATATCTCAGCTAGCATGTCCAGTAGGTCTTTTAGGAATTAGCTCTTCTTGCTGAGAGATTCACTTGTTGCCTAATGGGGCTTCTTCTCTTCCATGTTTTTCTTTTTTTGTCTTTTCCAGTGTGATACACTGTGACAGTAGGTACAAACTCAAAGAGAATCCACAATTGATAGAGATGTCTGAGCTTGGCCCAAAAGGAGCAAGACATAAAGGTCTAATGTACAGCATGCACCACTTTTCTCATCTAGCCCAGTCGGAACTCTGAATTTCATGATTTGACCAGGATTTCATAGATGTCAGCGTGAAACAACTCACAGAGGCCTTTCATGCAGCTTCTCTCCCTTTGTTTCTATCACTGTGTGCTGTATGTGCAATACCCACACAGCTGGCAATTGACACCTTGCTCTCCCTTCCCAACCAGGACAGGGACAGCAGATCATCCACCTCCTCCTGTGCCCACAGGGCAATCACTGCTTCCCATTTCAGCTTGATTTTGCTTAGAAGCCAGATGAAAATGCATCAGCAGAGACATCTGGAGCAAGCAAAAAAGGCAGCCAGAGTTTTGCAACCCCCTGCAGGCATCTTCCCCTATGGAAGGAGAGAAACCACTGGGAAGAGCCAGGGCTGGAGCTCAGGAGGGTCTGAAGGTGAAGGGAGGCTGAGGCTTGCTGTAGGCTGTCCCAAACGCAGCAGCAGCTCCTACAGTCACACAGACACTATAACCTGAGTCCCTTGGAGGAGGATGTCAAGGGAGAACTTCTCATCCTTGCCCTTTTCAATGCTCTTTGTCCCAAACTGGTCACACATAGATCTTGACTGCACTGGTGAACAGCACCTGTGAAATTCCCTGTGGTCTCAGAGAGCCTCAGATGGCTCTGAATGCCCTGTCTGACATCCTCAGACAGTGTGACAGTATGGGCACCTTGTCTCCCGTGCACGTGGGGGACCCTCCTGTGGGACATGTCTAGCCTCTGTAAATCAGCGTTCCCAGGGCTACTGCCTTTAGCACCAAGAGGCCTTTGCACAGAAAAGTGTTTATCCTGTTTCTGCGTTCAGGCTTGCTCCTTTGGGTCACAGGTGTCAAGTCGTTTGAGACAGGAAGAAGGGGCACATAGGCAAGGTAAAGTTCTAGCAACTGAGCTGGGGAATTGAGGTAAAAAAGCAGATACTGCTTGCTGTGGTGTTTCTGCCAGCTGCGTGTTGCTCTTGCCACTATGAACAGTGGTGCTGAGGCTCAGAGAGCTCTAAATGTGGAAGAAAACACATGCAATGCAAATGTCTGAAAGCAGTGTACTGTGCAAGAAAGCTTTTGCTACCCAGGTCCTGATGCTGCTCCAGCACTGCCCCATGCCCAGTCTGCCATGGACAGGGTTGAAGCTGATGACACCTATCTCAAAAAACAGCATTAAGGAGAAAAAGGCTTGGAATGTTTTGTAAGTGGTGGGGAAAGGTCTGTGCACAGCAGCCACTGGAGATGATGATACCTATCTTAAACAAACAGCCCAGCAATAAGAAGAAAAAGGCTCTGAGTGTTTTGCCAATGATGGTATTGTGATCTGACAGCATAGCTTTATTCTGGAGCTGAGATTCAAAGCCTGGATCTTGCTGGGAAAATTAGTTCTCCTTAGATCTGCCAGCATTTCTGT
The DNA here is from genome assembly GCA_013397955.1 of Grantiella picta. Classification (NCBI taxonomy): domain Eukaryota; kingdom Metazoa; phylum Chordata; class Aves; order Passeriformes; family Meliphagidae; genus Grantiella; species Grantiella picta. The sequence continues at coordinate 334,580 of VZRM01006291.1, read as the reverse complement.
TCTCCTGAGGGATAACTGAGCTGTGGACTGTGGCCTTATTTGAGGATTTATATGGCTGCAGTACCTGAGCTTGCCCCAGCTGATGTGACTGTTGTGCCTTCTCATTGTGTGATCTCTTTATTCCACAAGCTTTCACAGAGATCCCAAATACTTCTTTAACACTGATCATGAGGTAACTGGAAATTAGAAGGAAAATGGGGAATCCAAGACAAAATGATTGAACTGAATGGTGGCACTTCCACAGCTATGCCATATATGCTATAAAAAGAGGCTGGGTAAGAAAGAGCAGGAGTGAACTGGCATTGAGATTGAGGTGAGAAAGAGAATAAAAGGGCTGTGAAAATCTTATTTTATTTATACACTCCTCTCTTGTGTCCCAACCTGAGCTGGAAGGAAAGACCATCTGCATTTTTAAAGGTATCTGAAAGATTTCTTTGCCCAGTTTTCTCTTGTGTCCATTGTAAATTGGCACCCAGCTCCCATATGCAGCTTTGAAATACCCCTGGATAGATTAAGGTCCTGAAGTCATTAAATGAATCAAGAGCTGAGCTGGGGACAGAGCTGAGGGCCAGACTGTGATGCACTGAGTTCATGCCCAACAGCCAGACTGCTTGTATGAGCACTGGATACACACATCTGGGTATCCTCATTTTCTTGTTTTTAAAGTGAACAACCATGTTACCCAAGCACAAACAGCACATAAGAAGGCAGGGCATGCAGCATAACCACCTCTCAAAGGGGAAATAGCGCTCAGAAGGAAAATCTCTTGGCACTGTTGGGGAGCTGCGGCTTCACAGACACACCCCCCTGCAATTGTGCCAAGGCTGGTGCAAAGGTATCACATCAAATGATAAGAACAATGAGCCACAGCAGCCTCAAAAACTGTGAAAGGGAGCTTGGGGTGGGAAATGAATCTTTAGGAAACTCAACAATTAAGAGTACAGGTACTCAGCCAGCTTCTCAAGGAAGATGACATAATTCAGGACTTAACACTGATTCATACACATTGACGATCTCAGGACTTAGAGGCTTCAGTTTCTAAATTAGAATCACACAGATGCACATGAAAATCCTGGCACAGTTAATAATCTTGATAAGTATTCTAGCCATTATTTTTAAGCAGAAAAGAAAAAAAAAATCAACCCAAGCCCACCCCCACCCCCCCCAAAAAAAAAACAGTAAAAAAATCTGAATAAACATGAAGGTACCTGCCAAATTAAAATATAGTTTAATTGTTCTGTGTAAATGTTCAAACAAAACATATGTAATGCATCACAGGAAAACATACTCATTCTTGCCTCCTTTCCCAAATAAAAAGATGTCCATTTGTCAGTGCATTTTTAAGTCTAAAAGACATATTAAAAGAAACTCCTATACCATAAATTTTTGACAACTTTGCTCAGATTCAGCTTTCATGAGAGACATCGTTCCCAGTGGTGGTATTCAAGCATTTGCCTTGATAATTTTGCAGTTTGTCTATTTTAGTTTACGTAACAAGAGTAGCTAAAGAACGAAGGGCCAACTCTTCATGTCTGTCAAAACACAAATCACAGGAGCTGTCAGTACTTTGTCAGAAGCCATCAGGGATACACTGCTGGCTCCACCGCACAGTCCTACCTGCATTGCAAGAGAGATGAAAGCAAGTTGTTGTATTTCTTTTGCTCTTTCCTTTCCCTGTGTCATTGAGAACAGTGAAGGCTACAGGAGCCCTCAGTGCCCCTCAGACATCTGAGCACCAGCAGCTCAGGGAGCACCAGTGGGAAGTTTGTTCCAAGCACATGCTCAGGGCTGTACATGCACTGCTGACATTTGGCAGCCTGTGCTGCTGGGCATTCCGGAAAGGAAGGTTCATCACTCCCTGGATCATGGTCATAGGACTGACAGGTCTGTTTAGCTGTAGTGGGGGAGATCTCACCACGGGCTGCTGGAGGGGAGCTGGGCAAACAGCTCCTTTTAAACTATTGACCTATTTCGAGGCACTCCACAGCACTGACATCCCCCATCTCTAGGTGATGCTTGCAAGGAAAATACACTCTTGGTGCATTGCAGACACGCTGTGTTAGGAAAACAGGGAGTTAGAGGGAGCTGACCAGAGACTCGCCTGCCCTGAGCCACTCCTGCAGGCACACCATCTTACCTGGAGGGAGGTCCTGCATATCTGTTCCTGGTTCAGCCTCAGAGCGGCAGGGGAGGTAGGAGTCCCACACACCATACCACGGAGTGGGCAGGGGAATGGATCTCATGCCACCTACACATTGCACAGTGTGCAATAAATAGAGTAGGTGGATTGAATGTCACAGATACATACAGCTCCTAAACTCTTATCTGTCTGCACTGCTATCTGTGCCAGCTGCTTCTCCACCTACCTAGAGGCCTTCTGGTTATGGAAGCCCACAACTTACAATGATATTTTACTTCTATAGAGATACATTGCTTACGCCCACCTTGAAACCAAGCAGAAAACAAATGTTCTTGCTTGGTACTGAAGAGTGACCTGCTCTCTCAGGTGGGGAGCAATCCCCTTTTGTGTGATTTACTGAGACCTGGAAGCTAAATTAGCAAAGGCAAAGAATAGCTTGCTTGTTTTTTCAGTTGGATATGGTTTACCTCTAGCACTGGAAATGGCAACCAGTCACTCCTGCTCTCTTCCACTATCTCTGTTTGGGAGCTTGCAGGGTTTGCCAAAATGTGAGTCCAGGTCCAGATATGGGGCCTGTGGTACTACCACACACTTGGCTGCATGGCATTCCTTATCTTCTTTCTTGCTAATATCCCTGTTGGGAATCTTACACAGATAAAAATAGGCTACAGTGTCTGCTTCTCCTTCCCAATGATTTGCAGACAGATACTTGCCAAGTGTCTAGTGACTCATTTATTTGGGAAAAAAAAATGACCACAACAATGCAATCTGCAAACCCACACTTTTCCCACTCCCATATAAGAAGCATTTTTAACAGTCACTCAGACCTCGTGTAGAACAGCTCTTAGCAACCTGCTCCTCTGTTTTTCTCTAAGGAGTGATGAATACAACTCCAGGGGCCCAATTTCCATTGCCTTTTTCTTTTGGGAGCCACTCACTCCACGCAAAGTGTACATGACACAAGTCTGGAGACCCAAGTTATTGAGCAGAGGTTGGGTGGACAGGCATGGACTGGGCTGGTGGAGCTGACAACACTCTGTCCTTGCCATGAGGCTGGAGACTAAATCTCAAGTATGCTTTGTTGCTCTGTGGTTCTGGTCCAGTCATCCATTTATCCAGTGAAAAGTTGCTTTAGATGTTTTTTTCAGCAGCTTGTGCAACACTGCACTGGATGATCTGGAGAGGAGTAAGTGCTGCGTTTCTCTGATGATGTTTTTGTAATTGAATACACTTGGGCAGCAGAACCTTTACTAAGACGTAGAATAGATTTTGAAAACAAAAATAAAAGGGGATAAGAGAAAAGAAAAACCTCTATGAACAAAGAGACCAAACTTTTGGCACTTACCACTGAATGCAATGCCATTACCTGTACTCCTGCATTGCAGTAGTTGTAGGTGGACTGACTCCTCAGACATGAGCTCTTGCAAGGCCAGATCCAAACAAAGGAGCCACAAGCCTATTCACAAGTGTAAGCATAAAATAGATTTTCTGTGTTTAGTGCCACTCATGTCTGAAAATCCCAGCAGCACTCCAAAAAACCTCTTGCTGAGGCACAGAGCAGTTCAGGAGTCACCAAAAGGCCACAGTGTTTGTGAGTTGCAGAGCAGGAGCCAGGAGTCCCAGTACTTTGCTCTATACAGAAGCAGTTTGGTAGGACACAAAATGCCAGGGTGGATCAATGCCTATCATTTATAACTGTCAAGAAAGTGTATTTGAATTTCCCTGATGGGAGAAGCAGACATCTCAAAGACTATTTTCAGAGAAGGACTGGTGTTTTCCCGTGTCCTTGGGAGCAAAATTTCTTGTCATTTCCCATTGAATTCTCTTCTACAACTTGTCGGCCTGGATGCATAATTACGGTGCTTCTGAATTTCACTAGGAAGTCAAAAAGCTGGGGGTTCTTATCTAAGCAAAAATCCTCCAACTCTCCACCATCTCACCTCCATGACACAATTTAATCAATACCTACCTCCATTTAAATATCCCACCATCTCTTATTCATGATGCTGAAAAGCCCTGGAAAAATTAATTACTAGACTATTTTCTACTCAGGAAACAAAAAATTAAAAATTTTGGCATTCTGTTTTTAAATAATAAATAGAAAATATTTATTTTACAGCATTTTCAAGATCATTTTGACAAAAAGGCAGTTTTCATCAAGCATTTGACAGACCAAAAGAAATAACTTCTACAGGAAGCTTCATAGCTCATACAGCTGCATACACAAGGTGAGTTCTTGCTCTTTAGATATAGTTACATATGTGTATGTTTTCAGTTTTAACAATTACAAACTAAAAGCTAATATACTGAATTTCAAGAAAACTCTTACTCATGATATAATTACATTGCAGTAATAAAATCAGTGCTTATATGCTCAAAACAGACAGATATGAAAACAATATAGTACCTTGCTACTTTGCCATCTCCTCGTCTATGCAAATCTGTTATATTTCTTCTTCTTATCTCCCTCAGGTCTTCAAAGACTGGCTTCTTAGTATCAGCTCTGTGCTACTGACAAAGTATGGCTTTGGAAACAGCACAGCAGATCTTATACTACAATTATTAGAAGATAGAATTCATTGCCAGCACAGTGATCAGCAAAGATGATATGGCATTTTCCTCGCTGCTTTAATGAGCAATCAGCATTTAAAAAAAAATGAAACAGCAACAAAAAATATCCCCCCTAAAAGCCCCAAGCAGAAAAAAAAAAAAAATCAACCAACTAACCCTAAGGTGTCTTCAATTCATTAGAGACACCAATATACTGACAAAAATGTGTCTTTGGGCAAAGTCATTTCATGCTTTCCACATCAGGACGATGATAGCAATTGGCCATGAGTAACATTGAAAGGAGCACACATTGTGAAAACAGGATGAGGAAAAAAAGACTCTATCTGGTTTTGAGCATGAGCCAAACCTTCCAATACCAATATTGCATAATTAGGAAAAAAACATGAGATTTAGATCTTCAGAGAAGAATTGATAACTAGCAGGACTTCTTAAAATTCAAGTGAAAAGAAAGAAAAAGAATAGAATTATAGTGAATTCAGAAAAACTCGGATAGAACATTCAAAAGAAGCATGGTTAAAATCAGGGCTTGCAACTATATTAACAGCAAGATATTCCTTTAAAATATTTTTTGAAATGAAGTGTAGAAGTGTGGGGAAGATCCTCAGCTGAATCCAGTAGCACAAAGAAAGATCACAGCAGCTAAAATCCTGACCTGTGTATGTATAATAAGAACATTTATAAATAGGGTAATCATCGTTATAGTTAAGTTCAGGCCACAGCAATTAGACCTGCACTTTGATCATGCCAGTCATTAGGAAGCTTTGGATTAGGCCCATCTCTAGGAAACACATGAAAGATAGAGGAGGAATAAACGACAGAACTACAACTGCCTAGAAGTGACCATTAGGATGCTATATTGTATGTTAAATACAAGAAGTGAAAGCATAAGGAAAGAACATGCAACTAAAGACCATAAAGGGTTTAAAATAACTGTCAATAGCAAAACCTGGCATTTTATGCACACATTAAGCACTGATGAAATTTCCTGTCCTGACGTGGTTTTATTTTAAATTATCTGAAGCAGTGAAATAGTTAAATTACTTTTCCTGTCTCACCTGCAAGATTTCTTGAAGAGCTTTTTCTTTTTTTTTTTTTTTTTTTTTTTTGGTGGTTTTTTTGGTTGGTTTTTTTTTTTTTTTTTTCATTAGCCACGCTTGCTGCAAAACATGTAAAATAACAAGTTTCCAATGCACTGGTTATTAATACCATATGTCTACTTCATAAAGTATCTGCAAAACAAAGCACCCTATTATAAGGGTAACAACTGTCTCAGGTTGTATATGAAAAAAAAAGGATGTGTTAGCACAGCATACAAACCTCCAAAGATCTATTGAATATTTGTAACAACGCAATATAAAAACATGATTTAAACATAAAAATATTCATAGTCTATAAGACAATCTTCCAGTGTTAGTTATTGGACATTACTCTTCACACATACCGTACCCACACACACAGATACACAAATGTACTCTCACTCTCTTGCCTGGAGGCTCTGTAACCCACAGTGTGGAATTGCCTTTCTTCCAGATTAACAGTTGTTGCTCTAAGTAAACAGCTATTTCTCAATGCATTTGATTCCAAAGTAACACAAAGGAATGATGCAATGACATGGCAAAATACGTTGTTTTATGAAAAGATAGTCAATAAATATTGTTCTGCTACAGGAAACGTTGTGTAACAGTTTAGCCACATGGTTTGCAACGTTATACAAAAGGGCAGTTTTTTTAAGTCCTTATCACATTACTATGGCAAGGCTTTCTTCAGAAACCTCTTGAGTCTTGATCATATTTCTCGCTCTGTTCACAATCAGCATTAAAAGAAGCCCAAATCCCCCAGAAAGCAGCCTAGTTTGAAGAACAAATTGTTCAGATGGGAGTCAGTAAGAGCCATGTGCTTTCACATTATCTCCTCTGCCCCAAACAACATTCCACAGTTATGCCACCTGTAGAAACCAGGAAAAAATATGTATGCATATATGTCTCATATACAAGTATCTTTGCTCCCCTTCACCACACTCCACCCTTCCAGCTCCTGGGAGTGTTGCTCCCATAGCAGACAGACAGCAGTCATCAGGTGTGCTAATGACTTCTCCAGGTCACACTTCCCAGAGTCCTTTTCAAGCATTGCCAAGAGAGGGTGTGACTAAGTGTGATTATATTCTTTTCCTGCGTGTTTAGTATTTTTTTTTTTTGCTATAGAAGTTGTCTCTTTAGTTTGTGCTTTTTTATGGTTTCCTAACATTTTCCCAAAGTACAATATTTTTATTTTTAACACATAGAGAATTTTGAGCCCTCAGAATGGATTTTTAATTTTCTTTTTTCTTTTCATTTTAGTTATTTAAGTGCAGGATGAAATGTTTGCTCTGTCATCTGTCCCTTTGTTCTCTGCTCCGTCTCCCCACAGCCCTGGCAGACTTGTGTCCCCAAGTCCTCCCAGCGGGCAGCTGCCTAAGTCCTTCCCACTTTGTCTCTTGCAGCATCTACAGGGTGGACGAGCTTTGCTTATAATCCCTCAGGATGACAGAGGCGTAGGTCACGTCTGGGGGTGTGCAGAGCACCGACTCCGAGACAGGGGAGCTGGGCACGGAGCTGCCTGAAGCCACGGAATCCCGGAAAGGGGACGGCGGAGTCAGCGCCGGAGAGTCTTCTAGAGTCAGTTTGCTGGTTGCCGGCTCCTCGTCCTCCTCCTCCTCCGTGCTCTTCTCGTACACATATCCCTGGATGAGCTTCACCTTCTCGCTCTCTGCTTCCTCGGCCGGGGGAGACAGGGGCTCCTGGCTGAAGGCAGCCTGGAAAGGCTGCAGGGGCAGCTGCTGCGGTGGCGGGGCTGGGTAGGGAGGCCGCACGGCGTTCCCTGAGCCGGCAGTGGGGAGGACGGTGTTGAAGTCGGGGACACCGGGGGCAAACTTGTTGACCACTCCTTGCAGCTGGTCCATGAGAGACTGTGGCTGCAGGGGCAGGGTCTTGGGGGACTGCTCGGGCAAGAAGAGCTGGGTTTCCTCTGCCGTGGCTTGCAGCGGGGGGGTCGTTGCCACCCTCCTGTGCACCACCATGGAAGGACTGCTGGACTGGTTGAGGCGAACGGGTTCTCTGTTTTCTTCCTCCACCACATTGTACAGAGTCTTACTGCTGATGTCGGTAAAAGTCAGACTTTGGCCGTGGTAGTCTTTAGTGAGGGGTTTGATCACCGCTGTCTGATTGCACCCTGTCTCCTGGTTCTTCACATGCACTGAGAGTCTGTGCCACGTATGTTCTCCCTTTGGATCTTGTCTTCCACCTGGTTCAGACCATGACACAGACTTTCCATTAGAACTATGAATAAAATAAAGATGGGTTTATTTGCATTTACATTGCAAAGTCACAGGCAGTATAACAAACAAGAGTACAAAAATACTGATTGCTTTGCCCCATTAGTGAGCCTCCCCCCTCCAGTTTTTCATGTTCTCCCAGAAATACTACATAAGAAAACAGCAGTGTCTTTCAAGAGCAGCAATTACTGTGATTTTCATCCAAAAGTGATTACTTCCTGTTGGTTATCCATCCTACAGCCAACCTGGAAAGGCTAGCCTGCGGGAAGGGCTCTGGAAGGGCCATCTGGGGTTCGAGGACTTGAGCTGTCAGTTTGTATCTAGGTTTGCTCACCATTTTGCAGGGGGGAAGGAAAGAAACAGGGAAAAAAGTCACAGAAAAAGCTTTTATTAAGCCTGATTTATAAGAAACATTTCCAAGCTGTTGGAAGAAAAACAACCCACAGTCATACCCTTTGGCAAACTGGGTAGAGAGAGAAATAGTTGCTAACTCCTCCTTTCCTTTTTATTCTCTCTCCCCCTTTTGCACTTAGAAGCAGATTAGCTATCAGAGAAATGAAGGACTCCCAGGGTGTCCTTCTTCCCGGGTGTCTGTTATTTACAAACCAGGCTAAAATGCTGGGACTGAAAACAGCTGGTTTGTGTGGGAGGAGGAACAAGCAGCAGCGTGACCATGGTGAGTCAAACCCTCCAACTCCTCATACGGGCTGGGTCCCTCAAAACGCTGGGCAGCTGGGCTGAGTGAGGATCTGAAGGTCAGGTCTGCCACTGAGGAACTGTAGGTTTTTGCATTTCCCTGTACCCTTGAAGAGAGTAGCACTCAAAACTGAGTGGTAGCTCGTGAGCAGCTGGTGGGACAGGGAGCTGTACAGTGCTTTAGAGGACCAAGCAACTGTTTTATTGCAGGACAGGCAGTAGAGATGGTTCCCAAATTATGAAATACATCACCTGGGTGGAAACCAGAGACGGAGAGAAATTCTTAGATGATTTATTTGAAGCAGCCTTATCTCAGTGTTTCAAACCTCAGGGGCCAGAGGCAAACAAAGGATTAAATTTCAGATCCTGTGATTGTGGTGCAGATGGGAGACAAAGTGAGTGGGAGGCTGGCACTGCAGCCTCACCTCCTGCTACTGCACACACCAGGGGAAATCACTTCACCTACAGTATTGCAGTATTGTTCTAAGTACTTTGCTTTCCTTGCTCAGACTCTCATGGTTCTCTTTTTTAAGGAGTAAATCATTGCCACTTGAATTTTATAAAAAACCTTTTTGACTGACTTTGTCATAGCTGGAAGAGACTGGTTCAACACAGATAGTGTTGTAAATCTGTCAAAACAGAAGAGAAATATACATGACAATGTGTCACTTTTCTGCTGAGCAGTAAGTACTCCCAGAGAAAAAAAATAATAACTTTAGATGGTTCCAAGCTGGGAAGCTCATCTCCAACTCCAGACTCCAAATGCTGGACCTGTGACTCACCACCTCTGTGGGAACTGGGGCACATGAAAGGGCCAAGCTAAAAAATTCATAACTCCCCAAAGCATGTAGTTGGTAGGACCTGGAGCTGTTTGGATTTAGAGCTATAAAAAAGCCAAGTTCCCAGCTGAAGAAGGAAATCTCTATATTAAAGTGATCAATGAAAAGATAAGAGTGAAGGTTTAAAAGCATTCCCGTTTTGATCAAAATGGGCTATGGTATGATTTTTTTTTTTAAGTGCTATAGAGATAAGCAAATGAATGTAACTCTTGGGTGTGAAAGATTTTTAAAGTAATGTTTTAACATGCCAAGAGCTGCAAACTCTTCACACAGAAACACATTTAGTCTACACGAACTACAAAACAAGTCTCTTCTTGTACAGAGGAAAATAAGTCAAGCGCTGTCATATTATATTTTGCTGATGCTGTAGCTTACAAATATAGCAAAGGGCTTTTTCTAAAAAATATGATGATTATCTGCTGCCTTTTATGCTAAGTCCACTTCTGCATAATTTGTTTCTTCATATCTAGTTCTGGTGCATCATCTCACTTTTGAATTCCTCCTCACACCATCTGTTTAGTCTCTATCTCGTTTTATTTCTAAGATTTTGTATTTTACATCAAAGGCAAGTGCAGCTATTTTAAGGAACTCACTACCTCTGTCTTCAAGTCTTGCTCCTATTTAATTCATTTCCCTTTCCCTAACTTCTCAACTTCTGCTCTTCTCACTTCTTTCTTCTGTAGCATTTTCCATAGTCCCAAATCAATGGCCATGCTTAAACTGTGCTGGGATTGCAATACTCAAATGTGAGCAGACCACGTCATCAGGGTTTTTCTGGTACCAACTTGCTCTTTGGGGAGAGCTGGTGCTGCTGAAACTCCTTGCCTCGGCTTGCCAGACCTTACTGCTCATGGCTCCAATAGCCTCATGACAAAGAGCTTTAGAGCTGCGGTGGTTCTCTGTGGGATCCATTTGACAATATCCACTGATTATTCACCTCAGATTATTGTTCCAGCTCTTTCCCTCTACATGTGCTCCTTGCTATGTCCAAGCACTGTTAGCCTGCTAATGAGCCACATTTTGAGCTGGAGTCCCAAGACTGTCATAAGAAATACATGGGCTCTGTCTTGCTGGATGGCTGGCAGGAGTCACACTGCGACTGACACATTCAGGTAGAATTCATAAGTGATGTGCAAGATAAACACTTGTTATGCTGGAACAAAGAGGGGCCATCTTGAATACCATTAACTGACATTTAGTCAAAAAGCAAAGACAGGCCTGCAAAAGCTCAGACCTGAACTGAATCTCTATGAGAGAAGGAGTCATCTCACTTGTGCAAAGATATGATCAAAATCCTGACTACGTCATCACCATTTGCTAAGTGATTGTCATCTCCTCTTTTGAAGGAAGCTTCCATTGGATAAGGTGAAGGTCAAAATGCCTGGCATAATGGGAGAAGGGATGGTTTTCCACACAAAGGCACTGAGCCAGATGACAGGTGAGATATTGGCAACCTGATGTTCAATTGCATAGTGACATGATGGAACTAAGTGGTGGCTTTTTCATTTTGTCAGTAGGATGATTACCCAGTTCATGTCCATGTATTTATTTGTCTTTCTTAACTCTGTCCATTCTGCTGTCGATTTCTCATAGGATTTAGACTTCACACTTCCTGCGTAGAAGTGAACTTCTTGGAGTCTCAAGAGATCTTAGGTTTGTGCTTATGTATACCCAGTATAACACTCCAAATACTATTTTTTTCAAATCCTCCCATTTAGTCTACATGTTCAGACAGATTCCTGGATACCCTGCCAGGACATAACATGGGTTTGCTTTTGCTTTTAAACAAGAGCATTCATTGATTTTAGCTGCTTTTTCTCCATTTTCACCACAGCTTTATCTATGGGTTTTTTACTTTTGGGGAAATAGAAGTAAATATATTTTTTGTGTGAGTTTTTATTAGTTTCCTGAGCAGAGATGTTGCTGTTTTTGGTAATTCAAAATTTTCCTCTTAATACATGCATTGATCTTTATAACATACTCTCTGCGTGACTCTGGGGCAGTCATTTGGAGGCACTTTCAGCTGTTTATTACTGACACTTAACAATATGGAAAACAACTTGAGATCATAATAGTTACTTGCTGAAAATCTTTGAAAGAACTGATGCACCCAAGTCTGAGACTGTGGTTCAAAATACACCTGCCCAGCTATAGGTCATGCCTATAACTTGTTAGTTGGCTCACTGTTCATTGTAAAGTATCTCCAGCTGCTCAAAATCTGGCCCCTCATTGTGACCAGGAGTTCCCCAGACTCAAGTCCGGTTTCAGGCCAAGAACAGAGTCCTGCTCTTGCCAGTTCCTGGAGGATCTGCCCTTGCTGGCTTCCTTGGAGTAGTGTCAAGTCTGAGTACCCCACAACAGTTGGTACCTCTCCACACTGCAGGATTCTGAAGATGCTTTTATTTAGACATTGGATAGCAAGGGTTTCTTTTCATCTTAGAAGCTGAATACTTTTGACGTGAAAAATTATTGTCCCATTGGTCTAGGGTAAGTTAGCCTGTGCAACTCTCTGATCCTTTCACCAGTGAAGTTATAACCTGAGATCCAGACCACGGAGGATTAAATCACCTTTGAGCCCTGTGTGCCTGAAACTTTGTCTTCTTTCTTTTCCCTTGAACATTTTATGCATAACAGTCCCTAACTGATAGCACATGAAATGGTGAAGCAGAATGATATATCTTCTGATGAGGTTAACTCCAGGAACCCACAAGTTGGAAAAAGGTTTCAGGTGCAGTCAGGCAAAGCGCTTGAGAAAGAGCCCTTCCTGTTAAAATAGGAAGGGACATTCCTTGATCTGTTAAGAGTTCATCCCATGTTTTGTCCTTTTGGGATGCCAGAGTGGTGGGCTGCTATCTTCTTTAAGTGGCTGTAAGCTGAGGAAGAATCTTTAGCTTGCTGAGTGATCCAGTCATTTGAGCCAGTTTGTGGTGTTAGACAAGACACAGAGCACAGATTTAATATATAAAGCTGTTTTTAAAAAAGCAACAATTGCAATTAACCAGAAGAAGGGGTTATACGAGAAATTAGAAATGTTACCTGTTTTTCATTGCCATATGGATGCTTTGGCCCGACCTACCTCCTTGTAGTCACTATAGTAACTGAAATGCCACAGCCAGAAGGAAGCACTGGGATAACCTGGCAGTCCCTTCTATGAAGAAAAAATCTTAGGAATTGATGTAAAATACAACCTGAGAAGAGCCTATCTACTTTGTCAGCAAAAATTAAGTCCAAAACCAACCCTGAGCTATCTTCCCAGCAGAGGAGGTCAGTGTCAGGTGCTGGCCATTCAATAAATGAACCTCCCACCCTCACAGAGTGGGGAAGAGTTGCAGCCATCAACAGCTGCTCCAGAGCGCAGTGTGTGCAGGGCTGTCCCTGAGCACTGGCACAGAGGTGACCAGCCTTTGGAGGCAGTGGGACACAGAGCAAAAGGGAATGCCCTGTTCAAAGGTCTGCATTGGCCAAAAACTTTGCTCATCCCCACAGAGCAGTTGCTGATGAATGCCATCCTGGGGAAGCCAGTGGAGGAATTTCTGCTCTGCTCACAGAGAGACAATTTGTCAACTACAAGTTTTCTCCAACCGTGCAGTCAGGTAACAGCTAATGAGCCTGAGTAGAGCTCTATCCCACTGCTACCTCACTGTTCCCAGAGCCCAGGCTAACAAGCCTAAAATTTAAGGCTAATACCTGCACTGCAGCACACTGCAGGTGCTTTGCTGGTATCCCCAAGGTCTCTTCCATTATTGTCTCCATTTCAGTAAGGCCACTGGGGTATGAAATTTGATTAAGGGAGTGAGCAGATTTTAATCCAGGGTAGTAATATCTCCCTGCACTGAGCAGCCCCTCCTCTCAGAGCTGCCACAAACAGCCCTGACGCTCATTAGCAAAGCAAGCCACACTGGTCTGTGTGTTCCTGCAAGCCTAACTTCTGGAACATTGGTTCCAGAGACTCATCTCTTAAACTTGGGTTGGTAAAACTTCTCTGACTCTCCCATGAGCACGGGAACCATCATCAACCACTATCCCTTTTTGGGTATGCTCAGGATTTTGTCTGATATAATCACCTAAATGAGTAAAAGAATCACAAACCAATTTCAGCCTTAGTTTGTTTTCACTATAATCTCTATCTCAGTGATAAGAGGAACTTAAAACTGTTCTCACAGTATGGCTCCAATGCTTTTGTAAGTGCTGTATAATTAGAGCAAAGTTTAACCTCCCACTTGTTTTTCTGGAAATTTAAATTACTTAACTAACTTTTTCTTGTGACACAATATTCTATGTAAATTACAGCACTGCTTTAAATGTATGATGGCATCTACGACACAAAATATAGGAAAACATAATGCTGTCACACTGTCTTGCCAGGGCAGAACCTGATGATGCTTAGGGGTGTTGTGAGTGAGCTCAAATCCAAAGCTGCCTTTCCAACTCTCTGTCTTGCTACTGGCTTATGTCAAATAAATTTAACATATTAATTTCCTTCATAAGTTACTCTAATGCAGAAGTTATTACTTTATTTGAGTTACGCATAGTCTTTCTACTGTATAGTGACCCTATTGATAATTGTGGGTTTTTTCTCTTTTTTAAATTGAAATCTTAACTTCATACAGTCTGTAGTGTGGATGAAGTAGCCATGTCTAGGCTGAGTACCCTGTGATGAGATCCTGGTTTTCATCCACAGGGTCACCAGGTTGGGGTCAAACCCTTGGGCAGGATCAAGGTTGGCAGCCTCCATCACCTCTCTGCTCTGGTCACCCAGATGAGGAAAGCTGGAACCAGGACTGGGGTCATTCCCTTTATGTTTGTGCTACCATGGAACCGGTCACGTCTAGGCTCATACCTGACCCTAGGGGCAGGGAATTTCTTCTAAATCCAACAGCTCAGATATAGCCAAATATCCCAAAATAAATAGCTTTATTGCCTTTGAAACTTAACAATAATGTTTATGTACATAGGCATTTTATACAGCTGTGAATTTGGAGGGAGAGGGGAGTGGTGATAGAAGTGGTCACTGCATTGCTTCAGTGTAGTTGAAGTCCCACAACTTCAGCATGTATCACAGATCTTGCCTACCTAGCTCAAGAGAGGTGTGAGAGAATATTACACTGATAATGTGTATGAAGGTCTGACTACTAATTATAATTACTATTCGAAATTCATTGTTTCATCTGAAATACAGAAGCTGTGTCACATTTTACTCATCTAATTATTAGTGAAATAATTTGGTTCACCTGTGTGTTCATTAGGTATTTTGAAGAAGTTGTCAATAAATACTAGTAAGTGTTGCTTGAGGAAACAACCTATTAGATAAAACAAATAGATAATACAAAGTTCAGGAAAATCAACAATTTGTTGAAACAGCAAGAAAATTCATCCAGTGTTCAAGAAATGAAGATGAGAAACCTGCAAATCAAAGTGAAATTAGAAGTCCTCTTCCTAGTGAATAGCTTTTGAATCTGTTTATTTTATTCTTATTAATAAGTAAACCCCATCAACTATTCAGAAGTAATTCATCCTACTGAACCACTTTTGTAATTTTTTTAAGGATAATAAAGTTAATGCATGGGAAAAACATAGTGTAAATCAACAGAGGTCCTCTGTTAGCACATTTGCGTTATCTGAAGGTGTCTCATGCTGCACATTCAAATAAATGCATATGACGGTGCGCCAATGCCAATGCCTGGGCTGAAGCATTTATTCTGACAGGCTCAGAAGGGAGCCCAGTTGATAGAACCTGAAAACTGAAAAGTACAATGTTTTGATCAAAGGAACCTGGAAAGCTTAGGAACATAGGAAGAAAATGCTAGCATTAAATTCATGTACAAAGAGTGTAGGTGGGTGCAACTAAGGCAAAATGGTCTGTAGGACTGGGAGACTGTGAAGATCAACAACCCTCAAAAAACATTACATCAAAAGAAATGCCATGGAGCTGCTGTTAAATAAGAAACACTAATTAATGAATTTTGAATATAGTAAAACCACAAAAATTGCCTATGAATTCTTTGTTCCCCACTCAAAAGCACCACACCATGGTGCAGAGATCAAGAGATCTTTACTATGAATGCAGTTTAATAGTAATTAAGACAGTTGGAGGTTTTTCCTTGCTTTCTGTAATCCTCTGTGGTTCTGAAGGAAAATTATTCAGGCCACCATGTTTTTTACCAGAAAGATATTGACAAGATGAGAGCTGTATAGTGGACAGCAACAAAAACCCACTGGGGACGGAGGATAGAGTGCATGAGATAAAACTAAAATATCCAAATATATTCCTTTTTCTTTCTCAAGCATCTCAAAGGCATTAGCCCCAAGCCTGAAAGGTATTTCACATGGCATAGAGATGCCCAACTGAGACCCCTAAATGAAGCTACAAAAAGGGAAAATTTTGCTGCCCACCCAAAATATTTCCTAGTCAATAGCTGTATCAAAGCAGGAATGAATTCCTAATGAACAGAAAAGCCTGTTGCCCTGGATATTTCCTGCCAAAAATTGTGCAACTCTTGCAGAGGTAGCTATCAATGAGGACCTTCTCCCACTATAACTTGTCAGATTCTCTGGTATACTTGAGAATAAAATAAACTCCCTACAGTTTAAACAAGGCTTAAAGACCCATCAGACTTGCCTTAACATGCCAGCACTTTGAGTGCTTAACCCTGTGGCAAACTTAACCAAGTTGCCACAGGAAGCTTAGTCATGAGGCCCCTGGTTTGTGATGTACTGCTCTCCCTAATATGCTGCAGTACATAGAGCAGCCTGAGAAGCCTGTGGGTTTCTTGGGTGTTTCTGAAAGTTTCCATGGTAACGAATGAGCAGCTTCAGAAGAAAAGAGCCCTGAAACTCGGAGCTGATGTTTCTGGGTTTTTTTAATAAGACAATAAAATTTTATGATTCTATATTTTGATGATTCTGCATTTCTAAGCATCTTCAGGATTGTACAGAGAATGGAGACGAACATTAGTGAAAAGAATGATGCTAACTATTATGTGCATCAAAACACAAGACAGTTTCAAGACTGTACATCTAATTGCTTGTAACTGGGAGCTCAGGGCAACCACAGCACACATGGTGATTTCTAGCATGTTGGGGTGGTGAAGCAGGGCTTACTAAGGAAAATCCGGACTTGCAAACTGCTGCAGTTTTGGTGAATGAGGCTGAGGCTCGAGACCAGGTGGCGGTGATGCGCAGCTCTGATATGATGGACATTTGTCTACTGCTCAGACTGGGTGTGTGGCCACAGGGAGCTCAGCTAGTCAGTTGCTGATGAAGAACATGCCCTTCCCTGGGCCACAGTGCAACACTGCCAGGCCTCTGAACACATCAGCCCTGGCTGGAGGGAGAGGGAAGCCTGAGGGGCAGGGATGGGCAGAGAAACCAAAATAGCAAGCTTCATGCTCAACAGGTCTGAAGAACTCCACTGCTTCTTAAAGCCTTTCTTATCTGGGCAGCTGCCACAAGCATTTGGAGTCCTGTTGACAGGTTGGAGTCCCACCAGAAGTGTTTCTCAGGACCTCATGTGGATAAGGATTTTTTTTCCAAATTGAAAAAAAAAATCCCAAGTATTGTCATGCAAAAAGCAGGAGGTTCAGCCTTCCCTGTGCTCAGGAGTTTCACGGCTTGTGCCCATGCTTTTTTGAATAGAATCTGTTGTTGCTTTCGCTTTTTCATCTTAATAGTGTATCTGTGCTTGACTCCCATTTGAATTTCCAGACAGACAGTTGGTGATCTGTACCCTGAGAATCTGCAGCACTTGTTCCAGTTCAGAAAAGAAGGGCATATTGTTCTGACTGGAAGCAGGTAACATAATGTTTGCACTGCTCCTTACACTGCTTGTGTACAGTTTGCTTTTCAGGGTGCCAAAGCTGGTTGCTGCACAAGCCCTGTAAAGCCATCATTACTGCTCCAAATTATGTATTTTGTGGATTTTTTTCCGATATGCAAATCAGAGGGACAGGTTGGATTGAATTAACATTATTACTGCATGCTCACAAATCGCATAGACTCTTGGAGACATACACAGAGCTAGAATGCTTTGCACTCATCAGAGCAGTGCAACAACATCTCTGGTTGCAGCGAGCAGCACTGCTCAAAATGCTGTGTCAGTGGATCACAAGCATCTGTCCACCGAGTCACTGCACAATCTTCCCTGGGGTGGGGAACAGGACTGTTTCACATCTGCTGCTTATCAGAGGGAAATGAGTACAGATCTGGAAGAAATGGGGTGAAACCTTTCTGGTTTTGCAGCAGCTTGCTTGTTTTCTCCACCTTGTTTGTGTTTGCTCAGAGAGGGCAGTATTTGCACTTCTTGCTTCGGAAGAGCTGAACTTCGCTATTGTCTGCTGAATGCAGAATTATGCAGAATCTGAACATCTTTCAGAAAATACAACAGAAAAAATTCACTGTTATTATTTTGAGGTGCTGTTTGTTCCTACACCAAATCCTGCTGGTTTTATTTACAGGTGCCTTCTTGTGATTTCCCTGTTCTGCAAATCCCACAAAACAAGTGTTTTCTGCGTTCTCTCTGCTGGCTCTGCAGCTGCAGTATGCTAACAAGCACTGGCTAGCAAGAGCTGTGCACAGCAAAGGTGTCTTGCCACATAAAGCACACAGGATAATGTCATCTTTAGGCAAAACTATAAAAAAGAAAAAAATGTTGGCTAAATGGATAAAGAAGATAAAATTAGTACAAAAAAGAGGACGTATTTGCAAAGTTGTAGGCATTTAGAAATAAAAAAGTAAGAGCTGCAAAAAAATTATTCAGTGTCCTCTTTATCACATCTGGACAATGTTTAAGGTATTGTGTGAACCAAGGGGACATTAGCAAATTTCCCATCTTTAATGGCATGCACCACATTTGTCCCATCATTAGACATGATAAACCAATGAGAAAAAGAAAGCAAGGGGTAAAACCACTCTTTGTCATGCAGCTTCTCTTACACATTCACTGCAGGGATTTTTCAAAGCTGCACATGTGCCGACGGACACTGGCTGGTGGGCGAGAATTCTGGCTGCCTCTTCCTGAAGATTGAAAAGAAAAAGACACCCAGTGAGTGGTTATACACATGTGCACACATGGTGGCTATACCACTCAATAGGTGCCTGTCCTGACCTATGTCTGGGGGTTTTCCCATCTTTTCTCCTCTTGTCACCTCAACTTCCACATAGATTTCTCCTTGGCTGCAGCACAATACTGTTTAAAATAAGTTTCCGTGATGCTCATTCTGCTTCCTGTGCTGAGCCTTGATATACTTTACAGACCAGATGGCAAGGGCTGCTGTGCATGTAGCTGTCAGAGGAATATTGCTCCTGGTATTCTCAACATAGGATGAAATGATGAAAAAAGGAGCATCTGCCCTTCACATCTTATTTACAAAAGCATCACCAAAAGTTTTTGCTGGTGGAGTTTTTAACATGTACTCAGCTGCTGCTTTTTCTTTTGTGTCCATTTCCCTCATCTGTTTTTCTAAATGTTTCTTTTACTTTTGGACCTCTGGCTGAATAGTCACTAGCTTTCATCATATGTAATTTCATTGCTGTACTTCTTTTTTTTTTCAAGGAAAAATTTGGCTGATTGAGGTAGACACAAAATGAATAGTCTCCTAAGCACTCTATCTGCAACGGTAATTCAATACAGAATTGCAGATTGCTGTTTAGGCAGTTAATATTGGACGATTTCCACTTCATTTTCCTTCTCTTCCTTGCCCTACCAAGCAGATGCAAATTCTCATTCGTCTTCCCCAGTATCAATAAAAATAATATACACACACACGCTTGCTTTGACAAAAATTGCAGGTATTGATGGAATATATCAATGAATTTCTGGAAAAAAAAATCATCATTGTATTGCAAATAAAATGCAAATTGAAATTCAGCATTTCTCCCCATCAAACAGTCATAGTGCATGCTTGCCAGACTTCTGTGTACCTCAGAACAACAGATTCGTGGATGGTGTGTGCATGTACTACATACTCAGTACATGAGCCAAACAAGCCATTCCCCTCACCACATACCAAAGCACAGCAGCACAGCGTGATGTACATGGAACTCATGCATACCCATTTGGAGTGGTAGATGCCTTGAGATGACGTCTGAACTATTATGAACAAAACACAAATAAGACATTCTGCTGAGCAATTTTGCCAACCTGCTCACTTTGAAGCCTCTAGAAAAAATAAATTCCTTACCAGGTGTAATGAGATCTCTGATATTTGAAAATTTAAAAGTGATCATGACTAGGAACTTAGTTACTGTGCTCTCTCCTCCACCCTATTAAAGTTACAGGGATTATTAAGCTGCTGATTAAACAGAATATTCAACACTTCTACAGTCTTCCAGTTTTCTTAATCAATTGAGAGAATAAGAGCTTTCTACTTCCTGTGCTTTTTGTTCAGTCACAGGAGTTAATTTTAATAAACAAGTAGCAACTTGCAGTTGATTATCTGAGAGAAAAGTGCAGATCAAAATTTTACACACATGCAGTGCTGTACGCACAACTGAGGGCAGGCAGCCACAGACAGCCCTACTTAGGGACCCTGGAAAAGGTGGAAGACTTTTGTTTCGGAACACTGAGATCTCTCTGAGTCAACAGGCTTTGCCAACCATCATGCCTCATCTGCTGCAGTTTGCTGTCACTTATGGCTTGCTTAGCTGCACCCTGCCTGTATTATTTCTTATTCGTATATATCCCTGGAGTGAGTTCAACACATTTTGCTCTCCAAGCTTTGGACATTTGTAGGTCTTGTTATGAAATCCTCCTTAGTGAAAGGAAGAAAGAAGTCTGCTTCCTCAAGCAGTTCAAAATGCCTCAAAACATGTTCAAAATTCAGCAAACTATTCTCTCACTGTGACTGCCGTTGTGCTCCTCAGCCAAAATCAGACACAGATGTTCCATAGATAGAGTATCCAACCCCCAAGTTCTTGGCCAGGAGGAGGAGGAGGAGGTTGTTGTTGTTGTTAAAATGCTGCCAAGCTCTATAAAGGCAGTGGTCAGCCTTTTGGTCAAGGGTGATCCCCACATAGTGATGCACAGCATATACCCTACAAAAATCACCTCTGAATCTCAAGGTTCATGCTTCAGTAGAATTTGAATTTATAGTGAAATTTAGGTTTATAGTTATGAGAAATGAAGTGTATGTGTTGACTATTTCAGTGAATTATTTTACAATTCTCAGATCAATGTCAACTGCATAAATAATAATAAACACTTTTGATGCATTGAATATGAAGTATCCTTGCAGGCTGGCTTTTATCTTCCTAGTAGTGTGTGCTAATACTGCAGAGCTGTGATTCAGAATTAATGCCCAGATCTCTATACCTTTCTTTTTTTTTTTCTTTTATTTTTAATGATGTCAGTGTATCCCCACTTCTTTCTCCTAGCCTTGCAGGCAGTAATGGCATTTCACATGCATTTCTCTGGTTATAAAATATTAGATACTCTGCCCATCTTTACAATATGAGAATTAATGAGTCATTTTGGGGGCAGTCTTCTCAAAGGTAATTCCTGCTGAGTGGTTATTTGTATCCGGAGCCCAGAGGCAGGATGGATCTTCTGTGCATTTGAACAAGGAGCTGGCATACCATCGTGAAAGTGTCTGAGTTGCTTTATAATGACCCCCTGGGTGCAATAACAGGGAGTCTGGCAGAGGAGGCAGGGTGGCAGTGCAGAGAGTTCCTGAAAGAAGTGGATTAATTGCTTTACTTTATGTTCTTTGAAGCAGAAAAATGCTTCTAGCTAGTCATTCAGAACAGGGTAGGTAACAAGCCTGTTGAAATTTGCAGCAAGGAATGTAAAGGATCTGAGGGAAGAGTCACTCTTGCCACTATTTTTTCTCTTAAGTGTAAATGAATCACCCCATGAGGCAAACAGCTGTGTCAGGATTATAGGAAGTGTAAATTGCTATCTGCAATGTTTTATATCTGGACAGCTGTGAAACTAGAAACATTCACCTTCTGCTCTGGAATTATTCTCTCTGCTCAATCAGACTCCCCAGACAGACACAAACTGAATTAATCTGTCTGATGTCCAAGAAAACTGAAGTGCAGTAAACTGTGTTACTTATCATTTGAAGTCATGGTCAGGGATCCTCCTCACTAGATGTAGTCCAAGCTGTAAAAAAATCTTTCTCATTCCCCACGTGAAAAGTATACAGAATAGCACATCCCCAGAATTTGTACAATCTCATTTGAAACAACTGACCATCAATAACTTTAGGAGGAAAGTAAAGTGGGCAGGATATTCAAGAGAAGTGGTGATGGCATGATGCTCATACTTAAGTGATGCCCTGAATCAACTCCTCATTTTTAAGAACTTATGTGTAACCTCTATCTTTAATACAGCAAAGGACCTTGTACCATGTGCCCTTGGCACACTGCTTCACATTCAAGAGCAGTTCCTGCTCCAGCTCTCAGACTGGCTGACCTCTGTACTTCCAAGGAATAGCTCAGCAACACCACAAACTTTCTGGCCTGCTTTCCATCTCATCAGCACTCTGGCACTCTGCAAAGCGATGGGGAAGGTAAGAACACCTCATGTGCAGAACCAGACCCATAAAGTGTTCAACTTAACTCTCATCCCAAATCCTCTTGCCTCTCCAGTTCTAGCAACTTCCTAGGAAGAAGCATGTCCCTCTTCAGATGTTTGTGTCCTTGAAAGGTTGGGTTTTATGTATGGTTGCCATGGCTGGAACAAAAGATAACTCCATAAAAAGAAGCAAGGCCATGTCATTTTCCTGTAGGATGTGGAGTTGAATTTTCAATGCCTTTTGTATGAGCCAGGACCTGATAGAAGATTTCTAAGCCAATAGATGAAGTTGAGAAGATGGACAGATTCTCCATACAAATCAATTTTGAAACACAAGTCCTGAATTCCAGTCTAAGTGATGTCTGGAAATAATTGCCGTGTTTTAAATGAATTATGCTAATCAATGGCACAGTGACAGCTTTTGGAGAGAAAGAAATCATTAAGAGCCGTGGCACAAAGAGCAGTACAAGTAGAAGGGAGCCTATAGGGTCAGTCACCCTCTCCCATCAGAGTGAGGCATATGTGTAATTATCACCCACGGAGGACTGAGGAGCAGGAGAGATTTCATAGCACATCCTCTCTGTTGAGGTGTGTGCATCTGCTGAAGAGGACAGAAGGGTCAAGGTCACCAAGGAGAACATAGTCCCAGAAGCATGCCCAGAAAGGCCTGGCACTGAGCTGCATGATGAAGATGGAGCAAAGGCTGTGTGTACTTCAGGTCACCCCAGGGCAGCAGGAGCCAGCTGTGTGCCTGGGGGAGTGCTCTGGCGCTCCCCAGTTGCTCCCTTCTGCTCCTCCCCCTTCCCCTCTGTGTCAGCAGAACCCTATGTGCAATTGTTCAATCATCTGGCAGGGAATGACAAGGACAACTAATCTGGGTCACAACTACGCCAGGAAAAAAAAGGGAAAAAGCTGCCCTTTTAGTTCCCAATTTGAGTTCACAACATGGCTTTCCAGATTCTTGTCCCTGCATAAGAGAATTGATGGCATGGGGTAAAAGAAGTCTTTGGGTGTCACTTCTGGATTAGGGCAGTTTAAAGCATTTGTGGGTTTGCAGGCTATGATAGCCCAAAGTAGCTGCAGGCAAATCTCTTGGCTGTCCGGGATGGTGGCAGGAGAGATTTTTGAGATAACTTATGTAACACTAAGGATTAAGAAATGTATGTAGCCTTATGTTTCAGAGGATAGATAAAAGTAAAGGAGGGACTGCTTACTGACTGGGGAGCACAGAGGTGCCTGGGGCCACACTTTGTGCTCCACCAGAGCTGCACTGCCCAGGCACACGAGCTCTGACTGCACAGCCACACAATTCCCCAGTACACCCCGGGAATGAAGCTGCCAGCTGGGGCACAAGAGCCCATGGCTCAGCAGGGCTAATGCCACCCACATGCCTCATCTGCTCACTGGACACTTGCTGCAGCTGCCTGTGCTGCTGTGGCTGCTCTTTCAAGCACAGCTCCCTGTCAGTCTTGTCAGTCTGCTCAAGGTAGATAATCCCTCTGTGGGGGTTTCCACAGACTATGGGATTTGCTTTTTTTTTTTTNNTTTCTTTTTTTTTTTTTTTTTTTTGTTTGACTTACTGTTTCCGGGGTATGGTTAACTTGTCTGGAGGGATGCAAAAATAGTCTTGCCATGCAAAAAAATTAGTAATGTGAAGAAAATCCCAATTTCTAGACGATCCTTTCTCTGGGAATGCAAGCTGAAACAACCTGAATGGAACCATCTGAAGATTTAGCTTGTGCCAGCAAAAGAAACAGCCAGAAGATAACATTAAAAAAAAAAAAATCCATTCAAGCAGAGGGGAAGACTAACAAGAACTCCAAGTAACAAAGAACGAACATTCTTTAATACACTAAGAATAGGGGAAGATTATTAGTGTTGGGTAAAGAGAAGGAGGTTATATTAACTAGAAGGTGGCTTGTAGATGGTAATTTAAACTGAACCTGTAATTCTCTGGGGCTGATCAGACTGAAATTGCAAACACCAGCAAACAATCTACTAGTGAGGAGTTGCTATAATCAGATCAAGGGGCACTTGTTTTGATAGAGTTTATGATCAGCTTTGACATCTCTGGCTGTGATGCTGCAGCACAGCTGTGCTCAACTAATAATTTGCTGCTGAAAGGGACAACTCTCACCTCTGTTCCCCAAACCATGGGCATCAGGGACAGCTTCTCTGGTGCTGGCATTAGTGTTTATCTGACCTTGAAATCTGGCTCAAGGAATTCAGTAGAGAGTAATTAATTTTCTTTTTCTCTCTTTGTAAGGTTAATTTTATAGGGTGGAAGAAAGCCACATCCTTCACACCACAAAAGAAGAACCACATAGAGCAGAGAAGGGGAAACAGCTTGAGAAGAGATAAACTGAAGCAGTAAGATAGAAATGGTAAATTGTCTGTAATGCACTAACAAGAAACCTGGAGCTCTTAGTTTTCAAGTGGGCTTTAAGGTGACAAATTGTGTGATTACTTTCAGCCTGCACAATTGTTTGCTGTTTACAGTGATAATGACTTTTAACCTATGCTTGTCAGGTGTGGGAGGCTGAATGCCAGAGCACATCTATGCTCTGAAGAATTAGTTGACTTGTTATTTCAAAATTAAATAGTCTTTAACAACTTTAATGTGGAGGCAGATGTTATATACAATACAATATACTTTCAACCCACGCTTAAAGTGGTTTCTTAGAGTCCTTTGGCACAGCAGAGAACATAACTTCTCATGCTGGCCATGTTTATTAGTGACTCTTTGACAGTGCATGTCTCCTGTATGGTGGATGGTGTCTGTTCTACAGACACGCCTTGGTCTGAAAACCCTAAAAAAGATCTGGAAATTATGAATTTGCCCATTCAGAGTCCTTGGGGCACAGAGCCCTAAGAACAGGGAGAACAGAGGGGAATGTGGTCAGATCTCGGCTCTGGGTGCTAATAGCTCTCAGTGTGTTTGGGACAGATGAAATATAGGATCAAAAGACAAGTGAAAAAAGCATCACACCATACTAGCTAAAAAAAAACAAACAAAGTCAAGTAGAAAGCAAAGACAGAGATTTTTAAATTAATCACTCTTCCCTTTACAAACTCTTAAATCACCAAGAACAAAAAATAGAAGAAAGCAAGTTGCTCTATTATGCACATCTGAGTGACAGACATTTAGTAAAGACTATATCCAGATTTAGGATTGAGTAGGGCACCATCAGTTTGCCTCTGCTTTGCCATATCCATCATATCCATATACAGGTATTTGTAAATGAACATGTCTGAATCTGCTGATTTAATTTCTAAGAGGGTGGAGAACCATACTCGCCTACATTCCCTTAAGAGCGACAGACCATCTTCTCTCTCTGGGGATAGGGTTCCTTTGTGAATTACAGAGTCTGGCTAAAAATCAGATGCTCTGTCAGCATGTGATCATAGCATCTACAGTTTGTCTTGTGGTGTTTTGTTTATGGAGGCATCCCTGAGCAAAGGGGAGTGCTCATCACAAGTAGGGATAAGCTTGGTGGACAAGCCAGAATGCAAAATGCATTTCACATCAGTGAAAGAGAAGGCATCCAAGAGTGCTGTCCTCTTCTGTGCCTCTTCCGTGTCCCTAAGCATGGAAAAGGATTGTATAAATTAGCAGTAGTTCTGCATTTCACATTAGTAACTTTGCACTGAATTTCTGGGATGAATTGAAAGAATTTTTCAGATGCCTTAATTTGAGGCAGAAAACAATCTCCCGTATTAACTGTATATTGGTGTGTATAATACTTGTGCTTTTATATGGTCTTGTCCTTATCTAAAGAATATTAGATTCACATGGTATCTTTCAGTATCCAAATTTTTTCACCTCTGAATTAGCTTAGAGAGTTATGAAATCACAAGGTGGCTCAGAGACCCCTACAGAATAAACACTTGCAGAATACCCTGCACGTTTATTGTAGCAAGTACTTGTACATGAATTATCATGTGTTTGTGAAATGTCACAGCTCTCTTTGCTTCTGATGAGGTCGGGTGAACAACAGTGGCATAGGCTGAAACATCACACTTTGAGAATAGATGGGAGGTAAATTGCATTCTTGACTTAACCTCCAGAAGACTTGTATTTCAGTTCTTTATTCCACTTCCATTTTTTATTTCAGAGCACCACACACAACCTGGTTGGTTTTTTTCCTAAGGATATGCTTATGAGATTTGTTTTTATTTCAGAGCATCACACACAACCTGGTTGGTTTTTTTCCTAAGGATGTGCTTATGAGATTTGGAATCTGGCTTCTATATGTAATACAGAGAAATACCCAAGGTTATCGGTGCTTAACTGGATGTAACCTTCAACACCTATCTATGTATCTGACACTCTTAAAAGGTGAAGTTTGCTTAATTATTTTTCTCACAGAGGCAATTCTAATCAAAGCAATGTGAGAGTATGGTACCAAGTAGACAAAAACCACTTGCTTATCCCTACATGTGAATGCAATTGTTTTGTATCATTCACTGTTGAGTTGCTGCACTTTTGCAGCATCCTAACTGGATATAAATAATGTATACAAATACTAAAATACAAGGAAATGCAATAAGTGATCCAGTCAAGCAAGAAATTAAATTACAAGTGGTGTCCTTATTCCTGTGGTTTATGCCAAGAAAGATACTAGCTTTCCCCAGGATTTCTGTAGTACTGCCTTTGCTTCCCCTCAGTCAGGAAGCACAGATTATGGTACATAACTGCAAAGCTCCCTCTGATGTGACTGTGTATCTCTTTGTCATTGTGCTTAAGTACTGAGATTCATTAAACAAAGCTGCCTGGTGCTACAGCAGTGCCCCTAAGCAAAACAACATTTTGTGATTCAGCGTCTTGAGAGCTGCAAAACAAGAGGAGTTGTAACGTGAAGTTCTCCAGCAGTGCTTTGGCAAGAACCAGGCTGGACTCAGAGACCATGCCTTAGATCTATGTCCTCTCAAAATCTCCAGGGAGAACAAAGTTGTGACTATCCATGAAAAGAAAGTGGGAAAACTGCCATGGATTGGGAGCTTCTGAGAAAGGGAGGAAATTGCATAAAACCTTACACAACAGCCCTCTCTTCTAAAGGGACCATGCACATAAAGCGTGGCTGACTGGAGATAAAGAAGCAGAAGTATGGATGAGAGCCCGGGGTGCAGGCAATGTATCCTGTAACCTTATTCAATATAACCTGGGTTTTGTCTGAGGGGGATTTTTCCCCACTGCTCTTACTGGGAGGAAACTGCAGAACCTCATAGTTTTCTAAGTTATTTCTCCTAAATGTAGTTTCAGGCAGCCTCTGTTTTGCCATGGAAGCAGACCCAGAACACTAAGCCTAAACTGCCAGACCTTTTAGTTTGTGCTTGATCACAAACATCCCAATCATGGCGTATATCTGTTCCCACTCCTTCTCTTCATCTTGCCTTAGGAGTGGCAAGTGATCAGTTATGCATGAGCTGGGACTCCCTTTAGCTGGTATAATTTGCAAGGAAAACTTATGGTGCCTTATGCAGCTATGCCCCTTATTTCTCATTAGAAAGATGAAAAAGATGCAGTACCACCAGACTGGTTCTTTTGCACATAAACACATAGACAGACAATTTGGTATATAGTTTGATATACACATATGCCATGCCTGGTTTAAAAAAAAATATGGGCTTTAGTAGTTATTTGAATGAGAAGGAATATAAGTGTGGAAGTGATATCTGAGAGTCTTTTATCACCTATTCTTTATTTTATTTTTGGTCTGTGGGCCAGAACTACAATATATGTGCATCATAATCAAATGCAAATTCAAGGCTTTGGAAGATATAATTACATAGATCAAATTTAATAGACAGCCCTGCAGCAGGTCTAGGAGAGATTGCTATTGGATTGTTAAGTTTCACACTCCCCCGTTATTTTGTGTTTCACCCCAGTTCTTTAACATTGGTTCTAAGAGTCTCTTTGGAACCATGTAACTGTCTTCTGGGAGTTTTAAATATTCACTTAAATCAATATACTGACAAGGACTGAACAGCTTAACTGGGCTTGTATTTTCTTACATGAAATACACATCACATCTACAAGAGAACTGGGTAAGAGCTGTTACATGTCACAGTACTATGTGTCTGCAAAATCAGTCATGGTTTAAGACAGCCCAGCAAAGCCAGCAAACACACCAACTGCTGAGAGAGAGATCTTTGGCATTAACACCTTCAGCTATCCTTTGTGAGCATGCAAGAGACTTTCGAATAAAGGCACTGCAACCTCAGAAAAGGGTGACAGACTACGCTGAATACAGAAGTTGGGTAAATTCCAGGGAGGGCTGCAACAGGGAGATGAATAAGGCCAGACCAGGGTCCACCTGCCTTCCCTGTGACAGCTGTGTCACAAGGAACCATTCTAGAGCTGCCCCATCTGCATCCATACTGTGAAGGAGGCAGACTCCTCCATTATACGCCCTGAGTGTGATGTAAGGGTGCACCAAATGCCCAGTGTTTTTGGAGTCCCGTGCCCTAAGGGGGATCTGGCAGCTTCAAAACCATGGATCAGCGCAGCACCTTGTACCCCACTGTGCTACTGCCCTGTAGAGTCAGCCCCACAAACAGGATGTAGGTGTCAACAAAATTATTTAAATAAACAGCCTAATCTGTCCTGTAAATTTTCCCTCTCTTTTAATTTTTTTTCCTTGTCAATCTTTGGATCATTTCCCACTGGCAGAAACTTACATCCTTTCTGCTGTTTCAAAATTCTCTTTCATTATATGCCATTCTCCTCTGGGGTAAGCTTCAGTGGGATGGCTGTGCAGGCAAAGCAGATTTAAGGGACTTCTTGAAAGTACCTTTGAATGTGGTATTTTCCAAGGTCTGTATTGGTAAAAATGAAGGTCTGTCTTATTGTGTCTGCAATACTACTGCAGGACATGAGAAGTTTACTCACTGCTTCAGTTTTCTAGATTGCAAAGCAAGGTAGTCTACCATTTCCTATTAGATTCAGCAATCATCTCTATACTGGTTTGGCACTGCTGCAGGAAGATAAAACTGCATGAGATGCTAATCTGTATAAGAAGCATTTGAAGATAATTTTTTTGTGTTGCAGGCTAGGTGACACACTTCAGGACCAAAGAAAATACTTCTCACATTGGGCTTGTGTCCTGAAGCACAGAATTTAATATATCTCTTTTACAGGAGAAGGTGCAATGGTGACCTATTATTATTAATCCTCCTTGCACTTTCCACTAAATCTGCTTGTTTCAGATATTTTGATGCATTTCAGCCAGACTGAGGGAAGTATTCCCCGTGTAACTGTGCCAGGCTGAGATAGATTTGTTTGGTTCGATTTAATGTACTTTATCCTATAGAGATCAGGACAAGAGGCTTTACTTACATCAGAAGTGCTTTCGGGTCCTCTGTCCACACTTTTCTCCCTCCCCCCTTGCCTCCATAACCCCTGCTTAAAGATAGAGTATTGACTCTGCAGAGTAGTAACATAACAAGGAGAAGATGGAGTACTCCTGAGCACCTCTTCCTATAGCAGGGCAGTCAAGTTGGATCAAATGACAGGTTGTGAAAGATCTACATTTTTACAACTGCAACTGAGTATGCTGAACATTGACTTTTTCTGTAAGCTCCAACTCTTGCCATGCTGCACTGTGCATTTGCCTCCTCTCACTGCCACAAAAACCAGTGAAACAAAATCTTTTGGACATACTTATGCTAAGATTCCCCTCGCCGTGTGTCTGTGGGAGGCTTTGAAAATGAAGGAGCCCAAGAGCCCAAAAGACTTTGCAGGCTGTGAGTGGCCAAGGGAAATGAGCCCAGAAAAGCAAGGCTTGTCAGTACAGCTTGCCCAAGATGAAATGGCAACTCAGCAAGTCAGTTTAAAGAGAAACAGTAGATAACTTCATAACTGGCAAGACAAAAAAGCAGGTGATTCCCTAATCCATGCTAAGGGAACACACATATTACTAGAAAACCCTGATTCCCAGTTGAAAAGCTGTATGTAGAGATCCAACACAGAGGGAAAAAGGACAAAGGGAAGGAGGAAGAAGTTACTAGAGGATGTTGGGTTGTCTGGAGATTTTTACTGGAATAAAATAAACCAAATTTGAGAGATCCATGGCCAAGGTGACTGCCTGGACACTGCTTAGAGTGGATGCCTGTGACAGCAGTCTGGAGGCATGGACTGCCAAAATGTGTTAAAAAGATAAATTACAAGTTTGGAAGTACTTTAAATCAGCTTTTCATTTCTGAGGGCAGACAGCTGGATGAGAAATAATTTAATGTAAATGTACTGAAATTACAAGGGGAAAGCAGGTGGCCTATGCATTAATATGGAGTTTTGGCCATTCAGTGAATCTTGCTAGTCGGCTTCCTATTAGCTCAGATTTTGGTACACAATGTATATTGACAACTATATCCTTACTTACTCTGATTCAAAATGCACTAAAATGGTGTCCAGACCTGGGGTCTCAACCATACATTTGAAATAATTTATATGTGAAGACTGAGGGAGGAGATAAATATCACCACCAAATCTGGAGCTAATTACCCTAAGATACAAAATTAACTTTCTCGCAGCAGTCACTCCAGCAGCACTGATGCTTCTCATGCTACTATAACCCACAAGAAGCATGAGAGAAGAGGCGAGCCTTGCTGTGTGGCTCAACTCTACTTGAATTGTGTTTGTTCTACAGAAAAGCAACACGACAGACCTGCAGGCTGCAGGCCTGACTTCACTCTCCTGCACATTGAGTAGGATCCATTTGAAGCAGTGGCTGGAGAAGGTACCCTGAACCCTCATCAGAATCAGCACCTTAAGCATCACTATGTTTTCCTGCATGTAGTACAGAAGGGAGCATTGCTTCCTCAGGGAAGGGTCATACAGGGACTGTACCAGACTCATTCTCTTTGAGCTCATTGACCCTCATAGACCAAAGCAATATTTGTGGCCAAGAACAAGTCTAAAGGTCACAGCAAGATCCATGTGCAGAAGTCTTAATCTCACATCTGAAAAAAAAAAATTCAAAAGGCTCTCCTAACAAATGCTGCTATGTCATCATCCTGTAACAGCCCAGAGTCTCATAATACCATCAAGCAGCAAACTAACAATAAATGTCTCCACAAAGCTTCAATACAAGCAGCAGATATCACTCTCTCTTCATCTCTCCTGATGGAGCTGCTCCATTTTTTATACATATTTAAGTATTCATTAGACAAGAGGGAAAGACTGACAGTTGCTCAGTACTGAAGACACTCACGAGGGACCTCAGACCCAGATTCAAGCTCTCTCACAGAATAATACAAAGTATTTCTCTAGGGTTTTCATTACAATATTTTTTCTCTGTTCCAAGACACTGCTGGGCAAGAACATAGAAAGACTTGCACTGGGACAGTGCATAATCCAGTTATAAAGCATCCACCTGGGAAATGAAGGAGATGCTCTTAGGCTAAAGTGAGTGCTTTAAGTGTTGGGGTAAGATTCCCTCATGATTTCCCAATGTCTTCCTCTCTCCATGGGAAAAAAAGAAAGTCCCTCTGGCCCAAGGAAAATCCTTACCAGAAAAGCCCAATTCTATGAAACATTTTGAAAGGCCAGAATTTTCTGATGGAAAACAGGTATATTCACCAGAAAATTCCCAACCAGCTCTATAGAAAGCAAGGCTGGCTGTAATTGCTCATAGTTTAATTCAGCCTAAGTAAGAGAGAGTTCAAATCCCCAAGACTGCATGTAGCATCTTAAGAGTGCAACAGATCAGTAAAGGCAGTGTGCTTTGTTATTTAAGTGAAGACCAGTGTTACTAAGCAATTTATTTTCACTGAAACTCTGTTGGCAATGCAGCTGGGACAGATATTTTTCAAGATGACTTTTCTGACCTCTATATCAGCACCAGAGGTAGCTGAAGGTTTTGAATTGACTAATGGATCCTGTGTTAATAGACTTCCCTGCTTAATTCTTTTGCTCTACTTTAGGAGGGAGAAAGGAAAAATGGCTTGGCTTGCTCAAGTCCCTAAGCTACACTAGTTAAACTAACACCACAACATTGCATGAAAGTGCTTTATGAAGGCTCATATAAGTTTGATTTACCCTTGTAAATGTAAATTACTTTCCATTTTAATACTAATTCAATTTAATCCTATCTCTCCACACCAATTTAATTTAGATGGATGCCACTTTTAGGAATTGGAGTTCAATGGACTAAGCAGAGAAGAGGTTTGATACAGGAAAAGAGATGAAAATTAAAAAGCAGAAAAAGAAGAGCAAACTAGGAAGAGAGAGAAGGCATAACAAGAAAGATTAAAAGTTGTAATACAGCTGGAAGAGAAACCTTTTGAGTGCAGAACTGCTGGCCACTATAGACAGAAAAATGTGGCCACAGGGAGAGACTATGGAAGTATCTAGAAACGGAGCAACACACTTAAAGGGATTAGAATTTCTGAAAACATGGCAAATAAATCCCAGGTGTTGATAGGGAATTAAAACAAGAAGAATCCAACCTAACAAACCATCCTCCTCCAAAACAAAACAAAACAAAACAAAAACAAAAACATCCACAAACAAAACAAAACAAAAAACCCAAAACCAAACAAAGGAGCAAAACCATAGAAAATCAGTCTGGAGGTCATTCCTGCGGGCATTGAGCATGTACCAGTAGTTTCAAGTCCTGTTTCAGGAAGGACCTGACTGCACATTTGAGTTATCTAGGCACATCAGAGGCTGCTGAAATTCTGCTTTTTCCTTCTCAATTTCCACAGTGACTCATAATTTTTTATCTGTGTTGTTACAATGTCCTCAGAAGCTTTGCAATGGATTCATCTAGGAGCTAAAAAACCCCTCCAATGCCCTGAAATTACTTTTTGTTTTGCCTAATGACTTTATTTCCAAAGCTTCGTGTTTGTCTGCTAAACTCCTTTCAGTTCTTCATGCCATGAACAGAGAGGTGTGTTTTCCTTTTCCGTCAGCAATCCTAGCATGCCTCTGCACCTGTGCTGGTTTGGGTGAAGAACATGCAGTAACTGCACAAGAGGTTTAGGTCAGAGTTGGTAATTTGGCTGTATAAAAGATGTGGATGCTTAACCTGAGAAAAAAAGGCGTAGTAACTATGCCTTTTGGTTTAGAAAAGTAGCTTAAAACTCTGTAGAGCTTTTTTGCTTCGTAACACTCACACAAACTTAACAGACAGGTCGAGAAAATCTTACTAAAATTATGTAACAAACAAATTGCTAAAAAGCTCAGGTAAGCCCTACTGTGTTTTAAAGGTGACAGTGATGACGAGGGAGCTCAACTTTTGAACAGGATTAAATATTCTCTTATATTAAAAACTGTATTCTAACTATATTGAATTTGGATCTTTTAAATTACCTCTTTTTTTAAATCAAAGTAGAAGAAGAGTAAGCAGAACAAAGAATTAGTTATTGAGTTTCTCATGATCTAAAATAGTCCTCTTCTATTTTGACTGATGTCATCTTAAAGAAACCAACAGTGTTAGCCAGAGACTACACTGCAGGGACATCACGATAGTCTCTTACAGATATCTGAGCCCCCATCCAACTACCACAGAGTCAGAGGAAGGTGGATCAGACTTGATCTTTCTATTTGCATGGAATTCAAGCTCTCGGGCTGCAGAGATTTTTTGCCATCTCCCCGCAGGCGGCGGCTGCTGGGGCTGCTTGCCACTATCTGCTCCCTCTCTGTCTAGCTCAGGAGTCAGCAGACATGATATGGCCTCTGTGACATACTGAGCTGTGTATTTGGGTCGTTTATGCCTCCATTCCTTTCCCTTCTGATGCCCTGTCTAGCAAAAAAATAAAATGTATTGAAGTAGCATAAAGACAAAATTGATCACAGCATGGGTTTTCAACAGTATTACTTCTATCACCAGGATAGATGAAAATGGTTCTAATGCAAACTGAATCAAAACCAACTTGAGTGACTCAGAGAAACCTACAGATCCCAAAATACTGGAAATTAATCAAAATTTAATTCTATTGGGAAGCTCATAAATGTAGGTTTCACTGGTGCTTTATTATTTTTATTTTTTTTTAATTGAGACAAAAATCATCTAAGCTCATATCTAGCCCTATGGTGCCTCTTTAAAGATTAAAAAGTAATAAGATAATAAAGAATGCAGATTTTCAGAAAGCTCCTCACAGGGAGATGCCTTTTGAAGTAACAGTTCTCTCTCCCGCTCTGCTGCATCTGGGCTGCTTTTAATTATTAGCAAGGAAAATAACAAATCCAATAGATGTGAATGCAAGTTCATTTTCACCATCAGTTGACTTCTGCAACTTTCACACCAACGCTGAGTTTGAGAACATGGAGAGATTTACACGAATGATGAGTAAGAGTATTGCTCATAATGCTGAGTATTAAATAGAGCATAGGGATAGTATGGAGGGTGCTTTTGAATCACAATCATGAGGACAGTCACAATACACTACCTTAAGAGCTAATGTTTTACCAGCTTTCACACACATTCCAGTGGCTTTAGGCAAGTACATGTGATTTACAATCACTCAGACAGAGATTTCTTTTCTAAAAGGCTACAGTAGCACCTCAGTTCAAACATAATGCAGAGCAACTGCATGTCAGAGCAACTGTATGTCATTGCAAGAAGCTTCAAATGGAACTTGGTTACTCTGCCGTTGCCTGACCTGCCCCAGTGGCAGAGTTGTGCACAGGTCTGCCTTCAGAGCAGGAGAGAAGATAGTAAGAAACATGTCAATATCCATCTGAAGCTTAGAACTAAAGGGTCTTCTCCACCGTCTCTGCTATATATGAGATGAAAAAATGTTACATACCTTACTATTCAGCAGACTACAGTCAACCAAGAGAGGATGGCAAAGAGGGGGACATATACAGATAGATGTGTACCTGCAGTCAATCCACTTACTTTGGATTTCCAGCCCCTGGCTTCTTTCTCCGGAATATGTTGAGGAAAGTGTTGGACTTGCAAGGTGCCTTGCCATCCCCGACATGCATACGCACCACATCAGAGGTGGTGAAGGCACTGCGGACGTTCCTCTCGGGTTTGGCTATAATGATGTACATCTTAGGAGTGAACATGCACCCCAGAGCCACTGTCACGCTCAGGCTCACTGCGAAACAGGTGGTGATGATCTTGTAATTGCTCCCGAAATAGATAGGCACGAAGGCCAGCCAGATTATACAAGTGGTGTACATGGTGAACGCAATGTACTTGGCCTCATTGAAGTTGGCGGGCACATTGCGAGTCTTGAAAGCATAGTATGTGCAGCTCATGATGAGGAGTCCATTGTAGCCCACAGGAGCCACGACGCCCAGGTTGCTGGTGTTGCAGATAAGGTAAACTTCCTTAATGCTGGGGTAGGAGAGGATGGGCATGGGGGGCTCCAGGATGATCAGCGTGATCACCAGCGTCAGCTGCACGCTGATCAGAATGAAGGCGATGACCACCTGGGCCCAGGCGCTCATGAAGCGCGGCTTGCGGGTGCAGATCTTCTTCTTGCTGCCCGCCAGGATGCGTGCGATGCGGTTGGTTTTGGTCACCAGAGCGGAATAGCACATGGCGGAGGAGAGGCCCACCAAGAGGCGCTGGAGGTAGCAGGAGGTCGTGGTGGGTTTGGCTATAAGGGTGAAAGGGCAGACGTAACCCAGAAAGATGCCAGCCAGGATAATATAGCAGAGCTCGCGGCTGGAGGACTTGACAACGGGGGTGTCTCTGTAGAGCACAAAGATAAGGGTGACAAACATGGTGACCAGGATCCCCAGGCAGGAAAAGACCACAGCCACAATAGACTCTATATTGCTCCACTGGAGGTACTTTACAGGGATGGGTTCGCAGCCTGCAGTGTACAGAAGAGAAACAGAGTGTTAGAAAGGCAGCTCCCAGGAGAACTTTTCTTCATGAATCCTAATAAAATCCAAGAATTAGCATATGCCTATGTGCCAGGTATTATTAAAACCATTTTAATAAAGGAGAGAACTGCAGCATGGAAAATTTTGGACAAAATATTTTCAAAAGACAGCCAGTTTTGGATGTCCCAAACACTTTTCTTCATGCTACAACAGGAAATTAGACTTGGAAATACCTCTTTTGGAGATACCTGATTACAAGCCCAGCATATCAAAGGCACAGTTGGGAACAGAACTCAGAAAAACTTGGCACCATGCCTTCATTTCAGCAGGGAAAGGATTGTTGCAAATCAGAATGGGTAGTCTTTTGACCCCCACAGATTAATTTATTTAGTCATTACCACAATCACTATAGTTTGATCTGTTACATTTTTGTGAAAATTACTTAATAAGTAACATGAATTAATCAGAGGTCTGTGGACAGAAAAATGGTAATAAATCCAAAATTTTAATGGAACTATATCATAGATACTGTACCTTCTTAATATATTTCTGCTTTTTCTTAATATTACCTTATTCTTATTTTATCAAACCCTCTGCTCATTGTTTGCCCACTAAATAATATAATTTAATTATCTTGGAAAAGTCAAACCCACAGAATATGCATGCCTTCAAATAAAAACTGGAAAGGCTCTCCTTTCTGACTAATACAGACATCCAAACACAAGTTTCTGTTAAGATGGTACTTAACTGCTCTCTCCCACACTCAAGTTAAAGGAGTCTCTGGGTATCTTCCTCACTGTGCTGAAGAATACCAGCAACAAACATCACAGAGAAAAGAAAATCTTTTGTGTTTATAAGATGTTATAGTTGTGAAGCTGTTATGGAAAACCTTCATTCTGGCATTTTTTAATTTCTGTTCTAATGACTTAATAGTTCCAAAATGCTTTTAACATGTTTCTTTATGCCAAGGGAAATATCCATGGCCTCTTCTACTTCTTGTTTCTGTCCTTGTTCATTTTTCCTTGAACACAGCTCACCTTTTCTGCCTTCCCCCCACTTCTCAAGGATCTTTCCTCCCAGTCCCTCACCATCCCTGTCTCAGTTCCCCTTCCAGTTCAGTTCTTGCTAGCCACCTCTCCACCCAGATGTCTTCCTTACAAACCGCTGGTCCAGCTTTTCTCATTCTGGACTGGCTGCTCATGAGCTCAGCCTGTCTGAGTTGTTGGACTTGGCTGAAAAGAACAGGGAAAAGATGGTGATGTCAGCAAGTTTGTGGGAGAACCTTTTTTCCTCTCACTTGCGCTGCTAAATCTTAACAATGGCCCCAGTATGATGGGCAAAAGTCATGCTCAGTCCCTTCCTTCTCAGTATGGAGTGTATCTGCAGACACCAACTATGAACAAAAAGCTTCTGAGTCCCACAGTTTTGCCTAATTTATATGCATCTTCCACAGGGCAACACAAAATTAACAGATACCTATACTGTAATGTAAAGTCCTTCCAAATAACAGAAAAGTAAGCAGAGGTATGGATCAGGGTTGAAGAGTTTTACTGTAACCTCATTTTGAGAAACGGAAGAAAAAATGGGTTTTTTTGAAATTAAAAAACAAATTTGCTGAAGGCAAAGTCCTGACATGGAAAATTTCTCCTTAACTTTTAATGGCTGACAATGTCATTTGAGATGAAAGAAGGTCTTATAATTCTGTACACTTTTTCTCTAAGAATACCAGGTTGTCTTAACTACAGGTGGTGTTGTTACACATGCCAGTAACATCAAAAACCATAGAAATCATAGCAGTAGCAACCAGAGGTCTTATTTTGTAAAGAAAATATTATAAAGAAAATTTTACAAAGAAAACCATTTTGCTCAATGTGGTCTGTTCAAGACTCAGATAGGAAATCCATATTTCCAACAAGTACTTTTGTGGTGAAATATGAAAGAATAGCTCTTTATTAGAAGTGTGAACCTTTGGC
Organism: Grantiella picta; assembly: GCA_013397955.1. NCBI lineage: Eukaryota > Metazoa > Chordata > Aves > Passeriformes > Meliphagidae > Grantiella > Grantiella picta. The sequence goes on along the minus strand of VZRM01006291.1, from coordinate 296,748 downwards.
CATTGGCCTCAGCACCCCTGACTGGAAACTGGCCCCTTCTGCGATTTAATAAAAGACTAAGAATCAGAAGCTCCTGCTCATTGATTAATACCCGTGAAACTCTACTCAAACAAGATTTAAGGCAAAGGTGACTGTCAGCAGTTGGTGGAAGGGTTAAGTTTCAATATGGGCTTTAAGCTTAACAACATCAAGACACACTCACATTATTCCACTTTAAACTGTATTTCCAGGGGCTTAGCCCAGCTCCAACATGGTAGTTAAGCCTATCATTTCCTTTAAGCTTACCCTGTGTAAGATTTTCTTGGAAATCTGTTTCATTAAACCAGTGTAATTCTTGTGCACCAGCAAGCCCAAGAACCACATATTGTACAAGCAATGCAAAAAGTTCCCGGCACTACTTATTATCAGCTAGCAGTTGTTGGTTGTCAGCACCTGTGAAGATGGGTCATCTCCCAGCTAGGACAAAGTCAGCTCTGGAACCCCACTGAGACTGAGGGAGGATACCCAGGAAATTGTGTACATATTTAAAAACAAAACAAAACAAAGCAAAGCAAAAAAAAAAAAAAAAAAAAAAAAAAAGAAAGCACCCTCACGGCAACTAACCCAAACCTCAAAAAAATCTGAGAATTAATAGCAAAAGCTTCACAGTTAAAATTTATGGTAAAAAGGGGTCTGGTAGTTTTCATGTGCTATTTTCCCTGCATTTTAACCATGAATAATTTCCAAGATCAGAAGGCTAATTTTATTTTTTTTTAATTATTATATTCACAGTGCAAGGCAATAAGAGAATCTACAATGTTTTCTGAGGTCATTAACACATCCCAGGTAACTGATGCCCCAAAAACTTACGATTCTTTTCATAAGTCTATAAAACTTCCTATCCTATTTTGGATTTTATTTTATTGCCTATTTAGGATGATTTATGTAAACTGAGTTTACTAGCTTGACATTCATCCTTCTTATATTCTGGTACTATAAAAGATATCTCTTCTCTTGACACAAGGTCTAAGGTACTGGCTTTAGTGGCTATTTCTCAGGTCAGGTTTTCATCATCTGTGGTGAGAAATCCTTTGTGTCAGCTGAGTCCACTTCACTGAATTAATATTTAGGGGAAGCAATAAAAAAAAACCTTTTTACATTTAAAAATACAATTGTCAGGAAATGATTGCTGAGACTGATTTCAAATGGAGAAAATGAGCACCTTGAAAACATGTCTTCTGAAATGGGTTAGTATGTGCTTCACATTTCTTAAAGGGATTAAGGATTTTAGAGCCTCCATCTGTGATGGAAAATGAGTTTAAAACCACATGCATGTTTAGCATTTAAGATTTAAGGCAAAGCGAAAAACAATCTGCACTGTGAGATGTTACCGTCTGTGTCTAGATGCTATGGTGACTGTCAGGGTATGAATACAACACATAAAATCAAGCTATAAAAACATGTTCAATGGGAGTGGTGGCAAGAAAAGAGAATTCCAAATTAAATCATACCAGTGGTGACTCCCACAAAGTTCAAGAGACAGTTTATCTGGGTAAATCACCCTCTTCTAAGGATTAGAATGGCATCAGCTTCCCTTCACAGCTTTGTACCTCGTAGTATGGTTCAAGTAAATCAATTTTTAAAAAGAAGGTTTTGTCTTCAATAAGACAGACTGAAGAAGCTGTGCAGGAGCAGACTGCCATTTCAATGTTCTCTAGGAAATAAGTCGATGGCCGTGCTGTCATTTGGCTGACGTTACTGTGATTTTAGAACAGCAGCAGTCCAGTCTCCTTGCTGAGAAGAAACACAAATCAGCAGGTCATCTACTGATTTCATTAAAAGTTAATAGATTGCAACATGCCCTGGAGATTTTTTCCAGCACTGATGGTTTCCGCAACTCTTTTCAGCAGCGCCTGTCATTTTGACATGACCCCTTTTGAGCTACTTTGAGCAGCTGGTAGCACTGAACTATATTCTCTCAAGTGCACATTGATCTCTCACCAGGTTCTTGTTCTGGCTTCTTTTTAATCAATAAGTCGCAGTTTTCTTCCCTGAAGACTAGGTGCAAACAATTCTGTGAACTTCCGAGACCAGCAAAAAACCTGAGTCTCTATGGATATCTGCTTTAAAATTAGCGTACTCCAGTGTCCTGGGAATAGGAATTAAATTTTCCAATGATCAAGACATTTATGAAGAATTCTATGGATTTTAAAAATTTCTTTTAATACCAGACATTTCTCTGCAATTTGGGCCCGTACAGAAGGTATTTTTCATTAACTGCTCTCCCTACAACCCAGTGACATGAAAATTGAAGGGTTTGAGTGATCACTGAGATTTCTGTATCCTGACAAATCTGTTTGTAGGTTCAGCTGCACACCAGAGCAGGGCTGGGGTGGAGGTGATGGGACTGGGAGGTATGGGATATAGACATTTACACACCCATCTGGGACATGACCATTACTTAATTTCCATAGAAAACAAAGACACACAACAGGTCGCATTTCCCAGTCTCTTGTGATTAGTTTTTACCTGGAGAAGTGGCTAGCTTTCCCTCAAAAAATACATCCTCTGAGAGCTCATTTGGCTTCGCTGACTAGCTTAAAGTATCTCATAGAACAATATAATAGAAGCTTGAGGATTTTGTCTACGTGTTAAGTGTTGCAGCAACATCTAGCTGCCGGCCAGTAACCGTAAAGGACAAAGGTGTTATTAAGTTGCACATTTGATCTTCAGCTAGCTGATCAGATTGTTTCTCTGACTAGGAATGATGCCTTGATGAATGCTGACAGATTCAACAAGATTTGCAGAGGTGACATGGAGCAGAGGTGCCTCTAGTCTTTCACAGTGATACAAAGCAAACATTAAGGTCAGGATGATGTTCCTCAATGTGTTATTGCTATTTTTTGGGTGTAATGGTTGCTGCAAAGCCCGGAGCAGGTGTGGAGGTTTACCTCGATAAGTAAAAATTATACAGAAGGATGCCACAGCACACAACTCATCCAAAGCATATACACAAGGGAGACCAATACTAACTCTTTCCAGACAGCCTTTATCAGAATTTTGTTGAAATTCCTCTTGCTGGTGGATGCAGTGAGAATGGTCTTTATACAAAACAAGAGTCCAGTAATCAGTTACTGAAGGTCTTGAAATACCAGATAAAGTGCTACTAATTGTATGGTAAACTGATCAGAAAAGAGTATCAAGTCAATATGACAAGAATGTGCTGAAGTCTTGTGATATTCACTGCTAAATTGCAGCAAATGCTGATGAGGTCATCAGCAGACTTAACAGCTTTATTAATACTTGTGCTAAATGAAGGAAAGGAACAGACAGATTATAACATTTCTTCTTGGCAGAAATTTTTCTGTCTTTATTGTCTCTGCTGTTGCACTAAGCTGAAAGACACTCTAAACTGCACTGGAATGTGTGTCCAAGTATGTACCTTTAATATCTCTGCATGTTGCCATCTTACTGTCTAGCACAAGGCATTCTCCTTGTGCCCTGTAGAAAGAGAATGAGTTTGGAGGGACACATCCCTACCTGTTAGGTCAGCATTTGGCCACCAGCCAAGCTCACAGGCTTTACATGTGAATTCATCCTGAACAAATTCATTCTCCTTGCAAGCCGTGCAAATCCAGCAGCAGCTCACCTCTCCTTTCCTGATCACCTGCAATAAAAAATACATCCTCAGTTCTGATCCTCTATCAGACAACAAAGAACCACCCCCCTATGCAAACACATAACACATAGATTGTTTAAAATATGACATATGTGTATGGCACATTTCAAAGAACTCGAAAACATTAATCATGATTTTGTATCTATTGCTAAGTATTAAAATTTAGGAGTGCTTAAGAGTTCAAGGATAACCTCTGGGCACAATTTTATTTAGTTTTGGGGACAGTAGTTCTGAGTTAAAAGTACAAAACAACTTTCCCTTTTGTACAGAGGCATAGTCAATGTCATATTCTCAATCAAACTTGAGGCTTAATCTGTGAGATGGCAGAGGTCAGGACAAGCAACTCAGCCCACACTTAATATCTATTGCATAGTAAAAAGTAGTAAACCAAGTCAAAGGTTAGGAAAAAGAGTAATCCATGCAAATAAATATATACATATATATGTACACACAGGCACATTCACATACACATGAATTCCTGTTTATGTGGAAGTCTTTTTGGGGCTCATTACACAAGTGTAAATAAAAATTGACATAAGAGCAAATTACAAAACATCCTGCTAAAAGGATGTATTTGGCTCCTGTTGAGAAAACCAGAACATTAAGCAGTGATCAACCTCATGTATCAGAACAACTCTTTTAGGGACAAATGTCCCTGAAAATTTTATTTCTGTTCTGTGAGGGCTGCTAAATGTAATGATCCAATGCTGAAAGGACTATTTCCTTGTCTTGACTCCTAGTTTCATCACCCTGAGGCTGAAAGAAAGATTCAGGATATCTCCAGCTCATTGGGCTCTGGCCAAAGACTCTGGCCTTGTTTGCCAGGAAGGAGGAGTCCAGCCTTCTCTTCTGGATCTTACTATCCGTCTATATGCAGAGATAAGTACAGTAGTGAAATGCAAAATATTTGTTTTATTGAATATTGGCTTTGTGGGCTTTTTTTTTTTTTGTTAACATTTCCTCCTGCAGTCTGTGGAGAGAGTCCAATAGACTTCAATGAGAGCTGAAGCTGGCATTTTGTATGCATGGTGTTTACATACACACACATACACAAACTGCACAATCTCAAAAACAGGGAAGAGATGTTTTGGAGAGTAGTAAATACCAATAATGTTTCTCCTCCAAGATTGTTGGAGTGTGTCACTGCGCCTTTGCCAAATCATCAATTGCTTATTGCTTAGAGTAGCAATATAGAAATAAAAAGCTGCAAATGTGCTTATTAAATGAAAGTAGAAGGGAAGGTCTGCTCTAAGGAGATTTTGCTGAATGAGCTTCTTGCCATTTTAAACTTAATGCATCCATACTGTTTTGATAGTGGTGAAATATGTCTTTATGTCATCCAGACATAACTGGTAGCAAATTATTTGTAGCCTGATGCAAGTACTACCCTTTGGTAAACACAGAGCGATTTCATTTGTATTTCCATTCCTCATGTTGTGAACATGAGATACAAATAGGCGTGGGGGTTTTTTAATTTTTTTTCAACTTTTCCTTGCAGGTGTTATTGCTGGAACAAAATACTGGATTCCCATGGGTCATGATATTTTCAAGATCAGCCCCCACGTGAATCACAGCCACTGAGTGTTGTAGGCAATGACTAAGTGAAAATCTTTCTCACATAAGGTGAAATTCAAATCCTGTGACACTAGTAGATTCTGCATCCCTGCAAAGGGTAATTTTAGAAAAGATGGGCCTGTATATGGTATTGTTAATGAAAGATATTAATCTAGGAGTTTTTCTACAATTTTCGCTCTCCTGAAGAAAATCAAGTCCTATCCCTTGGCTTGAGAGAAACTTGCTTGGGTTTTGGGGGAAACACTGAGTGTATATTCACATTCCTATAGCAGAATGTGTCAGAGGCACACCTTAATCTGGCCCTTCAGGCAAGGCTCACTGCACACCGATCGGACCATTCCGCTCTTATTCATCTGAATCCTGTAGTCGTCAATGTTGAGCACACCCTCGTGCCAGGTCCCAATGAGGACATAGTCATAGCGGTTGGGCTCTATGTACTGCAGGTTCATGATGTCATACCTGCAAGGAAAAAAGACAAAGTGAGTCACTGCCATGCAACATAAAGGACAAAAATCTACCTTGCTCTTCTCCTTCTGCCTCTAAATATTTGTGTTATCCCTTAACACCAAGGACTTGGGTTTCACAAAAACCCCAAATACTGTAGGATTTGCAGGAGAATCACAAGAAATGTCAGCTCTGATTGCCACACAATTGCTGATTGCCTGCCTTGTTTGCATGAAAACCATGGGTAAAAAGTTGTGTGTCCAGGAGGAACTGCACACCAAAGACAGCAAACTCTGCTAAAGATGCACATGTAGGCAACATCTGGATGCTGTGTTTTCAAATAATTTTTCAATACATCTTTAAAATTCACTTGGTGTCTCCATGCAGGTTGGCTGTAATATAGCCTTGCTGGAAGCTCTTATGTGGCAAAGCTCAAACCAACTGAATTGGTTTGCCATAAGTTAACTGTAAGCTCTAAGCTCAACTATTCATGTTATGCAGCCCAGTGATTCTGTCAGGAAAGGCTAGCAGCTCAGTCACAACATTTACTTCCTCACCCTAGGCGAGTGGGAGAGCAGATCCCAAGGCTAAGGTAAGGGAAGCATAGAAAACTGTTACAGTAAACATCCAGCCTCCACCATTGGTTTCAATGTGTTGCACCTAATGTGCACACCTCTCTTATTGCTAATAATTCTATTCTTTTACCCACAGAATGTGGCTGCTTTCTTAGTAGGAAATAAGCAAGAATGGAAGAATGAATATTGGAGTGTACACAGAGAGGAAGAACTACAAAAGAGGCTAAACCTACAGCCTTGTCTTTCAAGATGAGGAGGGGGAGGGCTTTATTTTATAAAAGACAAGAGAAAGAGGATTGAGAACAAGGAATCAGCATTGGAGCTGAAAATAACAAAGCATCTTCTCTTTTCTAAGCCTGGGAGTTACTGTCTTGCTCTTTTGTACTGGATTGTCTCAGCCTCTGGAGAAAAAAAAATCTTTTGTTTACAATGGGTGTTGCTAATCTGTACATGCTTTAAGAAGGGAAGGTAAGCAAAGTGTGAGCCATAAATAAAACTGGGATATTTGACTGCGAGCTAAGAGAGACATCCATTTCTTTCTTTTCCATTTTGAGATTCAAACATGCAAAATCTCAACTCTCTCTACACTTCAGAGAGGGAAGAGGTACTAGAATTAATCTCTGGAGTAGAGCAGAGTAATTATCTTAACTCAGTCTTTTGGGTTTCTCTTGTTAAAGATGATTTAAAGAAATGCATATTTACAGCTGTAATTAGATCTCAGTTTTGTAAATATGCATGCTCAGATAATGCCACTGCCACTGCCGAGCTCCACTGAGTCACGTGTGAAAAGGGATTCCTGTCACTGAGTTCGATGAAGCTCCAAGCAGGAGGCAGCTCCATTGGTTGGCAATTGACCACTAATCAAGGCATTGCTTAGGAAATGGCGAAATTTCCAATTCATTAGTGAACAATTGCTTCTCACATCCCAGCTCTTCTAAAGGAAGTGTCTAAAAAAAAAAAAAAAAAAAAAAGGCTGTTCCCAGGCCTGCGAGGACTCGGGATAGCAAGAAGTAGTGAGAGTCAAGCCTTTCATAAAGGAGACTCAACAGACAGGAGTAAAACTCAGCAGAAATGTACACGCCTCTTCCTAGCAAGAAAAATGTACTTGGATTTTAGTTTGACCTTATATTAGACTGATACAAAATCAGTTACTCTGGGCTGGAAAATTAATTCAGGAAGGGGAAAAAAGATTACTAAAATCTCACATTCCATTAACGGAATTTTTGAGCCTGCACACACTGTTTTCATTTTTACAAAAAATGCATTACAAGGCACAGAGTGACATTAATGCAATATCAATTAAAAGTTTCTTCTGTGTTCTTGTAATACTATTCCCTTTCCTATAGGTTACCTGTCAAAGAATAAAGTATGTAGACTAAAAGCTCTTACACAGCTTTGCTTTATGACAAGTTGTAGTACAATATTCGCAGCTTTAATATGCAGCTTGAATTTTAAGTGGAAAAATGTGGTCTAACAAATACCCTTGGTATATGGAGACATGCTAAAGTTCTTTATCCTTTCCTTCTTTTCCTTAATGAAAAATCTGTGCTTTGAGCAAGGACAAGTTCAGTGCTGGAAGACCTCCTCCTATCCCTTTGCTCACATATGTACAACATTAACAATTTTGGGCTGTGTCCATGCTAAAAATTATGACCCCAAAAGAAGTGGAATTTGCCGGAGTTGTGAGGCTTGAAGAGAGGCTTCTTGGAGGCAGTTGTATTTCACACACACATGACAGCATTTAAAAAACCCATTAAAACACTCTGCAGGTAAGAAAATTAATCCTTCTTTTAATATAGGAGTGATCTCTCTGGTATATTGGGAAATGATGTGACACAATAGGTGGTGTCTTATGAACAAGTTACTTGTAAGACAAGCCAAAATATTAGTCAGCTGGTCACAGCCACACTCTTACTAGCTGAAGTTACCTTTTCCACAACCACAATACCAGACTGGTACTGATTCCTATCCTGGAAGTCAGGATGGAAAGGAGCAATGCTGGGCAATGCCAGGATGTAAATGGACAAAACAACCAACCGTGGAACCAAATGCCAAACCAAAACCACATATTTAAAAAGAAAAAAATTGTTTACATACAAGTTTGAAGGTTTTGCCTAAGGCAAAATTTGATTATTTACTCGAAGCATTGGAGTTGATAGAGTTGTCATGACTGAAACCACAACAGCTATTGGAAAGTTTGAACTAAATAGACTTACATGGTTCTAAGTCCAAGTCTAATTAGGATAAAATGTTAGTTATGTGAAATATTTCTCTTAGTTTGTGAACCTCAGTATTTCTCCACACATCAGAGGTCCATTGTAGGGGCTGAAATTTCTCCTGCCTGATGTCACAAAGCATTTTATGGTCAGAGGTCTATAAAAATCATTTGTTCTAGAGAGGTGAGGTTCTTCATACCAGCCACAAGGTAAAAGGAGGCAATTACCTACAACAGGCCAGAACCAAAAATGTATCTCTCTATCCCAGAGAAGGATGTCATATTGACTACAGCAACCTTCACATGTTCTCCAGCCATTTCTGGAAATTTGAGTGGTATGATTACTACAGAGAAAGGAAGTGGGAGCTACTCAATGAAAGTAAAAAGTGCAGCAAATTTACCAGCATGTTCTTAATGACAGAATAGCGAGCACATAAGTTGAGTTTCCAGAGTTACATCGACGTCATTTTTCCCAGAGGCAGTGCAATCAGCTAAATTGCTGCATTTGTGCACTTCCAATAAAAGTCTGCTTCATATTTCTGCATACACCTTTGACAATGTGTTTGTGTTTTATAATCTTATATTGATAAAAGCTTGAAACCATGAATTGAGCCTGAGATAGAAAAAGAGTTGTATCTAAACAAATGGTTAAGGTTTCATGAAGCTGTAAGGGCTCTAAAACAGGAGATTATGGGAGTGCCAGTCAAACATAACTACAGGAAACTCTATCTGCTCTATCCATGATGATTGCAATTAGGAGTTTGTAGGAGTCAATTGCTTGAAGAACCTTACAGATTTTGAAAATTATGAGGAAGGTTGCTGCCTTCTAAGAAGGAGTATTATTCCACCTTATGCAGTTGATTTCTTCACATGATTTGATGACAAGATATCTAAAAACTTTTTACACATTTGTGTGACATTCTTGCACTGGCATAGAAAAGCCAAAAACTAGGAAATTTCATAGCAGGCTGGCTGTGCTGTATTTAGGTGTTTTATGTGTTGTTTATGTTTCCATTTTGCTGAGGTACAAAAAGTCTTTTGGGTATTGACAAAGTTCTATGGTCTGTTCACTGATCCACAAAGAGCCTTTCTACAAGAAGCTGTGGCAACCCTACAGCCAATCTGAAGCTAAAGACAATTCTGTTAAACTACTGCTGGCATACAAGGATCTGACAGACTGTGCAGATCACATTTCATATACACATAGCCTTTCTCTGATACGATATTGCCCCTGTCATAAATGCCACAGATTGATTCAAGGATTACAGAATGAATAACAAAAAGATTATTTGGATTTCCTTGCCCAGACTTGCTAGCTCCAGCTGTGAAAATAGAAATGCAAAACCACAACAAAAAACCCCTACCTAAAATAACCTATCAAATTCTGAGTAGGCCAGGGAATCAAGAAAAATGAACCTTGCTATCGACCAACATGATGGATGGAATAATTTCTATCATTCTGGCGTACTCAGAGCAATATCCTAATATAAACTCTCTAATGTGTTCAATTCAGCAACTGCTCAGTCTAATTCTATGCTTGGTACTGATGAGAGTTGTGAAAATGCTCTTGGGTGACAAAATAATAAATAAGAAATCGGCTAAAATTGGAAAATTACATCTAAACATCAAACCAAATAGCTATCAGACAGAAAAAGCAGGATATGCAAAGCTGGAGTAATGTTTTTATGGACACAAATAGTGTGCAAAAAGCATAAAGCTGCACTAAGCAGTAATTTCTCTGTATTATCTAAATTATATGTGCAAAGACTTGATTTATGCATTTGTGTCCATAAGTATGTGTTAGAATGTAAGGGAATTGCTTGCTTCTACTTTCAAAGGGTGACCTAGATGATCTGTATTTTTAACTAAAATAAATCTGAAGTCAATGCTCAACAAGACCAAACTATCTTTTTATTACTAATTAAATGTAACAAACTGTTTAAATGTATATACTGTTTTAATAGGACTATAGAAAAGAATATAACAATATAGAAAATGGTAAAATGTTGGCTGGTTTTGCTAATGAAGCCTAGTAATAGAGATAAGAGTTGTTTTAAGACCCCTCTGTCTTACTAGTACTCTTTGGAGGCATGAAAAAACATGAAGACTCTTGTTTGCTCCAGAGCCCTCCCTTTGTGTGGTTTTGGCACTCAGATGCACTTATGCAATAAGCCCAAAGATGGAGTGAGAGAGTCTTTTATAACACTTTCATAACTCAGTTAGAAAACTAACTTCAGTGAAGCAATCCCTGAGTAGGTTTCAATTGATAATGGCTTTTGCACTTCAGCAGCTGAATTAAATGTATTTTAAAAGAGAAAACAAACCAAAAATCCATGTGTTAAAATAGTTTAACAGAACCCACAAAACTAAATGAAAGGAGAGATCTTTGTCAGTTTGCTCCCATAAGAAAAACAAAGGTGACATCCAAGTCCACAAAGGTGCTGCTTTACCCACTGCTTGGATACATCCTGTGTCTGCTAGTGGGGTAGAAAATAACAGCTGCCACAGATGGGACCAGACCCCAGATGAGTGGAACAGAAACTTCTGCCAAAAAAACCCTAATTATTTGTCCTGCTCTACACAGACCTTTCTTTAAATTCTGGGAATGATCTGATTGTATTTGGAGTGGAACAAGTTAAGAAAATCATACCGGAGGTTACCAGTCAACACTAAATAATCTCTGGCAAGGTTTCAGCAGAGCTCCAGTTGGAAAAGGATGTGCTCTAGAGCCCTTTCTTCAAAACCATGGCAGGCAAATGTTTCATTAAATTCCAATCATTTGTATTAGGCATTATACATACTAAAACCCTGGTGCTGAGCCCCAGTAGTACCTTGTCCAGCAAAAGTCTGTGAGTTACAGGGTTTGTCATCTCCTGAAACACTGGCCTATACTGTAGCTCCTGTCCCAATATTGGATACCATGTGTTACCAGTGTTATTCAAATGGCTGTTGGAAAGACTGATCCAGATAACTCCATATTTGTCTTAGGGTATGCATGCTTTATGTTTCAGCAAAACAGCCAGAGAAATCTATGTCACCAAACCCAGTAATGTCCTCACTTCTCAGCCTCTGGTTTAATTAGGTGAGATGAAACCTCTTTACCTTCCGGGGGCATCTCCCTTTTCATCAAACCAAACTTCTTCTCCAGAAACACCAATGAATGAGGATTTGAGGAGGAACTCCAAGAGCTTGCTGCCATCGATTGGCTTCATAGCATCACACAGTCCAACATGTCCAGGGCAAAGGGAATGGTGCATATTTTGTAGCCCATAAGCCATAGCGTATATAGCATTGATGACAAATCCCATTTTACTGTCCTGCACGTAATTTTCTTCTAGGCTCTCATTGCCTACAATAGTAAGGAAAAAAAGTGTTGTTATAAACAAAGATGAAATTATCTGAAAATATGAGAAAAGCAATTATATATAAAAAGGAATTTCCTTATTTCTCTAATAAAGTTTTAGAGGCATTGACAAGGTGCCAGTCAGGGATTTTAATTAAACAAAGAAATAAAACAAGCGCTTCCCTACCACCACCCCAGAAACCTTTAATTCACTGAAAGTTAAATGGTTTATGAGAAAGCACCAGTTTAATCAAGTTGTCATCTTTTGTTTGTTATTTTTTTAATTTTTCCTTGTCATTCCACAATGTTATTTATGCTAGGAAAGGTCAAAAAGGCCAGTGTCGAGAAGAAAGATTTCAGCAGGAACAATTTTTAAAAGCAATTTCCTTGTAAATTTGAAACTTTTGTCGCATTTGAAGGTTTGTTTTTTTTTAATCTCATGTTTTTGAGGGTCAAGAGAGCAGTGTCTCTTTCAATGTTAATAAGCAAACAATGTGCATCAGCATCACTTATCGAATTATCAGAAAAAGTCATTTTAGTTAAAAGTAGTAGATGTGCCAGAACAGGAGTGCTACAGAAATTCAGCCAAAATTTGTGGCGCTAACGGAGATTTTGTGTGACTGCAGCCCGAGCAGACAAAGTCTGTTCACTGATCTGAAGCAATGTGGCAGCGAAGGTTTTCTCTGCACAGAGGTTTTATCTCCAACCTGCAGGTGGGTCGGCACTGTCAGAGGGTATCGTTTGTCGGCAGCTGGGTCCTGGGCTGCTCCCTGCTTCGTCTGCCGCCTGAACTGCTGCAGAATACTGCCAGCTCCGACCCCAAGGCACTGCACACCTGTGCTGCGGGGTCCCGAGGCAGCTGGAATTAAGAGACCTCCTTGTTTTGCTTCTTTCTCCTTGAGTCATTCAATGACAATATGCTCCAAATTGCAAGATGCTTTTATCTGTCGGCCTCCCACGTTACTCGATGTTTAACAGGCATTTGCAATCCAGTTTCTGTTATTTTGTCTCAGTAACACCTTGTGTACACCAGGGAAGTAGGATGTGTGAGAGACTAGGTGCTAACTGACACTTCTTGAATCCAGGTTGGAGGAGATAGTTGTCATTTTAATATGATGAAAAGAGATAAAAATCTACAAGATCACCAAAGCATTCCAAGTTAAAAAACAGTTCCTTACCCTAATGTAGATATGACATTGCTTTCAACTCAAACCATGAAGACTGTCCTAACATTTATCGTTACAAAAGGCTCTGATTTGGTAGCTCTTCTCAGTTTGCTTGCCCTACAACTCAGAAATGTCAGCTGGGAATTCATTAGGAGAGCAGAAATTCTCGATGTCTATCTTGCTTTCTCTGAGTTGCATTGCAGCTGGGTAAGAAAATTTTGCCTCAGTAACTATTCTCAAGATGAGCTGAACATAGCAAACAGACGTGATGGTGAATTTAAAAATCTTTGTGAATATAGCATAATCTGACTGAATGAGTTCGTGTGCTCCTCGCTGCCATACAGTCACCACCAGCACCACCAAGCAAGGAGCAGCTGAAGAAATTCTTTCCAGAGGCAACATATCTGCCTCTTTGTGAGAGAAGGTTCACAGCTCCCATTCAAATTACACAAAACCTGCAGCATTCAGATTCATATTCAGAAACACAGAAAGAATAAAAACCTTATATGCAAGATGGCAGAACATTGACCCAGGGAAGCAGGGAGCATGTCAGTGCATGTTGCACCCTCACTTGAGTACAGCATAGCCTAGATGTCTGTATGACTGTAAATGTTAATATGTAGTTTCAACAAAGTATCTGTCGGTGTGTTTTATCTGCTGATTAGTCCCACAGGATTAGCCCACTGGATTAATTAGTGGGCCACAGGATTAGCCCACTGTGAATTTATCACTGATTCTGCTTTCTTGTAGCTAGAAAATGAAGGTGTTCTCAGTCCCTAAGTGAACGAAAGACAAAAAGAGCCTGGGCTCAGCATAGTAGTCCTCTCTTGTGAAGCTTCTGGGCAGCAGGTTGTGGAAGAGATCACAGAAAACAGACAGCACACAGCACTCACTATCTACTCTTTTCTACCTGAAAGTTTATCTCAGATACTTCCTTGATTTCTCAATTAGTTAAAAAAAGGAGCATGAACATCAGTAATTCTTGCAGGAAATAAGGATAGCATCTATGTGTTTCCTCAGGCAAGCCTTCATATGGCTGCTGGAAGTAGAAAACAAAATGTAACAGAACATGCCAATCTTTAAAAAGAGGCCATTTCCCTTAAGAATGTATTTACTCAGAAAAACATCATTTGGATTGTCATATTTCAATATAATATGCATGTCTTCAAAGAGAATAAATATTTGATGGTGGGAGAATTTGCTTTTGACTGTTTCGGAATGAAGACCTAGCTTAAATTAAGACTCCAAGCTTAAAGTTTCACACTGCAGAGGTGACTGCCTTAATGTTACCTACAGAAATAATTGAATTTGAGTGGAAAGCAACATGTGAATTGTCTGAATGAATTGTCTGAATGAATTGAATTCTTGTCTGCAGACCAGTAAAACAAAAATCCCTATATGTAAATAAAATACTTTTCTGTAAACCCAGAATGAGAAGCCCTGCTTTCCCTAAACTTGACTTCCCAGAATCAAATCCACTTTATTTAATTGTTATCATTATAATTTATCAATAGACTTATGCATTTGAATTTATAAAAATTTGCTTAAGACAATCAGCAAGAAAAGTGTGGGTTTTTAAAACAAAAGAAATCATGTAATTATGTTCAGCCAGAGACAAAGGAAGGGGGGAAGGAAGGAAGCAAGGAAGGACAAAAGGAAGGAAGAGAAAACAGTCCAAATTTTCATGAAACTCACTGTGGATCTTTTCATTTACCATAATGTACCTCACAGCTAACTAATACTAGCTTCAGCCAAGTACTTGGAAGGACCTGACTGTGAAGCAACCATGAATTTAGTTTAGTGCTTTTGCTGTGAAGTCAGTGTGGAGCTAACAGTGCTCTTGAGAGCAGAGCATATTTTGCAAATCCCACTTGACAAACTGAAATAAAGAAAAAATATGCTATTAGAATTATGGCAAGACATGAGTTAACTTTCATGTAAGAGTAAAGATAGGAGATGTCTCTTCATATTCATATTCAGCACCAAGGATTTTTTGTTTACAGTCCTCAGAAAGGTTAGGGCAGGAGAGAATTTGTGATGGAAAGAAATGTAAAAACATTTTGCTTGGGGAATCTGATTAATACCTAGCCAGTTGGCAAATTTTGAGCAAACACACACATTTGATAAAGAACACAGTCTGTTCACAGATGACTCTTGATTAGACTAAAAAGCCAAAATCTGTTCAGCAAAATTGTTATAAAGGATAATGTTTCATTTGGAACAGTTTTATGACTTGCTGTGGTGATCTGCTGCATAGTTAGGGTCACATAAAAAGCTAGCAACTGTTGTGAGAACTATCTTCATTTCTGGTGGTCCTGACAGAGGTATGAAGGTGTTAAAAATTGTATATACTGCCTTCTTTATTTGTAGTGGTCCTTCCCAGTATTGCCATGCTTCATGGGTAGGCCAAATGAGATTTTAGCTTTGTTGCAAGTTACAGTATGGGTGATGGTTGCATTCAATACGAGTGCTAATTTATGCCAGAAAAAAGAAAAATTCTGAAAGGAAAATTGGGGCAAAATTTTATTGGGAAAATGAAATAAAATAAATCTCCCATACTTGAGTTGCATATGCCAAGGAGTAAAGAAGGTTTCCCCCCAAAAATGCCAGGTATGAACTGGTAGAGCAGTACCCAGGCTCATAGCAAATGTCCATATGCATTGGAAAATGTGTAGAGGCAGGTATTGTATGTTCCCCTTCAGTCCCAGCATACTCTGCCTTTACCACAGGGTGGCCAAACGTTGGAATAAGCTTCCTAGAGAGGTGGTCAATGCTTCAAGACTGTCAGCACTTGAAGCCATTTGGACAAACAACAACTTGCTTTATCTCTGGTCAGGCCCAAGGGAACTGGCTTAAAAAAAAATTCCAAGGAAACAAAAGAATCCACAAATGTACTCATCTGCCTCTGTACAAGTCTGTGTAGAGATGTGCTAGTGTCATAGCATGTCCTTGGAAAACAATGGAAGTCACATATCTTACAGCGCCTCATGCTAGAGAAGACCAGACCAACTTCAGCCACAACAAATTTGTGTCATAGGATCTTGCAAGAAGCAGGGCAGAAGGTCAACATTTTGAACTGGCCAGTCATTTTAAATCTGTCACCCTAAAGGTAAGAATTAAAGATTATTCTGGAAACTAAATGACACGTGGAAGGTGTTTAACAAACTTAGTTAATGGTGATTTTAGTAAAATTTTAGGGTATTTGGCTACTTAGAAAAATTAGAGGCATTTTAGTTAGATGCTTAACTATTTAATTATGGTTTTATGTTTGTATACATAGGAGAGAAAATACAACCAATTCTGTTACCAATTACTTGAAATATTTTAATTTTTAATTTTATTTAGAACTATAGAGCAATTTAGGTTCTAAAACAATTTAAAGAAGATTGAGTCCAACCATTAACCTGACAATACCAAGTGCACCACTAAATCCTTTAGTATATTTTACGACAGTAGCCAGATTGTGTTCCAGTTGGGCTTTGGCCCTTCTAATTTTCTCCCTGCATAACCTCATGGAATCCTGTTAGTCCTTCTGAGTTGCCTGCCCCTTCACTCAAATGGCATAAACTCTCCTTTTTTTCCCTGGGTTCTAGCCAAAGATCTCTGTTCAGACAGGTCAGTCTTCTTCCCTGGCTTATCTTTCCGCACGTGGGAGTATTCAATAATGGCTAATCCTTTAACAACCATGCCAAAAGTATGACTGTATAAAATAATTTTTGCTAAGGGTTTCATTTGTTCTAACACATTTGCCATTATTGATTCAGATGTTTTAGAAATATTGCCAGTTCACTCCCTCTTATGTTCTATTTACAACATCTTTTTACATTATCTAACTTCAAAGATAACAACAAAATTATTTAACAAATTTCACTTCAAGGCACTGCAAAATGAATAACAGAGATTACAATGTCTGTAGATGTGATAAGTATGACAGCGTGTTCAAAACCTGTGCATCTTTTGTTTTTTTCTCTTCAAATCGCCTTTTTGATAACACATACATTCTGTTCATTAATATTGTATGGCTGAATGAAATCTGCACATCTTGAGGGCAAAAATGAACTTTTGTTCATGCTACTGCACTCATTATGTCCACAAACAAGTCGCAGGCAACAAGTCAGTTACTCTATATGAAAACATCCAAAAACCTCTTCCAGCCCACAATCAATTTTTCCTAAACTTCCTCCTGAGCATTATGTCACCACTCTATAGGAAATAATGTGTTTCTCTATCTAGAGCTGCAAGTTTCTCCACCTTTGGCAAGAAGAGAAGAACCAGAGCTTCCACAGGAGCAGCTGAAATGAAGGAATACCTTACAGTATGCAGGTTCCACACCAGATTTCAAAACATGCTGATAAACATTTGACATCTTACAGTAGTCACGAAGCAAAAAATGGAGTTCACGGGGTTTCAGACTTTGTTTTCAGGATGTCATTAAATCAGAAATATTTTGCTTCCATTCTTCAAATGGTTTTTATTTCTCCAAGCAAAGAGATTCAATTCAAGCAATTACATTCGATGGTTTTTTCCCTGAAAAGCTAGGATACAATTACAGTTACCAGTTGAGATACCCTGCTATTTTCTTTCTGAGCGTGGTAAAATTTACAAGACTCTCAGATACCACTGCTTTGTTACTTCTGGTGAGTGTTGTTTTTAAACTGGGATTAGCATACTTCTCTTGCATAAAACTAGAGAGAAGAGAAAGCCATTCAAAAGCTGGGTGTTCAGCAAAAGCTCCTCAAAAATTTGTACTAGTATTCTCTAAGACATTGACAGGATGGTGATTGCAGCAATATTTGCATGAAAGGTTTTACTTTTTATCACTAGCAAAGTTAGTCAAATCACCGATTAAATTTCTTCTCCAGGAATAAAGCTGCTACTGAATTTAAAAAGATTTGGGGGTTTTGAACTTATTTTTACAAGCATGTTTTCTACAGATGTCAACTCCTTGGCTAAAAGAAACCAGAATGTGAATTCAGCCATCAAGGTACAGGTTCTCCCTCATTTCAAATGTCTAATACCTAAACCTTAGAAGATTAATCCCCATTTTAGATATACTATACACCACCAGTGTCTTCAGTTCCCTTGTCTGCTTTTGTGAGGATGCCACATTGTTCCCTAATGTTCAAAAAGATGTGTCTTGCTTTTGTCTCTCCCTGTGTGTCAGAAGCAGTGGGGAAAGATTTTAATTAAATTTACTTTCTTGGTTCTCCATATCATGTTATGTAAGCACATTAGGGCTTTAAGAGCTTAGTGTCAAAGAGTCTGGAATAAGTCTGGCATACACAAATACAACAGTGTCACAGAGAAGATGAAACATTATGAGGAGAAATGATGATACAAGTCGCTGACTCACTCATTAATCAGATGTAGAGGGAGTCTCAGAGTCTCTAAGCTCAGGGCAGGACAAAGGGAACTCAGCAGTGCTGCCAGCCCTATGCCAAGGCTGAACTCACAGTTTCAACCCATCCACCACACAACTTGGGAGCAAAACAAAAGGAAACCAATCTAATTCCTCCTTCGTTTCCCAGTCTGCAAACTTTGCTAAACAGATGCAAGAGTCTAAAGCTTGCTCAACCTCTCTGCCCTTTCTGCCTCTTCCCATGGACATTCAGACTGACACACAACTACTTGGCTCCAGAAAGAGCAGCAAGTTACAATGCACGTAAGTCATGGTTACACTCTGGGAGACGATAAAGCTGTGTTCAAATATGTCTTTTTCCAAGAGAGAAGAGGGATATTTTCTCTTGCGTCTCCTTTCCATGACTCAGAGAAGCTGAGCAAGGGATGAGAAGACTATCATTTTCCTAGGGCTGGCTGCAGTTTCAAGTGAATGTGAAGACTGGGCATGCCTGATGCCACACGACAATGCAGGGGTGAGCAGGCAGGGCACATCTGGATGAGATATTACATATTCACAAGCATTCCCAGCTGATATGCAATGCTGCAGCCCCAGTCTGCTTTCAGAAGAGGCTGGAGGAAGGCTAGAGGCCTTTGCAGCAACTGCCAGCATGGCTTTGCCAGAACTGCATCATTGGCGTGGAAGGCAGGTGAGGGCAAACCAGGCCTATGGTGGAGAAAACATTCCTTTTCCTCCTCTCCATAAATGTGCATTGCCTGCTCTGTCCCTTGTGCTGGTCAGCAGTAAAAGAAAGGACTTGAAGGGAAATATAATGCACCACCTAAGGGCCATGCTAACAGCACAGCTGTCAGCGTGCCAGGAACCCCAGGAGAGTGCTGCCTCTTCCTTCATTAGGCTGCCCCTGGCAAGGTGTAGCTCTGTACCAGCACAGGTTTTGCAATCTATACAGATTGTTCCCATGCATTTATAACTCCTATTGCTGAGACCTGAAAGAAACTGATCACAGAGTTGAAAAGTTGCAAGGATATCCATCCACAAATGTATGTATAGCGACAGGAAAAGGAACAAGAAACTGGATAACAAGCATAGAAATTCCACAACAAGTTCATGTACAGGAGACATGCTGTTAAATGCAGGTCTGGAGAGATCCACTTAGAGCAGATGGCTTGACAGAAGCTCATCAGCCTAATAAAGCTTCTGTAGGGGATGACAGTATGGCCTGAGGACTCTGCATTTCTTCCCACTAGGCTAAAATGCTTCATAAGAAATTTTACTTACAAAAAATCCTAGGATTTATGGCCCTATGAGGATTATACACTGAGATTCTTTCCCCTCTAAACAAGCCTGCAAGCTGGCATATGAAACCTCTTTTGTATACATCTACTGCTATGAGCTGTTAAAGGCTTGGCAGGAAATTTTAGCATTCCTTCCCCTTGTTCCTAGCTTTTAGTGGAATGATCTTGATGAAATAGCTCTGCAGTGAAGACTGATTTTTAATGAAATGGAAATGGAAGGACCTACAAAGTATAGCTCAGTGCACAGTGAAAAAAAGTCAGCTCACTTCAAAACCTAAAAAAAAGAAAGATTTTTACTTGTGATATTTGTATGTGTACTTCAATGAAATCAGTTTGAGAAGTACAATTCACAAGATGTTCAACAGTGAGGCAACATAACAAAAACACTGCCAAAAATGCTAAGTTTTGAGGTTATTGATTGCCTCATTTTGCCTATTATCTTAATTCCTGTTCTTTGGAGTTAATAGACTGGAAAAACAACAGAAGAAAATAACTGCCCCGATTTGAAATAAATCATTTTCTGTATCTTGTGCTCCCAAGCAAGCATCAGTTCGAATGGTTTGAAAAGAAACATGACTTTTTATTTATGTGCCGTCATTTTCATGGCTCCAGTCCTGTGCCAAATCAGAAGTATACTTAAAAATATCATAATGCAATAAAATTAGGAACATTCATGTTTATGCACACTCTAATGAAAATGTTTGGAATTAACTCCACCATGAAGCAAGTATGCTGTAAAGATATTTCACTTACTTGCTGATCACAAAAATGATCAATATTTGGTCATTCTAGCTTATGGAAGTTCATTCCTGAATAAAATACTGTGATCACGTATTGGAAGGCTCATGGAACTGACAGGAAATCACATGGAAATACAGTGGCTTATTATGGTCAAATACTCAAACATGATCACGCAAGGCTTGAAACCAGAAATCAGTAAAACTCTGATAGTGGTTCTGAACTTGGGAATCCATCAAGTCAGAAGTAGTCTAGGGATAAGAGAAATCTACTGTGATTCAGATAGGACATATTATTAAATTACATATTAATTCTAGAAACAGACAAAATAGAAGATAATGTGAGGTGATTCCAGCATCTTTTTTTGAAACAGAGTAATTATTGTGAGAGCTTGACAAATCATTATTATGATTAATTTGTTTTTCTTAATTGTTGGACTGTGTAAAATCTGCCTTCAAAATGACCACAATATGTTTTTTTACTTATTTGAAATTATTATTTACCTTCTGTAGCAATATATTATTTCCAGCTCCTATTTTAATTGGAAATTAATATTTCATCTTATAATCAGGGATAAAATATGCCAGATAATTTTTTTCTTTGGTTGAATGGCTTGTATATGTAATCAGCAAAGACGCTGATTTCAAATCCTAATATAGCATTTTAAATCCATCTTATTATTTCGTTAGCTGACTAAAATTTAATGCCGACAAAGGCATTTGGATGGTCAGGCTCAGTCTTTGCATTTAAAGGACATAGGCAGCAGCACAGTTATTTTAATGAAAGATTCACAAACAGGAGGAATGGAATGGAATGGAATGGAATGGAATGGAATGGAATGGAATGCTTTTGATGTGTCTCAGCTTGATCAGAGGCCATGCTCTGATCTGACATCATGATACCCCAGTCCCAATTTATTCTTTGACTGATTCTTTGGGATTTCTTTTGGGAGCTTGGGAGGGAGTTTGTTGGGGGTTTTTTGAGGGGCTGGAAGTGGGTTTTTTATTATTATTTTCTCTTCTTCTGTCGCCTTTCTTGGGAGTACAACAGCATGGAATTTAATTTGTTACTCTTACTCTGTCTCATATAGCTCCTTCTGCGAGTTGGAGTTCAAGACCAAACTGTCTCTGAGCCTCTCTCAGACTCTGCAGGGTCCCACAAGTGTCTGTGCCCCCAAGGCCTCTGGCACCATTTTTATCCAATCATTATTTAATGTGGTTATTATTGCAGAGACCTTGGATCTGCCTTTGTCTCTTACTTTCTTTACAGTCTTCCCCCAGTGCCATCCTGGATCCTGACCAAGGTTCTCTAAGGACAGGATTCCGCAAAAACCATTTTCTACATGACCTGAACTCCTGGGGAGAAACAATTAAAAAGAAAGAAACTCCAACCATCAGTTCCCCCTCCCCCTCAGGTAGCTCTGTAACCTTGCTGCCTTACTTGCACACTCAAAGACGTATTTCAAACCACTATTCTTAACATATCAGTTATTTGGAACAAGTCTAGCAGATAATAAGTTGTTGCTACTATTACATGAGACAGGAATGAACACATTTAAAATCAAATTAATTTACAAATGTAAAGAAATGTATGCAAATTTCTAATGTTATTTGGCTAGTTTTAATCAAGCTTTTCACTCTTATTAAAAAGAATGAAAGTCGAGTCAGATATCCTTGTACAATGTCCCGTTCTAACACACTATGGTAGAAAAATGGAGAGTTCAGGAAATAGGACTGATAATATTTCAGGTGTCATGCTTTTCATATGAAGCCTGAGACCTTATCTGAAAGAAAGAGATGGAACTCAGTAATTGTGCTGCAGCTTTCAGATCATGAACCACCTTACAATACTTAAATTAGGAACCTGAGTACATACTCAGACACCTAATTAATTGACTTGATTAATGCCTGAACTTCTCTAGCTGCAGTTGACTTTCATAGGAATTATGGGAGATCAGTACCCTTAAAAATCAGGCCAAATTATCTAGGTCTCAGAGCATGTATTTGAGGAGCCTAATTTTGAGCATCTTCATCAGAAAATGCTGGTTCATAGTTGAAAATAAGCAACCTTCATATTAACCATAGAATATATTACCACTGAATGGGGCAGAGGAGTTAACAGAAATCTATTCTCAGTATATATTAAATATTTGGCACCAGCACAATACCCAAAAAAAAAGTCAGGGTCTTTAGGTTAGAGTGGAAAAATATGATGAATGTAATAAAACACACATATTCATCTGTGCCCCTATCTGGCATGGAGACAGAAAATGGAACAAACCACAAACTCTATTCCCTCCATTGAGCTAGATTTGTAAACATCTAAGTAGTGGCAGTGGTTGTCAGTGTAAGGGCATGAGATTCTGGGGACTTCAAAGGTATGAGTCAAAACTTCATGTTAACAGACCAAATGCTCCCCTCATGGTAGGGCACAGACTAGTCTTTTCCTATCTTAAGTTCTATCTTAAATTTCCTATCTTAAATTCCAGTGGTTCTGCATGAGTATGAAGAACAGGCAGGAAAGATATCTAATATTTATTACACTTTAAATCACTATTGATTTTAGAGGGGCTTCAAAATGTTTGCCTGACAGTGTATGACATATCAGCCAGTGCTACTGGTTTTTGTTTTTCTTTCCATTATTTTTTTATTAGTCTAAAAGAACAAACCACTTTTTCCTCACTTCTGTTCTTAATGCTAAGATGATATTAAAACCACCAGCATCAACTGTCAGAATACAAATCAATAGGAACACCAATGTGCCTTACTTCTGCAGAAATATAGCTCACTCCAAATTTCTCCTTTTCCAAGTTTGCTGCTGGTTTTTGGGGGTTTTTTTGTTTTTTTGTTTTAACTACTCCATACACTCACACAAGACAGCCTCTGAAGGGCTGGCATACTAGAGCCACATGTCTGCAGCCCATGAGATAGATATCCCATGTGCAAGGCCCAGGCTACACAGGAGTCCTGCCACTGTGCAGTTGCTTCCAGAAAAACCTCTGGCTTCCCAGGACCAAAGCCAGATGCTGCAGCTGCTCTGGAGCTGAGGAGCAAAGTGGTCTTGGCCACCTTAACCAGCTGGGGCATGCTGTAATTTATCAGAGTGCACTCACAGTTTTTGGTGAAATTAAGCACAGTTTTCAAATGATTGTTAGGAGTATTCAAATGTCCCCTTGTAACCCTTGAAATATGCAATAATTTAATCACAATTACACGGATCAAAAAAACCCATTTTATTTTCTCTTCCAGACATCTGCCCAGAGCTGTGCTCAGTATCACAGAAATGATCCTTCTTAAAGCTAAACTAAGATTAGGAGTTTCTGAACAACTTCTTCATGAGGACAATGCATCGCTGATTAGCAGCAAACTAGAGTTTAGCAAACCAAAAGATGAAGCAAGTGGCCCTCATCTGTATTCACATGTTAAATTCAACAGAAAAACAGAGGTAGAATTCTTTCTGATCTGAAAGAATTTTAAAAACATTCATTTTAGCCCACCTCTTTTTTTCCTGGGCATACCCAAATGTGACAATGCAGACAATACTGAAGTACTTGAGATCTCACAAGAAAATGGGCCCCTGTAATGTGAATTTTTAGACAAAATAAGCCTTGAAAAAGCAGCAGAGTAAGCTGGCCTTTGCAGAAAGTAGACAGTTCACTGCATAGCATGATGTATACAGTGCTACTGCTTTGAAGAGAACAGACCTGCTTTTTCATTCCTATAGAGTTAAGCCTAAATCCAGAGCTAAATTAAAGCTTTGAACTTTTGTGTTCCTCTAAAGCTACTATACGAATCTATAAAGCATTGGTCTGGTTTTTAAGGGTACTGATCTCCCACAGTTCCCAGGAAAGTCAACAGCAACTTTCTACTATATGAATCTCAAAAATCTTAGCTAAAGGAAACATTTTGAAATCATTTGGTCTAGCACCTTGCTGTGCTACAGTGGATTTCTGGCTCAGACAGTAACCTAGTGTAGCTGCAGTATCTTTTATCATTTTTCCCTAGCTCTCTCCACACAAGCAGACTTCCACACTTCCCCAGATATCCCAGTATGAGTGGGAAAGCAGAGATTTATTCTAGCAGTACTACTCTTCAGAACACACACCTTCCATCGGATTATTCTCCCTGTGGATACCAATACAGCATATTCTGAGTAGGAAATGCTGTGGTTTTCTTGGTTTAGGTTTTACTACTCAGGCTCATAATTTATTGTTCTTTACACCACTTCTTGCCCACGGACTTTTTAAGAGGAGCCCATTTATTTTAAGAACTCTAATGGCTATTTTTCAGAAAATATCCTTGTGTACAAAGAGTATCTCTGGGCTGCAGCTAGACATATGTGAGTGTGTGGGTCTGTGCCCACATGTGTTAGTCTCCACTGCATCTCCCTTGCACCTGTATTTATAGGGGAATGCTGCCAGTAATGACAACCTGTAAAATTGCAAACCGAGATTGAAACTTTCCACCTACAGGTAAATGAGGAAAGGGAAGATATCATCTAATAAAAGACATGGGAGGCTGACGGAAGGCAGTTTGCCTTGTGTTCAGATCAGTTACTTGTGTTATTTCATCTGACTAACTTACTGGTTTGGTTAAATGTTTATATCTCTGCTAATTGTTCTGATGCACAACCTGCACGAACAATTGATTTCTAGGAGCAAGTCAATTAATTTTAATTGTGTGGTTTTGTCCTCACCATGCTCCTGATAAAAGATTAAATCACCTCTGGCAATCTGAACCATCAGGAGTGCCCCTGTCTCTCTCTAGGCACAGGAGACAGGAGCCTGAAGGAAGCAAAAGGGAGCATGATTAAGGTGTCCTCTTCCTTCAAGGCAAGATCAGTTTACCCATGTAATGGAGAAGGCTGAAGGTCACAAACCAACCTGAGGATTTTTTAATCCCAGAAGTGCAACCTTTTACTGTTAAAATCCAAAATGGAAAATGTAGGTGTAGATTCAGAAAACTTCTGTCATATGCTGCTGTAATATTCATGGTTCTGCAAACTGTCTTCTATGCTGTTTACAAAGGGTTTTGTATATTGCTCCTCTCCTTCATTTCATGATGATCTCATTTTTTGTTATGGATCCCAAAAGAAAAAAGATATTTATTTTTATTGTGTATTGATTGACAGTCTGGTTTAAAAGTATTTTTGGAAATACAAAATATAAGATAAATGTAGCTACTTTTTTCCAAACATGGAAACAAAAAGCGCAAACCAAATGAACAAAAACCTGGCCATAATATCTTCTCCGAATAATTCAGATGTTTTATCACAGATAAGCACATTATTAATCTTCCACACCTTTAAGCCTTAAAAGCTGTCTGTAACTTTGTCTGGGAAACAAAATGAGACTACAGCTCTCCTATCTTATTTTCTGTAAAAAAGACTTGACTAAAAAAGGTAGCAACTAGAATATTTTCAGACAAGTTGTTCCTGGTGGGTTTCATTCTAGGTGCCCATGAAACTGAGATCACTACTGTGATCACTAGGTTCTTCTGCCTCACACTGAGGAAAAAGAGTGTGATACAGGACCTAAATATGTAACGAAAATGCAAAGCAGAGGTGAACAAGGACAAGTCAGAGGATACTTCAGGTAAAATATATTTTGAAAAATTATGGTATGCCAATAGCTTGATTCTTTCTTCAAAAATTTTAAAAATATGCCTCCTATACACCACAAATGTGATTTACAAGTGGTGGCTGACTCGGCAGAGTGAACACCAGGCTGTTGTTTATAATTAGTTTTTCTGAATTATTGTAGTGGCAGTACTTCCTACTGCAGGTTCTTCTGCTGATGAAAAGTCTCATGGGCCAGGTGCTCCATGAGAGAGCCTAGCAGGTATTGAGATTAAAAGAATGTTCTCAGAGAAAAACCTACACAGCAGGATAAGCCCAAATAATGGCTGCTGGATCTAATTTGTCCAACTCTGAAAACAACTCAGATCAACTCTCGCTGGAAATGCATCCACTCCTTCCTTCAGAAAAGAGTAGAAAAATCAAGTACACATCCTGGAGTGCTTTGTCCAGTGATATAAGAAAACAAGAACCCCATGTCATCTCATACAGATTCATCAAAATTAGGATGGGTCTTCAGAAAAAAATTCTTGATTAAGAGAAGCTCTGAACTACATTACTGGTGGCCTGGATGTAATTTGAAAGATGTATTAGCCAACTAAAATTTTGTCTCAGGATGAGCAACCATCTTCGTGTTGAAGCATAGTGGAAGAATAAGAGATGATGGGCATAGCTTGAAACAAGAGAAGTTTAGACCGTAAATGAGGCCAAATTTTCACATTCAAGCAGTGGAACTGGTTGCCCAGACACACTGTGCCACCTTGGAGGTTTTCAAGGTCACAGTAAATAAAGACCTGATCAACCTGGTCTGAACTCATAACTTACCCTGCTTTGGCAGGGAGTTGGACTACAGTCTTCCTGAGCTACCATACAGACTGATGGATCCCAGGATCCTGGGACTACGGCTGCACTCAGGTTGATTGCTTGGTTCTCTTGGACCAAGACAGGAATTAGCAGATAAAGCAATCACATGACCAAGGTATGAGTAAGCATCCTAAAGGGCACTTGGACTGTGAACTCCTTTGGAACAAAAAAATATCTACATTTCTTGTTTTTGTCTGCAACAAACGAATTCACTGACAAATAACCCTTCTTCACCAAGATCAATTGAATCGATGAAAGAATCATGAATTGCTCACTTTGTTCCACTTTACTCTATTGAAAAATGTTTGTGCTGATTGCCTGCCAATGTATTTTGTTGTCCCAGCAGACGAACTGCTGTGAGCATAATCTGTTATTTGCATCAGTTCCATTACCAATTTCATAACTGTCTCTTGCGGCGCAGAGGAGGACTCATCCCACCTGGTTTACATAAACTCCAGCAATTGTGCTATCTGCCAGGAGGATAATAAAACATTCTGCAAAAGAGCAGTTAGACCTCCCTACAAGTGTTTGCACCGCCCTGAGTCCTACACCATTTTTGTGTGAGTATGACTTGTATTTAATTTTGGCCTATGTGGGCTCACCACGTCCAACAGAGAAAGATTTGTCACTGCAGTTTCTTGTGGAAAAAGCCACTTCCATTTGGGCTGTTTCTATCACATCAGGGAGGAGAAAACACCCTAAAGAACTGTGGGAAAGGTATCTGAACTCTGATTCCTGATATACACAGTCTAACATCTAACCTTGCTGTCAGTGTCCAGTCTGCAAAGCGGGGAAAAGACTGTTTTCTAATGAACTGAGACAAGTAGTGACTGTTACTGGGGGAAGTGCCTGAGGCTGCGTGCTAAGGGAACTTTGTCCTGAATCAGATCATGTCTTAGTACCTCAAATTCAGAAACAGCCTTTCTTGTTACAGTTAAAACCATCTGTTCGGTTCTGACTTTTCATCTGAAGGGCATGAAGAATGGTGTGAACTTCTGAATTCCACAATGAGTCAGGGGTCCATGCAGAGTTTGTAGGACACGCTTTGTTTCGTACAGACTGTAGCTGCCAGATGGGATACATTAAAAGTACCTTAGTGGCCCAGACAACTTCAGAACAACTCTGTACTGGAAGTCGTTTTGGCCTGCTAGATATCCAGGAAACTCTAGGAGAATATTCATATACAAATATGTGTTTTCATCTGTGATAGGTTGACTTCATATGGCTGGCAAGTGCCCACCAAGCCAATCTCTCACTCCTCCTCCTCAGCAGGACAGGGAAGAGAAATACATAAAATAAAAATTAGAAATCCATGGGTCAACATAAAGGCAGTTTGATTAAAAAGACTAAAGATCATGTCTGGAAGAAAAGGAGAATATATTCTCTACCTCTGTCAGCAGATGATGCCCAGTTACTTCCTGGGAAGTAGAGCCTCAGTATGTTGCTTTGCAAGACAAATGCCTTAATAACAAATGCTCTCCCACTTCATGTCCTTTTTCTCATCTTTTATTGCTGACCATGACATCATACAGTGTGGAAACTAGTCAGTTTGGGTCAAAAGTCCTGGCTGTGTCCCCTGCTGACCTCTTGCTCACTCCCAGCCTACCTGCCTTTGAGGGTGGGGATACAGGATTGGAGAGAGCTTCAGTGCTGTTCGGACGCTGTTCAGCAGTGCCCAAAAAAACCAGTGTGTTACCAACACTTTTCTAGCTATCAATTCAAAGTACAGCACTATGAGGGCTGCTGTGGGGAAAGTCAACCCCATCTCAGCCAGATCCAATGTATCTACATATAACAAAATTTCTAAACTTGAATCCTATTGTGTTAAGGAAGAATATCTCTTATAGAAGCTGGAGAAAGAGGGAAGACAAGAGAGAGGGTTAGGGAGAAGCATTCTCTTAGAAGAGGCACTTGGCTAAAACATTGCAAAGAATGAGTCAAAAATAGCTCCCACTCATTTGGCTGCCACCCAAGTGGGAAAAGTAAGTTGTTTAATTTTTGCAAGAAGGGATGATCCAAAAGAGCAGTAACTGCAAAAGTCTTGATGGATTTCTTCTCTTCCTAAGAATTTGTGATACTACTACATCGTTCTAGTAATCCAGACGAGCTATTCTGAAAATATAGCAAACTCTTAGACATCCTACAGTCTTCACAGTGTAGAACACACATGGAATTTCTTCCTTCCAACAGTGCTTAGACCAGACAGACTTTTTTTCTCCCAAGATATGCATGTACATTCAGAGCTCAGTGTAGCATGAGAATTTCTAAAGGACAACATCAGTCTTCTCTGAGACTGAATGAGGGAATTCAAGCAGTAATTCCTGTCATCAGAGAAGGGAGATTTCTAGGAACTAGCTTTCCCTTGCTTTGTAGAGAGTATGCAATCACAAGCTAGTGCTGACTCAACAGTAACAGGGTGTGAGAAATTGCAAATGCAGCAGCTGTAATTGCTTGAGGGGAAGTCCTTGACTATCCATGAATGATAAAAATTGAACTTCACATGCCAGTGGCAATTCTAAATAAATCACTCAGTAAACTGATTAGCTTGTATATGAGTAGATTATAATGGACAGGTAGTAACTGAAGATTTTCAACAAATACAAACTTTGGTATTAATCTCCTTTTCAAAGAAGAGAGGTTCAAATATTGTGAATAGTTTGAATAAGGTATTCAAAGCACAACGATGTCTTTTCTTTTCTTTTGCTTTTTTTTTTTTGGTGGCTGCTCCTAGGCAACCCCTTGCTGGGTAAATGCAATTACACTGTGCTTCCCTGTCACACGAATTTTTGTACATGGTTTTCTTTTTCATTATATAGTTTCCCAAGATGTTAACTCTCCAGACATGGAAAATGAACTTGAGCAGTGCTGCCTTTGATAATTCCTGTTTATACAAAATTATGGGTGTGTGCTTTTTTGTCAGTAAGGACTAGCAGCACACTTCAGTAATACCAAAGAGCTCATGACCCAGAGATAGTCACAATGCATGCTAACAACATGCATGGACTCCTGGGATCACAGGGGACTCAGATTTTTCCATGATGCAGGGCCCTGTGTGCCTTTTCACAGGAATACTGAGGGTACACTTGAGGTAGGAATAAAAGCTCTTAGCTATATAGTGGAGTTAAGGTGCTAGATACCAGTACTGATCATTTTCCTAGGGTGATATAGGAGTGGCAGCAGTACTTAAAACTGTAGTACCACAAAAAGTCAGAACATCATATATTGGCACTTTTAATGGGTTTCAAATATTAATGCTTGTTATATTTTAAGCAGCATGGATTTTCTTCAAATTTGTGTGTGGAGATACTTCGTGAAGGAAGGAAGAGGCAATCCAGACTCCTTTTTTTAATGGAGAGTTTGTGAAAAGTCCTGCCTCCAAATCTGTGTGAGGTAAAGGAGGAGGTTTCTTGGCACTGTCATACTAGACCTGCTTGGAGAGAAAGGCCTCACCAAAAAGCTTTGAAGCTGCTAGTATTTGAAGTGATATTCTTAACCTTCCAGAAATGTCAGATAAGGATATGTGCACTGAAAGCTCTTGTGGTGCCAGACAGTCAGCAGTAAGATCTGTTTTGTTAAGGAAAAGTAAATATTTGTATTGCCCCCAGATTTGCCAGGGACATGAAGATCTCTTTATTCTGTAGGTATGTCATGATTGGGAAAGATGCCTCTTGATGCTTCCTTTTGGTGATTTGAGACATTTATGAACTTCTTAGTTGTGTGTGATAAGCTCTAGGGATATCAGTGGTACACCACCAAATTTAAGAACTGATCGCTATTCAGCAAAGCCTAGGAAGTATCATACATTTTGAGGCTTCATGCAAAAAATTCCAGCCTTCTAGAGGAGAGAAAGATGTCTGAATGCCTGACTTGACACTATTAACTCTCAGAGTCTACTAATGTGGACAAATGATTTTGTGTTTCACTAGTATCCAAATTTAGTGGTTCCTGTCTCTGACACCTGACACCTTAAGAAGCCCAGAACCCTGGGCAGGCATGTGATGATACCTCTTCAGACTCTCCAGTGTCCAGTGACTTCAAACCTGGGATATCTTGAAAAGTTCGGGGTAGGATTTTTTTTTTTCTTTTTTAATAAAACAGCCCTGATTGGTTTTCTTCCATTAATTTGTTTAATTATTTTTTTGCTTAAGTACAGTTTTAGAGTCTACAGCGATCACTGTCTGAAAACCCACCTACACATTCTAGTCGTCTTGACCATTTTGAACTCACCACGCGGTGAGTTCTCTTGCTTGTGATCCACCAGATGAAGGGTGGCTATGTCCCTTCAGACTCAAGTTTTTAGTTTCATAACCAAACAGAGGGTGGATAACAAACTACCTATGTTTATAAAAGCTGCTGAGAGGCCACAAAATTAGACCTTTTTTCATCAGCATGAAATTTATTTGTGTAAATGGAATGAAAAAAACAGTGCAATTTTAAGCTTCTTTTCTTACAAAAGAAGGTTGTGCATTTGCACTGTGCATCAATCACTCAACTCTCCTCAGTAATTTTTGCCCGTATTGGCCTGTACTAACTCTTTTGTCTGAGCTGAAGCATTCTCAAAGCCAATTAAATATTTGCACCATAAATCAATATTTTGGTAAAGTCCAAAGTTAATAACTCCTTTGAGGAAAAATTATCAGTATAAACTCAACATGGATTTAGCCTGCCTGGCTCTCCATTGGTCCCTCAACACTCAGACAGGCCAGCCTGGCTGCCAGTCAGCATATCAGGCCAATTTTAAGTCAGTGACTGTATTTGGTGATGTGCCTCAAGGTGAATAAGGGAACTGGTGAAGAACAAAAGGTACTGTGGAAGTTCTTGTTAAGAAGTATTACTGATGGAAAAGGGAAGAACTACAAACTATGGCAATGCAGGTCAGGGAGCATGTGAACACCAACTGAGATTACTGCTAGGGGAGAAAGGAGGTGAAAATGCAAAGAATATGACAGAATTCCATGAGAAGAAAGGCTTCATTAGTTTTCTTTCTAATGAAATAACTTCCTTATTAACAAGTATACCTTTTTGTCTAGAAATGAAGTATTTCCAAACTACAAAATTATATTTGCAAAAATCATTCAGCAAGTATTCATAGAAATGCAATCATCTCTCACTCAATTTACTAATAAATTTAATCTTACTGAAACATTTTAGTTTATTTTCTCAGATTTTGAATGGAAGAGAAAATCTGTCTATGCACAGGTACACTTGCCTTGCTGTGAGGTAATAGTTACTTCCATGTGTAAGACATGTTTTTTATGTGAATGCAACATGGTACAAACAAAATATATATGTTTTAATGGGTTAAAGAAAAAAAGATAAAGCAGCTGACTGGCCAAGTTTAAGACTCAACAATTTTCCTTTAAATTGTTTTTATGCCATAATATTGTCTGTGAATTTCCTGATTACTCAGTTGATCAGAAATGCTGACCTTGAGGGCAAAAAAGTATAAATTTGTTCCTATTTTTGTTAAAATTTCATGGCTCTTTATTTTTTACAAGCCATATTACAAACTGGGGTACTCTCTTCCGCTACAGCATAGCTCTAAAACATGAAAAGGGAGCAAGCCACTCTAACACAGAGCAGAACTAAATTGAGAGGAGGCTGTGCAACCAGAATCAGACATAATCCCACCAGGGTTGGGATTATTATCTGTACAATTTCAGGGCACCACCTTTCTTTGCATAAAAACAAACAGAAATAAACAACAAGATACATTAATACAAAAACAAATCAAAATAAAAACCAAACCAACCAAAAAAGAAAGCCACCAAAAACCCCCAAAAACCAACCAACCAAAAAACAAACAAAAAACCCAAACCAAACCAAAAACCACAACAAAACTAAGGACAATTTTTTGCCAGACCACAGATTCAAAAACTAAAAAAATATTTGACAGCTTACCAGTGCAGTTCTTCTGGAAGTTGGGATTCTCTAGAGGGTGCCCTGGAATGCGGCACTGAAATCTGTGCTGCCAGAACTCAGGAAACCAGGGGTTGCGAGTGTTGGTGTCCAGCCGCAGCTTCAGGTAGTAGTCATCAAAGGCCAGCACCTCAGGAGACTGCAGTTTGATAGTAATGCCTCCATTTGCTTCGGGTTCATAACCTTCAATGACTTCATCTCTGTCTGCCCAACCATCACTGCAAAGAGGCAAAAACCAACTTATTACAAAAGGACAGAAAGCTTGTTTTGAAAAAGCAACCAGCCAAAGGCAGGCCAGCACCCTTGGAAGTAAGTAATTAACAGGGAATCTAAAGATGTAAAATTCAGGCAGAGAAAGCAGAGAGATAGTGATTTGTAATGAGCAGTCTGACTGATTTCGAGCAGAATCCTCATTAACTCATCTGGAATAATGAGGATTTATCCTTGTCCTTCTGGAAAGGTTATTTGGCATAGCTTGTGCTGGGATGTCTCTGTGACTGAAGATATTCTGCCTAATTTCTGCTGTCCTGTAAGGGGTGGAAACAGAGAAAATTAATGTTGATGAAAAGAAAAACGAGCCAGGATCCTGGATGTTTTTCAAAATAGACCTCAGCATGCATGGATCACACAGCTAAAAAAGCAATTCAAATCAAACCTGAAGTGAGAAATGCATTCTGTTGGAAGAGAATGGAGTAGGACTACTCGACCAAACTAAAAAGAAAACCACATGCTATTTACACACTGCGTGGGATTTGTGATAACATGCTTTTTTCCCCCCTCCTCCTCCTTCTTTTTTCTTTTTTCTTTTTTAATTAACAAACAATGGCTTTCTACTTTACTTCTCTGTTTGTTTATATATGAGATACTTTTAAAACCTGATGATAAAACTCTTTCTTGAAAACATTATTTAATGCAAAGTCTATCTTAACAGGTTTGAACAAAGCCCATTGGGCTTAGCATCTGAGCTTTAGTTTAGTTCTTTAGTTCTTGTTTTACTTCTTTAGGAGGCCATTGATTTAGTGTCATTCTTCAGTGTTATTAGGGGCCCCTAAGAACAGTGCTTTTACAGTCTAATTTAAGTCTGAATATACCTTGGCCATTGCTTAATCTTAAAATTCTGGGCATGTAATGAGAGAAATAGATTATTCTGGCATCTCAGATCTAGGTCTATTGCACTCAGAATCAAATCAGCTGCACTGCTTCTGTGAATAGCAGACAAATGAAGCACTTCCAGCAGCAAAGAGCTCAAGAGGAAAAATGCAATTGATCACTGAGAGAAGTCTCAGATTCACCCAAAAGAGGGCTGCATCCTGAATTCCAGACTGACTGAAATAAGGTCCTTGTTAGAAGCCTCTTACACCCAGCCTTGAGAAGAGCACTGTGGTGCAGACCATTAGTAGCCGAGGGCATTTATGAGACACTCAGCATAGATGTGCCTGGGACTCCACAAAGGAAAAGAGACATGATTTGAAGTAGCAAGCTCTGTCACAGTCCTAGCTGAAAAGTGCATTGGACATGTGTGAGCCTTTGGTCTGCAGCCACCAGACTAAACATCTGCATGGTTTAACTGGCATTCACATTAACTGCTGCATCTGCTCCCTAAGCACCTGGAAAGAAAATGGCAGTTCTCTATGAAAACACAGGAAAACCCATGTCTTAAATTTTTCCCACATAGGAAACACAATGCAAACCTCTGTAATGGAAGTTATTTAAGACATGAGACATCTGGCAGTGAAGAGTGATCAACATACTCCTTTCAAGCTAATCTTGGGAGCCCACAAAGCTATACTTTCAGATGGCACTACAATCCTTCAAGACAGGATTTCTTCTTTGTTTCCCCCTTTACCAAGGCCTTGCAGTTGAGCTGCCCAAAATTTCTGAGCTTACAAACTGTTGACCATATCTCCATACAGCCTGAGATACACGTGTGTGCATGTTGCATTTCTCATGCAGTAAAGCAGTGAAGAGCTGGGGGAGATGCAGGGTGTAGGTCACAGGAGGGAGACTCCAATTTCTGAAAGTATCCCAAAGAGACTCCCTCTGTCAAGCTGAACTTGGCAGCAGCTGCTGGTCCCTTCTCCCCACAGCCTGAGGTGCAGGTTACGCAGCTTCTTGTACCCATACAGCCCAGGTGATGCCTACCTGGCTGAGCCCAGGCCTGACAGCTGCACTTGAATTGCCACAGGGGTACACAGAATTAAAACTCCACAATTTGTCCATCTCTGGTCCCTGCCCCACTAGACTGCCTGAAATTCTGGTGAGGGAAAGAAGCCACAGTTCAACCTCTCTGCATCCCCCACTCTTCACAACAAAAAATAAAATGTACCATGCACACCTGACTACTTCATGACAGACCATTAGATAATTCTGGTCTGGATAACTCTACAAGGGTAAAAGCAGGAGAACGAACTTTCTGGATTTCACATAATTCAAGATGAAAATTAGCACTAGAGAGGAGAAAAAGACACAATATTTATTTTTTGTTATATGGGGGAAAAGTAAGCAAGAGATCACTCTTACAGCATGAGTAATTGAGTCCTAATTGCTTAATTACCTAATTATTTGTCAAAATGTTTTTGGCTTTCAAACTGTAGACTCAAGCAGAAACATTAGCGAGTCAAAAAGCTTAAGTAAATTGAGCCATTTTTGGAAGACCTTCTTGAAATGAGTTTCACTTCTGCTTGGATTCCTACCAGCCAAAAAATAGTTATTTATTTTTCCTCCCCCTTCCTCCCAATATCTTTATCTTGGGAAATTGCCACATACACTATGAAGGCAAAACAGAGCAAACCTGCAAAGACAAGAGAAAGTGCATTTTGAGCTCTCTGAGGGCAGCTCATTGAAACGTTTTGTTAAACTGGAGCCCAGATTGTCACCTAATGTGTCTTTGTCTCTTTCTGGTCCCAAATAATTTTTGTTCTCTCTTTAACTTCCTCAAATTGCTAAATCTGTCTGATAAGTTTTATTTTCAGAAAAACGTGAAGAAAAAGCACTAGAATCAAAGAAAAAAAAAGTTCATATGTATTGAAATTCATATGGGAGCTTTGCTCTACTTTCAGCAAAGTCAAGGAAGCAAAGAGGAGTCCTCTGGTCTCTTAGGGGATCCCTGCCACCCTGGTGGCTGCAGGCTGACTGAGCTGAAATGTGTCCTAATAGGGTGTGCAGCCTTAGCAGCAGCTGTGGGACAATTATTAGATACCTGAGATCCTGTTACAATATCTTCCTGTATTCGTTTATGCTGTTTATATAAATGTTAAAAAAAAAGATTGTCTGGAAGCACTGCACCCTTATTGTCATATGAATAAATGGATAGTGGTCCAGAAGACAGTGGGGGAAAAAAAGGCATTTTTATTGCTGGGCAGCAGCACAACACTGATGTCCGGATGACAGTGTGAATGTCAGTGTGATTGTCAGTGACAGAATCACAAGACCAATAGCTGAGTCAACAGAAAAATGAAATTTCGTTTTAAAAAGGAAGCACATACTATGCTTTTGTTGTCAGAATAAATGCATTCTACCCACTACCCTTCTTTCATCCTGTTGAATAGCAAGTAGCACCACACATAGCACTTTTTGCTAACCCATCTTTCTGTGTGCCTTTACTACAGATTTCAGGAGGTAGCCCAATATCCATTACCCAAACTGCCTTCCCTGGTAAGCGTCCATGCATGTGACAATCTAGCCTTGAAATGTGCCAGGTATCTTGTTCAACTGTTGATCTGAAGCTCTGTGAGGGAGTTTAAAGTACGGTGATAGAAACAGTGAGGGTGGGAAAAGCATGTGGGTGATAAATTAGCAACTACTCTTTTTGCTCGTAGGAGAGAAAGAACTGCTTTTGTTATGGTTTTGTGGTGCTTATCACAGTCAAAACGGTCACTGATACTCTGCAAACTGCTCTTGGTCCAAGCCCCGGTCTGGTGGCTGACATTCATGGAGCCAAATCCAAATTTCAACATTCAATCACATTTAAAAATCAAACAGAAAGGGAAAAAGTCCAAAGCAACTCCTGAGCATCAGAAGGCCTGTTTCCCATTATCACAATGGAGTTTGAAGAAACAAAGCCATTTTTCTGTCAATCAGTTTACTGTTCTGTTAATTTGTGACAATGGACATTACTGAATTGTGGCTTAAGCATCCTAGCCTCCTTATATTTTCTGAACTGCAGTGACATATATTCTTGTGACTGAAACACTGGGAGAAATGGAATGGATTTCCAATTTCCTCTTCTCTTCCAAACATGAACACTGTCAGCTGCTTTTCACAAGGGCTGATGAGACAACCAGCAATCAGCCTTTCTATTTTCATCTCTTCAGGGCTTAACTCTTAAACGATGCAGCAGCAGCTCTTCTCTGCTTCTCAGCACAGAACTCAGATAGTTACTGGTCCAGATGCTTTTTCCAAACAAATAAACCCACAAAAGTGAACATGCTATTGTTTATGAGAACTGCTTGCTCTGTCATTATTATGGGAGTTAGCATCCTTTTACAGGTAAAGAAAATGAAACACATTTGTTAGTCACGGATACTGACTGGCAATTTGCCCCCTGCACCCTTGAATGTCTTGATCTGACTGACCAAAGCTGTAGAGGGCAATTGATTTAGACTCCTCTGACTGGAGAGCTGCTACTCCCTTTGCATTAGCTGAGGTAATGTTTTCTTAAGAGGCTTTCATTTGTGATAAGTTCTTTTTTTTTCTTTGAAGAAGTAATAAAATAAAAGAAATTAAGAGCAAGAAGCCCATTTTAAATGCTAAATGAATTATTTCTGCAATAATCCTTCTGCCTACGGCAGATATTCTTGTCATTACCAAACCAAATGAATCAATCATGTTAAAATTATTCCCATCTCTTTAGTTTCAAGTGTCCAACCCTCACGGAGACTCCCTGCAGGATACCCATTCAAACAGGGTAGCAGGAAACTAAGTGACCATAATTGTCACATAAAAGGATCAGAATCTACATCCTTGCCTTGTCTCCTTCCCACAAAAGTAAAGCCCATGTCACTACTCCTCCCTTGTCATGATGATATACATCCCTGCAGAGCCCACTGCTGAATGCCTTCTTGCCATGCTCTCAAGGCTGCCAGCTGGCCTGCTGTTGTGTCAAACTTCCAATACATTTAAGTATGAGGACAGAACCAGTCAGAGAATTCAACATTCAATAAAATGCCATGACATTTTTTTAATTTGTCAGTATCTGCATTTTTAAAGACAATTATTATATGCTAGATTATATACTTTTTTTTTTAAGGGTGGACATTTTACTTGGAATGTGCTTTTTGCAAAACTAGCTTTCTGTATGGTAGTCCAACACTTTTTTTAGAGGCTCAGACACTGCTTATGTAGAGGCATTTCAAAATTCTACAAAACCTGAAATCTTGATAAGTGGCACGTAAATAATTTGCTATTTGATTCCGGTAAATGCCAGTGCTCTGGATTTCCAGAGCTGGTCAGACATGGAAGCCTACAAATTTCACTTCTTCTTTTTATAGAAGTCTTTTCTGACAGCACCCTGTTGGAAAAGCCAGCACAGATTCCAGTGCCTGCATGCAAGAGTCATACAACTGCTCTTCTTTACTGGCAGAATGGAAGGAAACTCAGAGCTCAGCACAAGACCAACCCGAAAAGGACCAGTGTGGCAANAAAAAAAAAAAAAAAAAATCGGTGCTGTGCTGCCTCTCGCTGTGATTACAGGTGGCAGGATCGGACCCAGAGTTACTCATGAACAGAGTCAGCTTTGTAGCTGACTGCTCAGCTGCCTTCTTCTGGGAGTGGATTTTTAAAAAATTCTTTATTCTGCCAGCCTGATGTGAAGAAAAAACACAATTACCTTATTGTGAAGGAGGATGGGCCTATTCTCTGGCAATAAGGAGCACTACCAAAGATATTCAGTGTCTGTGTAATACATGCCTTAAACAGAAGATGCCATGTAAAGAAAATTGAGACTGTCCAATAATCACAAGTCAGCAACTTGCAAAGTGACCTTCCTCCTTAGATGTATGCATTGTCAGTCAATCCCAGCAGTCAGCAAGGTCAGCTAAAGGATGCTGATCATTAATGCTAATGAGTATTGTTGCAAACATGAGAAGTAAAAGGCCATTTTTGTACTTGCTCATTTATCTAATTCACTAGTATTACACACTTTCATTAAAGGGTGGGAGAGCTTTCCTCAGTTGCCAAGCATGAATTTTTAAAAAGCATAGTTTTACTTTTACCTGTGTTATATGTCCTAGCAATATTAGAAGAATAAACCCATGGCTACACATAAGCCTGTATCTCACTGCTGGCAAGAGCAGGCTGAAAGGCTGTGTGCAATCATTCTGTAACCTGAGGCCTGCTGAGAACTGACTGACCTCCTCAAAGCCAGAAGAATAAAGTTCACTACATTTTCTCAGCTGAAAAGAATTTTCTCAGCTGAACAGGTAATAACATACAATCATAGAATGGCTTCGGTTAGAATTTAAAGTCATTTAATTCCAGTTTGATTTCTCCAGTTTGCTTACTCCATCGGTCAGTCTTGACTAAAAGGAGCCAAAAACATGGGAATATCCATTCTGTACATTGGAAGCACGAGAAAAAAACCACTGAAGCTCCTTCTGGGAAAGGTTTAGAAAGTAAAGAGTAAATAGAAAACTGCTGCCTTGACGATCTCACACGCACACACAAGAAGGTACAAGAGGAGCATTTGGTGCCAGACTGTGCTGATTTTAGGCTGAGAATTTACACAGTGCTTCTATGGCATTCTGGACTGTAAACCTCCCATGGACTATAGATTAAAGAGCATGTCAAACCTGGAGCTAGTTATCTCTGGAGAGGTCCAGCATGACTGAGGAAGAGACTGGTATGATTTTCCAGTTAACCCTGCTCCTTTTGAGACAGCTCCGTGTACCTATTATGGTTTCAACTCTAATGTCCTACAGGAGGTGCCATTTCCTGAGAGAAATTGAAATACGAAGTTTAAAAATAATTGTCAAGGCCACTTCATGCAAGTGATTCATCACATTTCTTGGTAAAATTTCTGTTCTTGTCAAGTTCTGCTTCATGATATTGAAGACAACATTTTTTGCTTCCCATTCATGATTACTGAAGACTCACAGTCACAGTAGCGCATTAGCTATTATATTTTACACAAACAAAAAATGTTGGTAAGGGCTGGAAATTTTTATTTAGTCAATCAGGGATTTTTTTTTTTTTTGAATGAACAATACTCTGTAAAGAAACTAAAGTTGATAAATGATAGTTCATTATGTTTCAAATTATTATCATTCACTTCTGTCTGAATGTTCTAAGTTTTTCACTGTTCATTTCAAAATGTAGATTATAACCTTGTGGACCATGATGGATTGTAATCAGGGATTATGTATTTACAAAGGTTTTAATTATCATATGTGGTGCATATATTTGCATACAACTTGCATAATGTAATTTCACTGCCTATCATGCAGGGAATATCTCGGAGAGTCTTTACTGTGAAGATTCTTGATACATTTTTCATTTTTAAATGTAGCTGCTGCTTTTATGGAGGAAAGGTTTTACCATTCTCAAGGGCACACAATGCTGCGTATGTTGGAAAATCAGCAACCTCACATATATTCTCTGAGACAATGGCTGATTTTTCAAAAGGGTTACACATGCTTCCACCACAGACTGACAAATGGATTAAATCCTTGCTCTGCATGTTTGAAATTCATAAAATAAGGCATCATGAAAGCACAATATCTTTTCCAAATGGAAGCATGTGTGTAGAGTATCAAATTTTAAACAAACACACACAAATAGGAAATTTTAATCTTAATATTGTACCTCATCTAAGGTGCTCCTGGGGTCCAATATCACAGAAATACAGAATTACAGAATAAGTTGAATTGAAAGCCACTCATAAGGATCATTGAAGTTCAACTCTTGTCCCTGCACAGGACAGCCCAAGAGTCACACCATGTGCTCGAGGGCATTTTCTGAATGCTTCTTGAACTCTGGCAGTCTGGTGCTGCGACCACTTTGCTGGGGGGCCTGGGACCTGTTCCAGTGGCAAACCATCTTCTGGGTGAAGAATCTTTTTCTAATATCCAACCTAAACCTCCCTGGATACAACTTCAGCCATTTGCAGTCAAATCCAAGATTTTTAACATCTTATTACCTTAAATACATCGAAGTCTGAAAATAGAGAGGTTTAGCTTTGCATCTCTGCACCAGTTCCAGGGTTTTGGGTTTTTTGTGTTTAGGTTTCTTTTTTGTTGTTTTTTTTTGTTTGTTTGTTTGGTTTTTTGGGTTTTTTTTTGTTGTTGTTGTTTTTGTTTTTGGGTGGTTTTTTTTTTTTGGGGTGGTTGGTTGGTTGGTTTTTTTTTTTTGCTTTGAAATTTGTGCAGGAAGAATGAATATGGATAGTAAGGATATGATCATTCCCGCTATGAAGAGGCCAACTGTAATCCCTTTTCAGGAAGGATAATTAGGAAGAAATACTCTTTCTAAGACTTCCAACCTGTCTGAAAGTAGGAGACTGAGGTGTTTCTGTGCAACCTTGTAAAGGCATGAAGGGGAAAAGAATCCTCCCTACCTCTGTTCCAGTGAACTACAGCCTCTAGTCTTGGAGTCGGATCTGAAGGACTGGAAAGAGATCTAACAATGGAGGGGAAACAGCCAGGAAATACATGGAAATGTGCATATGTACACACAGAAATGTACATATGTAAACACACATCTCTCTCTCTGCTCCATGCCACTCCAGCAGATCTTGTTGGATGCTTGCATATGAATTTGTTGCACATATGAAAATATTAATTCATAGATGTCTTCCCTAACCACAAACAGAAAAAGGGAAAGCATACTTCCTTTCTTCCCTCCTTGCTTTGTTTATAGTGGTCCTGCTGAAGAATTGGAAAACAGAGAAACATCTTTTGAAATCCCATTTCCATTTCCACACAAACCATGCTGAGTTCAAAAACAGCATGAACTGCAGTGTCTAGATTTCTCCAAGATTTTTGCTTACTTTCAAAGGATAATCCAAAATTTTGCTTCCAAAACTTTCTATTCTTAGGTGATTGCCGCAACTCATCCTTTACTGTAACCATCTCACATATTACGAGAGTTAAGAACACTACATAGCATTTATAGGCCTTTTCTCAATATAAATAAAATTTCAAATATGAAGACCTTATGAGGACATCCTACATCTTGCGTTAGCTTGCCGCTACTGGTTTGCATATAAACTGTTTTTCATACCTGCATAAGTTTTCTGGAAGGTTTTTTCCATACTCTTGCTTGAAAACTGAACCTCAGCACACAAATTTGTTTGGGAACTGCTTTTTGCTTTGATAGCCCTTTAATGAAGCTGTGTCTGTAGAGGAACTGACAGCTCTAAGAGGCCACTATCCACTCTGTACCAGCACATGCTAACATGGACTTTGAAAAGCAGATTGAATTAAAGAACAAAAGATGAAGGATGATTAAACCCATGATAAAATTGCAAAACTCATTAATCAAAGTCATAATCAAAGATATTAATCAAAGTTATCATATATTAGAATAATACTTCCTTAAACAACTGTTTCTATCAAAGCTATTTTAAATTTATCCTTATCTGCCATTCTCTCTTTTTCACTTTCTGTAGATAATCGAACATTCAGATTATTATGAATGCTTATTAATAATAAAATTTCCACTCAAATATTTATAAATCATTCATCTGAAATAAGATATTGATATGGGAAATATTACATTTATATTACGCTAGTCAGTATCCTAAGTGCCTAAACCATTCCAGTGAGAGAATCAAAGTTTTCACAGAATAAATAAACTTTATGGTTTACAGAGAGTAAATAAAATCACTAAACTTCAGTAACCTACTAGCACAGCATTGTATTGTGGCAGGAAACAAAGGCTTGTGAACTGCTAGCAAACCAAGAAACCAATGAATAATTTGAATAATAAATTCACCTGAAAATTAGCCAATTATTTAATGAACAATTGCTGAACATTAAACAGGTGTAATGCCTTGAATTGTTTTTTATAATCCACTTTGTTCAGACAATTGTATTATACTTGACCTGGTGCAACTGTTAGAGAGCATTTAAAAATATATAAAAGTATTATTGATTTACCTTTCTGCATTTATTGATGTCTTAAAGTTGTGTCCAATCCTGTAGCTATACACATATGAAATGAGAAATCTAAGCACAGTACTATGCTTGTCTCAGCCAAATTTAGTTCAACACCACCTGGCTAACCTCTAGACCCTAAGAGTTTTGGCTGTAGCAAGCAGAGCTACAGTAGGACAGTAGTGGCCTTTTAGGCATGTAGTCTCAGGTATCCAGTCCACATTAAAACCAAGAATGTCGGGAATATAACTGGAAATTATCAGGTATCTTACTCAGAGGAGCTACTGAAGTGTGCCATCTTGTTTAAATGCATTTATTAAAGACCAGAACATGAGTTTATCATTCAGATATTTCATGTATTATTCCTTCCAGGTGTCATGCTGGCATCACTGAGAAAGCTAGGATGTCATATACTCACTGACAAAAGGAAAAGTTTCACACAGGCTCCTGCTAGCATGCAGAACAACATTATAACATCGCATCCCATAGTAACCTCATTTTGTAACACATGGGGCGTGGAATAGCCTCTGCATACTTAAATACTGAGTTTGCATGCAGCAGTACCTGCCTACCTTCCTGACTATCTAGGCATGGGAAAAAGCAGTTATTGAAGACTTTTTCTATTAAAAAATTTAATATGCAGTTTAATCCAAGTGAAACATAAACATAAGTGAAGATTTCCTGCAAGTGATGGTTTCATTTTAAGTTATGCTAATCAGAAATATATATTGAAGATTTTATGAAAAAGGAGATAAAACTCACTTACCAGTTATAAACATTAATAAAAATTATGTTAAGTGAACAGATGTAGATTTAGAAAGGGTAGAATGTTTTGTGAAAATCTTGCTCACACTAGATGTATTTTATAGGTACTTGAAACATTCTTAAAATTGCAGGAGTAAAAGAGTGCCGTGTACTTTTTATATGGTCAAGCCAACCTGAAATTAAGTAAAGGTACGTTGAGTAAACTACTGACATTTCATTAGACTAAATAAGAATAAAAAATGCATCAAAGACACAACTGAGAAGGCCTCCACTCTTCAAAGTGTCTAATATACCAAATCACCAAATCAATGCACAATATAATGAGATTCATTTCAAAATGGACAAAACAGATATTTATTCTTTGTTAGTTCTGTAGAGTAGAATGAGAAGACATCTTTTTTCCTTCTAAATCCCAAGGTGTACTTGAATTGGAAGATTTCTCCCGGGCAATATGTATGGATATCTTTTCTGGTATCAGACATTCTCCTGATGGAAACTTGTCTTAATCATCATCTGTCCCCAAAATGATAGAGGCTTTGCTTCTGATGTAGAAGCTATGCATGTACCCTTTATTTATGTAGTCATGGAATAATTTAGGTTGGAAGAGATCCCTGGAGATCTTCTAGCTCAGGAAGATATATGGTCCATGCAATCTCCCTTTAGGTAATTTGTCTCATTCCTGTCATTTCCTTTGGATCATTAGAGAAAGTACAAGTCATGTAACTAGGGAGAAAACAAATCTTCTACTATAAATTAAGTTTTACAGTTTTATTTAGGAAGGCAAAACTTATTTTATATTTCATTAATCTATTGACCCCAGAGCAATCCAAATGTTCCTAGGATCAAATTCTATTAATTAGTGATGATGTAGACTAATGGAAAACTGAAGCAAGTTTTTAAAAATAGAATCTGATTTTGTCCAGCTTTTGAACAAAGGCACAACTGTGAAAGGCAGTCTAACTTGACTTTCCCGTTGGCTGACACAGTGAGAGACAGCTCTTTCCTTTTCCTTT
The DNA here is from genome assembly GCA_013397955.1 of Grantiella picta. Lineage (NCBI taxonomy): Eukaryota > Metazoa > Chordata > Aves > Passeriformes > Meliphagidae > Grantiella > Grantiella picta. Next base: position 252,154 of record VZRM01006291.1, on the reverse strand, counting down.
TCCTTTGATGAATCCAGCTAGAGAAGAGGAATGTGTATGGACAAACAAAAAATACATGCTTGTCAATTGCTTCATGAATTGTGGGGATATGCAAAGAAAATCTGAAAGGCAATGAGCAGAACCTTCCCTTGAGTAAAAATTCTGCATTTATGGACAAGAAAAGGTGGAAGAGTAAAAGCCAAATGGAATCAACTAATGCCTGCTGTCAGGATGCTGCATGGGCCAGCTATTCCTTGAGGGCTGGGGAGCCAGGAGCTGAGGGGGAGCCCAGATCAGGGAGAGACTGAGCCTTACCAGCCAGGGCTCAGTCCAGTTGTTCCCAGGCCAGGAGTGTCAGGGCCACCCAGGTGCCATGGCCAGGTTCAGCCAAGGGTTGAGGTCACCGGGCTAAGTGGTAATCAATGAGCTGATTGATGCCACAACAGAAGTGTCCCTTCTGTTTTCAGATTTCTGAATGATTTTTAAAATCTCTTAAATAGAGACAGGAAACATTGCCTTCTTAATGTTTCTGTCCCACAAATACAATTTATATCATCACCACAAACATTCAACCTGTGCAGGTAGAAGGTAGAATGACCCTCGTGACAACAAACTGGACCACTGCCATTTCCTAAATATACAAGAGAAAAGGAAATTCAAAACCACAGGAAGATGACAAGTCCCCAGTGTTGTTATTTTTACTTTTACTCTATGGTTGAACAATATTCAACTCTTTCCTAATCAATCTCAAAGGAACCCCTCAAAGAAATCTCCTCTACCTCTATCAACAAGTTCTGAAAGCGAATTTTTAAATCCATGTTTATATATGGAAAATCAGAAAAAAACACCAGTTACTTCTGGGGAAGCATCCAAAATTAAAAAAAAAACTTTCTTATACTCATCCATTGAAATACCAACAAAACCTACATAATTCAAGGTAGGTCACATGCATGTCAAAAAAACCCTAAACAACCAAACAGAACAACAATAATAACAAAAATGCAAACAGAATGATGTGGGAGAAGTGGTGTGGAGGGAGGAAAATAGCCTTTTCAATAGAAATATTCTTGTGGGATAGATGTAAGAACAGTAGTCTGAAACTTTGAATGTTTGAATACAAGGACTGTTCCTTACAAAGAGGTAGAATGGATGAAGGAAGAAAAATTGATGGAGGAGAGAGAGCCAAATAAAGAGCTCTATAGATTTTCTGTATTATGTTCTGTGAGCTGTAAGTAAAGGAAGATTGCCCAGCTGGTACTACCTCAGGAGAAACCTGGGATGTGATTAAAAGCCAAAGAGGCAGAGTGCTTTCTCCTGCTTCCTGCAGTCTTAGAAAGGACAAATGTTTGAGTTTTCCAAGCTCCTTTTAACTTTTTACTGGTAGCCATCTGTGCTTAGTCCTATACCTTCTTCTCTACTCAATTTCTGGTGCATTAAAACTCCTTTTTTCCCGTCCCACTGGCGACTAAAGCATGGGGAATCTTAATGTGCCCAGTCGAGAGAAGTGGACACAAAGGACAGTCCTAAAGAAGCCTGAGTCTTGAAGGACCAGCAATTCTACATGGAGCAAATTACTTATCCCTCATGAATACCATGGGGTTGATTCTCGATCCTCTAACTGTGGTCTGGTAACACCTGCTTATCTGAGGGATACAAAAGGAAATAAATGAGATTGATCAGGATTAGTAAATTATGGTCAGTTAGAGAAATGAAGGAATATGAGGGTGATATCAAGGTCACATTGATCATGGTGCTTTTCAGAAAGTCCATGGCAGGCAGAGCACACAACTGTTGGGAAAGAAAGCAGACATGTCAGTATTTTGAGAGTTTTGAAGAGTGTATAAATACAGATGTATAAAACCATTGGCAATACAATAATGTTCTGAGTGACACTAAAACTAAGGGAGAAGGGAGAGGGGGAAAGGACAAGTAATAAATTCATATAGGACAGTCAATGTAATTTGAAATATAAATAGTTCATTATCTATCCAGTACATATTAATCCTATTTCCAGTAGTAAGAAAGGAAAAGTATTTAACCTAGTGCCCCATTTGACAATATTTAGGAAACAATACTGATGGAAAGAACAGAAGAATATTTGATACAATATCTTTATGAAATACCGTGTTATGTTTTTGCTTAAAATGAAGTAAAAAAATAAGTATTCACCAAATTAACCATTATTCAAAATCAAAAATTGTTTGCTAATTAATTAGAGTAATATATTTTTTAAATTTGTTCCGTGAACTTTCCTCTGCACTTGTTATTGGGGGAAGAAGAAGGAGGTGGCAGAGCTATGCAGATGTGAAACATATGTATCATCTATGTAGCAAGCACTGACAAAAGCCAAAAGGAAGTTTACATGAATGGGAATGAACTTCATTTGCCAGTTTTCACCTTGTGACACTTGCCTTCTAAGTCTTCTTTGTTGTGATATGGGGCCATGCACTTTGACCTGGACAGTGACCTGCACTATGGCCAAGCAACCCTTTGCCACCCCACCCTTTTTTCTTTCCCATCTGCTTGTCTGTTCTCCCCCCAGTTATTCTTCCTTTCTACACCCTACAACCTTCACCCTTTCACCCCATCTAGATAATGGGACTCCATTCCATGAAGCCTCTAGATATTGCTGTGATTTAAGTGACACAGAACCATAAAATGTCTCAGCCACTATTTTGGGCATGACACAGTATCTCTGCATGCACAGCCAGTGACTGCACACTGAAAACTTCATTTTAATCCCTACTGAAATACTACTAAGTAGAAGAATGCCACATCAGTTTTAAAGAATTAGCTGTGAAAGACTGACATTGTATTAGTGGGAACTACATAGTTTTGGCAGAGGAAAAGCAGAACTATCCCTGTAAGACTGACCCACTACAAAGAATTAAATGACTACAACAGTGTTATTTGTGTCCATCAGCGTCAGGTTTAACTGACCTACAAGACACATAAACATCAACAAAATGTAAATGTGTGTGTTCAGAATAACAATTTCAAAAAAATAAATACATCTGTTTAACAAAACTAGACCTCGAGACATTATTTGTCACGGAGATGCTTGAACTGTCTAAAATATAATTGCTAGGACACCATAACACTCTTACTTGTGAATTCAATTATGACTTGAAAACTATGTTTTTGCAGAGAAAATAGAAGGGAAACAGCAACTATATATTGATGATAGAACTAAAATAACTCTCCCCCAAAAAAACAATATTCTGTCATATTCCAGTCATGTATATATATATGTGTGTGTGTGTGCGCCATATAATTCTACTAGCCAAGCAAACAGGGAGATAATAAAGAATTTTGGGGGGAAAAATTAAGCAATTAATTGACAATGACAGTAATATTTACTTGGTCAATTTTTACAACCTTGGTAGGGAAGTCCCTACCTTAGTAATCAAATGCCATGGACATCAATGAATTCCAGCTTAGGACTTTGTTGTCTAATACCCAAAGAGAGCAGAGGAATGACTTTGTTATGTGTCTGTCTAATCAATGTCCAGAAATAGCAAGGATTATTTTTCAGGACAGGTTTGACAAAGAAGTGTGTGATGGGAATTGGTTTATTAAGACAATCTTTTAAAATGCAATAGCCAGGAAATCCTTAGAGAAGCTCATACCAGTATTAATTTGACAGCCTTCTCAGTAAAAATCTTTTTTTCTTATAAGAAAATAAAAATAAAAGTCATGAAGCTCAATAGGGACAGATTCAATTTTATTTTTGTTGTTGTTGTTGTTGGGGGTTTTTTGGTTTTTTTCATGAAATTACAAGTTTAATTAACCAGGCCTGCAGTTTGGTCTTATATTGAAAAAAAGCTCATTTAAAGACAATGAGCCCATTCAACAATAATAGAAATAGCTACTGCTACTCCATTCTCCTCTCTGACACCACCTTTACCAGATACCATCTCATCACCATAAAGCAACTTATATTAGCCCATATTGGTCATTAGCTGCTTTGCAAAGAACTTTCCATTTGTTCATTTATAAAGAGAAAAACAATACCAAGAATTATCTCTTTTTACTGCTTCAGAAACTGAAGGGAGGAAAACTGCCTATTGTACAACAGTAATTTCCTCTGTGTCCCAACTAAAGCACAGTACCCAAAACCAAAATACTTCATCCCCAGAAGTGTTGCAGCGTTGAAATATTTATTGTTGACTGTTCACTTCTTATTCAAGTAGGTTGTCCTCATGATTTTTACATTACCAAATATCCGATGATCACAGGCTATAAAATTGCAACATGTGCAAAAATTAAGATATATTACAATACACAGAACCTTCAGAGACTTTTTAGAGCCTTCCTTGTTTACACATTTCATTCACTGAGGCTTTCTTTGAAATCCTGAGTTAAACAATTGCTGTATATTAAATGAAAATGAAGATTCTTGTGTTGATGCATGCCTTCAGGAGCTAGCACTGCACAGTAATACANCTGCTCTGTCCCACCCCTCCAAGGACAGAAAAGCATATTTAGTAACCTAAGTACACACATAAGACTAGGGCTAGGAGAAACTAGTGTTTCATTCCACAGTTTGCTCAAGTTCATTTCCCAGAAAACCTATTCACAAATACCGGAAAATATTCATGCCTGATATACCTGCTGCACAGCATTGCAGTGACAATATAAAGTCATTCCCAATCCATCTTAACTTTGCATCTTTATAGTACAAAGTCCCTTGAGCTCTTGATTGCTCCTACAGACCCATAACAGTTTTGTAGCCCAGAAAGACAGAACACCAGCTACTCCTTAGTGTGATGCTAAAGCCCTAATTATTCGACTTTTTAATGTCCTTTGGGGCATGAAATAGCCACTGCTGCCCTGGCATTACACAGAGAAAACAGCTTCCAACATGCTAAGAATGTCTGGGATAAAGAGTTAAGAAATAGTAAAGAGAAATTTTTTTTGTCCCTAGTTGAAAAGAAAACAAAGGGTTTATTTTGTCCTGATTCAAAATGTCTTTGGAACCAAATGGACATCTGAGATCAGATATCTAAAATAGGATGGAAGAAAATAAAGGGCGATGGAAATACTATTAGTGATCAGTTTACACTTCAAACTACTGGGACTTGCTCACTGCTGGAAAGTTTATGCTGAAAATTTTTTTCTGGTTTCAAACTTCACATCTGCATAGAAATATACCCAGAATTCCTCTCATCCCCTCCTTTTACACGTACTTGTCAGAATCTTTTACATATAACAATCTTCCTCAGTATGTTTTAAGTCTGTAATTTCTTTACATGCAAAACATAACTTTGAATCTTTCTCCTGAGTAACTGTTTACATCCTTGGCATTACATGCATATTTGTTCATTTCTACTTTTGATTTCTTTCTCTTATATTAGCAGCTATATTTGCAATGTCCTTCAATACTTTTTAGATGCCTCTGTGCCTCATCTTCATTTGTCTTGAGACAGATTTAAGCAGCAGCTAGTTTAGTCATTTTAAATTCATTATTTCCTATCTTTATTCATGAGTTTATTTCCTTCCTGCTATTTATTTTTTTCTTATTGTAATTGTATAAGCCTCTCTGATTTCTCTTAACAAACCAGCTATCTCCTTTTATATATGGTGTAATTTATTTTCTTCACACATTGTTCTTGTTTGGCTTACTGTCATATCCTTTCATTTGGCAGAAAACAGGAATGATCAAATAGCCAGGCTGAAAAAATCATATTCTTTATGCACAGAACTTTATTGATATGCATTTCTTATACACATTTTGAAAAAATTGTTCTTGTAATTTATGCTGCAATCTCCAAGAAGAAAAAAAACCAGACCTGTCTTCGGAATTTCAGTATATAATTTGAAATAATGCAAATCAGAAGCAGAGCTTCTTATACATATCTAATTTAATCTTCATGGATATGTATATTACTTACTACTTGAAGGGATAAGAATCCTGAGCATACAACAGTTGTAGAAGCATTGCATGCTTTCAGTAAGCAATTTTGTAAATCCGTCTTAGACTTCAGAGAACCTAACAATTTTTTATTGCTCTTTCTCTACATAGTTATGTGTGTGTTTGAACATATATTCCTACACATCTGTACTTAATGTAAAACATCAAAAACTGGTTACCTATTTACTGTAGCAATTTCTTTCCTTACAGACCCTGTGTTCCCCAGCCACACAGAGATTTCACTGCTCAGCTCAGTTCTGCTCCTGTTAGCTTACCCAGTACCTGTCTTGGCCTTGTCAAGAAAAGTCACCATGCCTCAGTGAGTGCCAGCACACACACTGCTGTGCCACTCCTGTGTTCAAATGGATTTGCTCTCATATGGGAGGTGAAAAGAGGAGCTACAGGACATTACTTCTGGCAGTGCATCTCCAACACACAACATGCCACAGCCAAAGCTGCAGACTTTAACCCTGCTCAGTTTCCATCTCAACTCAAAATATACATTAAACTCTCACCATGAATGCAGAAAGGTCTGGGGTTTTAGGGGAATGGGTAGGGGAAGATGAAAAAGATCTGAACTTTTATATCTTAGAACTTTGGCATACCTGGTTGAAGATGCATTGCACATGGGAACTGGGAGATCAATATCTTAAATGCCTCGGGTTTGTGAATCCAGGCCTTTGCTAGTGTTAATGGCCTCAAAAAATGATTTTGAATATTTCCACTTCAGAACTTTGTTCACAGAGATTAAAAGAACCCATTAGGATAGTGCTGTGCTCAGGAGAAAGTCCAGAACCTCTCACTCACTGTCCATTTTTCTTTCCTGAGAGAGATAGATCAAGCTGTCGGATTTTGTGGGGTTGTCGGGCTACTTGATCTTTTCACAGCACTTCGGCACTGCAACTCAGAGATTAAGAAAAACAGAGAAGGTCAGAAAGAAGGTAGTGGCAAGGGAGACAATCTCGGGCAAAGTGATCACCCAGATGAAATCCATTCTTGTTTACCTTATCTCTAGCAAAGAGTTTGTGCCCTTGTGCATGCCTGGCTGTGGACAACACAGTCCCTTTATAAATGACAAAACCGGAGTACATCTGGCTGTTCTGCCTTCTGTTGTAAGGCTGGCAAGGTGTGTCAGACCAAGTCAGCAGCAGCCATGTGTGGTAGCTACCAAAATGTTATTAGGATGTGCAAGCACTGGGCATTGGTTACATTGGCCTCCTATGACTGACCAGTGGCACGTCCAGCTCTGATGAGCTTGGCTGCTGGGCAGATGTGTGTGTAGCAGGAGGCTAAATCAGTGGAACTCCCATGTATTATAGGACTCTTCTACAGTGTCTTGACAGTATTTCTTTTGGAACCTGTGCTGGTTATCTAATATGGCTTTTGCCAGGGTTATTCTTATGTGTGGGGTTCCAAGGATTGCCTGTGGCAATTGCCTGCTGCTTTCCAAATTTGCACTTGTAGCCAAGGTCTGGGTAGGTAACCTTGAAGGTGCTTGTAGCGGGTTAATGGGACAGAAGCTTTGAATCAGTTTGTAACAGCAGAATATGAGGGGCACTCCAAACTGAATCAAAAACCAAAATACATAGTGGGAAGTTCAGTACAATTGAGAGCTTATAATGGGAAACTAAAGTAGGAAAGTACAATTGAAAATAAAAATTAAAATTATTCAATTAAAATCACTGAAAACAAATATTTTGGCCCAAACTCAATTTAAAATGTGCTGCAGCCAGCATGAGATGCAGAGGCTGCATGTCATGAAAGTGCCCAGAGAGGATAATGTAGGAGACCAGCTGACCTTAATGGTATGTGTACACAGGCCACAGAGCCTGTTCGTTTACACATCTCTAAGCCAGAAACAGAAACTCAACTATTTAGTTAACAAAGAACAAGAGACACTAGAAATGGCCTCGTGATATGTACCACTAGCAGTGAAAAAAAGTCTGCATTATTGTTTGTGTTAAATATAAGATAACTAAATAGATTGAAGAAAAGTTCCATGAAGTGACGCATTAATCTTACATTAACCTAAATGTATATCTGCTTGGCTTTTACAAATTTCCCCAGATAAGAGGAATTCCAGGCAAGCCACTTTCAATGCACTGTGCAGGCGGTAGTAGTTTCACAGGCTTCCTTTGGCTTAAAATATATTCCTGAAAATTTTCACTAAGTGTACATATTTCTTGAAGTAACTGAATCTATTGAAATGCACAGAGACGATGTTCTGACTTTTGAGAGTGCAGCAGCAGAACATCACAAAAGACTAAAAAGTGCATTTGACAGGACTATGAAATAGGACCCAAATTATACAAGAAATGTAAAGCTTCAGGCTCCAGAAATGTTTGAAAGAAGGCCTAAAGAAGACAGTCAATTCCTAGCTATTCCAGACTTCAGAGATGAAAAGACAAATGAGTGTGCAAAGTGGGAGGGATGGTAAAATCTGTGGGAAAATTCATGCCAAGTTTGACAGTCTTTATTAGTAGCTGTCAAGCATTTAGAAAGAACACACAATGGTATTCAAGCTTGGACAGAGACTTTCAAATCTTACAGGGTTAATAAAGTTCCTATTCTTAAGTATTTTGATAAAAGTACACAGATCTAGGCATTTTCAGATGCTTTGGAAAATTGCTGATGGATAGGATGCTTACAGAATAGGCTGAATACAGTGCACTTATGAAATCATAATGTCCCTATGCTTTAGCAGAGGGGAAGAGGGTATGTGAAAGAAGTTTTACATATTTGTTTACAGAAAGTTGGCAATAGCCAGAATTAGCTACATAACATTTGTGCTCACAGCACAAATGCATTGGTTAACTATAACTGCAAAATAGGGTGGGGTTTTACCAGTTGCAATTACTCTATTTGAAAATATAGCATAAACCTGGAAACATACTGATCGGGACAAAATGAATTCTCAAAAATAACAGTATATTATTGCACATGGGAATTGTAACAAAAAAAATCTGTTTCAGAAACTACATTGTTGGACTACTATTCTTGTTACTATAAGGCTATGTGAGGAAACCTGTTCCAATTTTTTCATGCGAAGAATTAAATCTGCATTTTCCAGCTATGCCCTAGAAATTGTTAGATCTCATCTTGATCTACCAGCTGATAGGCAGAACTGGACTCTGGATATCAACATGTAACCTGTCAAGTTCCAGACATCCTTAACTGAATGATCTGGCGGAAAATGCCATTAGGATGGATAAAATGTTATTCACAAGCAACTCTAGAAGAGATGTATTCTTACTCCGATGAACGTGTGATCACCATTTCTAGAATGGTCTACCACTAGCTGAAATTTAGTTTAACACAAAAATCAAGATCAGACCTCCTCAACTAGGAGGAAAATTGAAGACAAAACTGTTTCTGAGTATAAAATGATACAATGATAGTATGACAGGAGTTCTAGGATATTGAAGTTTTGGAAGCCTGGAGGTACGGACTGTATGCATAATGGCATTTAGTAGATGCAACGGGGCAGCGACCTGTGAAACTCTGCTTTGTTCATCTTTTACAAACTTGGAAACATATTTTATAGGAAGCTTGAAGCCATTACAATACTTTTCTGATTAAAAATAATGCATCAGGCACAGCATCGCCAGCCAGGCAAGGGAGGGGACTGTCCCACTCTACTCTGGACTGGTGTGCCCTCACCTCAAGTCTTGGGGGTAGTTTTGGGCACCACAATGTAAGAAGGACATAAAGCTGCTATAAAGTGTCCAAAGGAGGGCCATGAGGATGGTGAAGGGTCTGAGGAGAAGTTGTATGAGGAGGGGCTGAACTCACTTAGTCTGTTCAGCTTGGAGGAGACTGAGAGGAGACCCCATTTCTGTCTACAACTTCCTCATGAGAGGAGAGGAGGGACAGGCACTGATCTCTTCACTCTGGTGACCAGGGACAGAACCCAAGGGAATGGCATGAAGTTGTGTCAGTGGAGGTTTAGGTTGGACAGTAAGCAAAGGCTCTCCACTCAGAGGGGGTTGGACACTGGAACAGCAGGGCAGTGGTCACAGCACCAAGCCTGACAGAGTTCAAGAAGTGTTTGGACAGTGCTGTCAGACACATGGTGTGACTTTTGTGCATGGTGCTGTGCAGGGCCCAGAGTTAGATGTGATGATCCTTGTGGGTGCCTTCCAACTCAGCATATTCTGTGATTATGCAGTAGTGAGATGGGAGGAGAGGAGATGAGAGAGAAACTGCTTTTCTCTGAAAGCAAACTGGAAGCAGGATTGTACAAAGAACTAGAGGATTGCAGAATGGTGGGAAATGGGTCAAATTCTGAAGTGCTGTTAGAAGACCAATAAGAATATGTAGAGCACTACTAAAATTGTTTATAGGGCTTTTTTAATAACCCCTGTAAATGTTGATTTCTTCTCTAGTCTAGCACAGAGAAAGTGTGAACACTCCCATTCTTTGGGATGAAGCAGAGGAGCTGTGTTCAGGCAACACTGAAAATGGGACAGATGGTTTAAGAACCTTTTTCTGCTGCTTCCCAGTGACATCGCTGCTTGTCTGCTAAGTAACGTACTTATCTAATGTCCTTTTTCATATGGTACATCCCAAACCAACAGGGAAGAGGTTTGCCAGCAGGGGTCAAATATGTAATATAAGCATACAGCTGTAGCTGCAGAGGCACTTGGACCTTGGTTGCAAGTAGATGCAATGTCCCCAGCAGGTAAAACAGTTGCCATCAGCAATCTCCCCACCACCCATATACAACAAAGCTGCATTGGGTACATTGGCCAAGCCTCATGGATGTGACATAGTCAACAGGGAACAGGCAGCTCTAGAAATGTGAATCTGGTTGGATTCAAACAACTCTGCAGTAATTATACAGTCAGATCTCATTCAAAAATACTGGGAGATGAAAACTTCCCACCATCTGTGCAACCATTTTAACTTTATATCCAACATGTAAACGATTTCTCACCTTGCTGAGACTAGAGTCAGTGAGAAGCAGCTGAAACTAATAAAGTTATAGTACCATGTACTAGAAGAAATTGTATCAGGACTTATATCTATGTACAAAATTGGATTTGTTTTAACTTTAGAGTTTCAAAAGCTTCTTGACAGGAAGTTGAAACAATACACCAGGATGATATTAGCTCCTAGCATACAACTGCACTCAGCATTAACCTGCAGTCGAGTCTGTCTCTTCTCAGGACAACCCAGAGCCAAGAGATAGCACAATGCAGGAAATTGGTATTCAAAGACATTAAAGAGACACAGGACTGGGTCACGATGCCTACTGATTGTCTGCTCTTTGGGCCCAATTAAGCATTTAAAACTTCTTTCTTTCCCATATGCATGAAATTTCCTTTGTGCATAATATATGCTTAGGTTACCTAGGGGACACTGTGCTGATGCAAATACATGCAGAAGAGGAAAGATAAGATGATATTACCTTGAGAAAATGTCTACCCCCATCCTGAAGAACTACATCAGTTCTTGAAATAGAAAATAATAAAACTGAGGTGATAAAACCAGCAAGAACTCAGAATTTAGAAAAATGCGTTACCTTAAAAAAGGCAAGAGAAGAATCCAGGTCAGTGTTACTTGTAGCATTATGAAAAATAGCAACCAGACACACAAGAAGGGAAAGAGGGGAATAAAGGTTTATTGGGCAGTGTCAGGATGATTAAATGTCAAAAAACCACTTGGTCTTCATAAAGGATCAGTTAAAAAAATACCATCCCATAAAGGCCGAAAATAGCAGAATAACCTTACAGGAATAAGTGTCCCACTTTTATGAATGTGACCTGTAGGATGAATTACTAATATCTTAGCATAGGTAACTGAAGATTAGAAAGACAGCATGTAGCTCTAAGTGGGTAGGTACTGGACTAAAAACCTTAAAATACATGACTGAGGAAACTCACAGAATAAGCCATAATCTATTTAAAAAGCTTTAGATGTGAAAGGAGAGCAGTAACAGGTAGAATAACCATAAAGTGATGCTATATTTAAAGATAGATGACATATACAGCAAATTAAAAGAAAGTAACTCTCTTCCAGCATTTTTGTTCACTTATAAAATAAAATTCAAAGGCAGTTTGTGACAGATATCCAGTGAAGGTCGTAACAGCATATGAAAGGGAGCAAGCTTAAAAAGAGACAAGTGATAATGGATTAAAACCAAATTAACTTCATTTAATGAATTCATCATTTGAGCCATTCCAGAGCTGTACTTCCAGATTTTTCAGAGATGTGCATATTTCTTCTAATCCTTTGTTTTTATATTCCTCTAGAGTGAGCCAACCTAATGATTTCCATTCTCACTTTCAGCAGGATCTTTCAAAGCTTATTTGTACATGAAATAGCCTGCCTAATTTACTTCTGCTGCTTTTCAGGGGACAGTGCTGAATTTATGGTCTCAGTGGTGTCTATGGTCCTATCAGAAAAGCAAAATCTTTTCCTGGAGGCTGGCAGGAGTTTGAAAAGACTAACCAAACTTCTAATTATTGTGTAAGGAAGCAAAACCTTGTGCTTTTAATCTGAATAAAGACACAGATTACAGACTACAAAGACTAAATTTGGAATTAAGGAATTTAAACTTTGGTTTAGTTATGTTTTCTCAGTAGGAATTCTAGGGACAGGAAGATAAAACATGCCCTCTGAGAGGAGGAAAAATTACAATGTGTTAGGTTCTACTGTGCCCTGCTCAAACCTAGGAAGCATTACATTAGGTTTTAAGGTACTGCATAGGTACTTAAATTTAGTCACTGAAATGTGAAATCAAATAGAAAGCATGCTTGAGAAGAAGGGATTCCTGAAAGAAACATTAAAACAGTCTGGAGCAAGTACAGAATGTGTGCCTGTTACCAGTTACATATGTTTGGTGAAATGAATTTAAAACACATAGATCACCCACACAAGTTTATCCAAGATGCTGGGGCACCTTATGATTATTCATTTACTCATCTTTAAATGGAACTAACTTCCCAGAAAGCAAAAGTGTGAGATCTTGCTACAGACAGCTTTAGTGTTCCTTCTATCCCCTTCCTTCATTTACTCCCGGATATAATCTCATGCTGAACCCTCTTCTGAAAAGCTGTAGTAATAATTTTGCTGAATGATGCAGGGAATCACTATGAGTTACAAAACTGCATTTTTTTTCAAGGATAAATCCCTGCCTGACACATCAAGGATCAAACAGAAAATAGCTGATATACATGGCAGTTCACTAAAATCTCTGCCGGCTATATGAAAAAAAAACCCAAATTTTTGAAAGATGCTAGCAGCAGAGTTTGAGGGTACAGTTATACAGTACTTCCTTGGATTAAAGTCTACTGAAATAATGTAAATATTTTAATTCGGGTATCAAAGCCCTACGAAGTCAAAGGAACTTTCCAGAATCTATTAACGTTTGATTGCAAGTATAGAAAAATGAATGCTCTTTTCTGATACATTCAGTTTATAAGCAGAATTGCAGAGACATGCAAATAATTCATCAGTTAAACTTATTAGCCACTTCCAACTTGAGAATGACAAAAATGTGTAACAGTTATTTAAGCTGAACTAATTTACCCGCCATTACTCCAGAATCAACTGCAAATGCATCTTTGAACTGCCTTTGAAGTAAAAAAACTCTCTGAATCTAAGATGATAAGACAAGACAGCTGAGAAACTGGTTTTTCTGAAAAAAAAAAAACAAATAGAGAAAACATCTGCAGGTCTAAGGTCATGAACGCCAGTCAGCCCTTTGGAACACAATTACTGAACTACTGTTTCTAGCATCTGTAAGTTTTTAAGGTGAATATGAGGTGCATATCAAGCCAAGGTAAAGATTTTTAAATGGTGCTAATGTGTTGAGACCGTCGAGTGTCACTGAGATTTTTCAGATATTGCCGTTTTGTATAAACAGGGTTTTGTAAACAAGATAATCACAAAGACCACACAAAGACAAAATTGCTTGGATCTTTCCATTAATAAAACAGTGGTGTTAACTGACTCACAGTGTCATTTTTAACCTTGTTAAAATCTTGTTTTGCAACTCTACATATCACAGAGATTAGTAAAACAGAACTGGTAGAGTCAAGATTACCAAATATGATTAGACTAATAACACGTGAAGAGTAAATCATGCACAGAGAGAGATGCTAGAGGAAAAGCCTCACATATATTTAGAGATGAGTAATTTTATTTCTGTTTTAATATTATAAAACTATGGGACACCCACAGCTTAATACAATGAAATCTTGCCATTCAAATCCATCATAATAAATGCATGATATGACAGAGTTAGAGAAATTATGACATTAATGTTAATTTTAATGCTGCATAGATGAACCTGATAGCATCATCAAGACGCAAAATAGAGGGACATACCAAAATATAGTGTTCTTGGCAAGCTGCAAAATAGAGCAGATATCTCAGAACCTGAGGCTTATCCAACCTATTTCAAGTACATGAAACAAAAAGGATGCAAATAAGCCATAATAATATTGGATTATAAAAATAATGGTCTGCAGATATATCAAAAAGATACAACCTGTGAACAGTGAAAAACAAGTAATTTAAGTAATTTTCCATCACATTAAGCATTAATGGAAAGAAAAATACAAAGAAAATAATGTCCTTTCCAGACCATAAAAATGTGTTTTCAATTTACAGAAAAAAATCCAACATCCTTTATACTTTGATGCTTTTTTTTGGTCTTTGATTGTCATTTCAATAAGGGTTTGTAAAAAAAAAGTCTTCCCTGTTCACCATGTTTGGCTGGCTGTGTGTGCCTGGGGATTTCATGCACTGTGGTGCATGTGTAGATACACAGCAGCCACTATGGATGAAGACAGCTAATGAGTGGTACATTATATAACAACGTTTATTAAAACATTTACTGAATTTATCAAGCTGTAATCACAGCTAAGTTCCTGTGATTACACATTTCAAATGGCTTCCTGACTGCACTTCCTAAAAATTCACCAGGTCATATGTGCCTTAGTATAAGGAACCACACTTTACTTAAACTTTGCTTTTTATTCAGACTCACATTTCTGACACTTCTCTCTTAAGACCAAGTTCATTTTCTCTCTGAATCAGTCCCTGGTAATCTCCCCAGTCATCAAGGTCTCATTTTGGGCAGGCTTAAATTAAAAATACACCAAATTGTACAGATAAATGGAAGAAAAATTAGTAAATAAACCAAACATAACAGACTAGACAACATAAGAAAACCCTACTAAATTGGTCACCACTGAGGAATACAGATTGTTCAAATTAACTCACGCTTTTAAAACCCAGTAGTAACAGCTTCCAATGAACATTTTTGCCTAGCTGGCATATCCCAAACATTTAATAAAACTGGGGCTGATATTGCTGTTTATTACTAAAACTGCCTGTGATTTCCTACGGTGGGGTTTGTTTACAGTAATTTGTAACTTGGAAAAATACCTGTCTCTTTGCCTACTGTTTACCTCAGGCTCTCTTTTTTATTGATATCTTTTTAAAATATCCTGAACAATTTTGTAATTTCTACTGTCATAGCTGCAGCAAAAGATTGTTTTGTCTTTGTAAAAATTCTATTGTGACCATCTTTTGAAAAGTTCTTGTAAACTCCATCTTGAAATTTGTGAGGGCATACAGAATTTTTTTTATTAGACTGTCTTTTGAAGATACACATTTAGTCAATGCTCATCATATCTCTTAAGTGGTCAGGGCCCCAGGGAAGAACTCTTGTCCAGCCTCCTGTTCAAAAAAGGAATTTTTGCAATCCGGGTCAGAGCAGGGAGATCAAACAGGAGACTCCTGTGGCAGCTTAAAAATCTCCTCAGTCCCAAAAATCACCTCCAAAATTGTCATTGTTATTTCCCTAGATGGTATTGTTTCTTCTAGGGATTGCTGGTATAGATACCTAAGACCTACACTCCCTTTAACTGGGAAAATAATTACTAAAAGAACAGCAAAATCAAGGTGTCTGAAGACAGAAAGGTGACTTCCAATAGTTAGGCACAGGCAACAATATTAATTTTTCAGTTGTATCTATAAAACTTAAAACTATGTTATCCTCCCCTCTCAGAGTTCAGATTTTTCAGGCTACCAAAAAGATCAAAATTCTTATGTGAGATCAACTTAAAATGCTGTTCAAATTTACATAATTTGCTTCAGTGTTAGGTTAATATTTTAATTTTTTCCCTTTTTAACTTGGTTCATTTTTTAAATGCAAATTCCTCTCAGACACAAAAGATAGAATTCTCATTTTAAAGATTCTGAATTAAAATAATTCAGTATTTTATAGAGAAAATATTTCAGCTAAAAAAGAAAACAAAATAGTTACTTTTATGTCTTCAAAACAAACATTATCTAATAGTGTTTACTCTCATGAATTTCTGTATATTATTGATTCCTTCAAAATGCCAGCTACAGTATTAAAAATTAAGAAAACCTTTTCACTACTACTCATGTGTTTTCTTGCATAGCTTCAGAATATTAATTTCTTAACAATGAATTTTACTTCATAACACCCTTACAAGATGGAGGAAGAGAGCCAGCTCTTTCTTCTTCATAGAAGCAAAGTGATACATTAGAGAAAACAACTAATTTGGAAGTTCAATAAGGACACATGGGACCCAGTCTTTCAGTCAACCTAGAATTATTTTATTTAGTCTGGTTTGTATGTATTTTACATCAATTTTTATGTCAAATTAATGCACTCAGCAGTTTTGCAAATACCTCAAGGCTTCAAAGCCTGGCCACCTGCTAAAATCTTATGCTAAATGATTATGTCAGCATCACACAGAAATGTGATGTGTGGTGATGTGGCAGAGATAGGGATGATTTTTTTAAGTTTATCATAAATGATGATGTTGAACTATTTTAATAACAGACACTTTCTCCTTAGGAAGGGTCCCATCAGAATCATGGAGTCCAACTCCTGGCCCTGTACAGGACCATCTCCAAGAGTCACCCCAAGTGCCCAAGTGTATTGTCCAAACACTTCTTGAACTCAGGTTCAAGAACTCAGGATAGGCTGGTGCTGTGACCACTTCCCTGGGAGCCTGTTCCAGTGCCCAACCACCCCCTGGGTGAAGAGCCTTTTCCTGATATCCAACCTAAAACTCCTTCCCCTGACACAACTTCAGGCCATTTGCTCACATCCTGTCACTGGTTATAGAGCAGAGATCAGTGCTTGCGCCTCCAATTCCCCTCATGAAAATGTTGAAGATCACAGTGAGGTCTCCCCTTCTCCAGGCTGAACAGACCAAGTGCCCTCAGCTACTTCTAATAGAGCTTCACCTCAAGGCCCTTTCCAACTTCATTGCCCTCCTTTGGATGCTCTCTTCTTTCTTAATGTCTTTTTTTACACTGTACTTTGCACCCAAAAGTGACCCCAGCCCTCGAAGATATGCTGCCCAGAGCAGAGCAGAGTGGAACAACCCCTCCCTTGCCTGGCTGGTGATGCTGTGCCTGATGCCCCCCTGGTCAGGGATGTCCCTCCTGGCTGCCAGGGCACTGCTGACTCATGTTCGACTTGCCATCAACCAGAACCCCCAGGTCCCTTTCTGCAGTGCTGCTCCAGCCTCTCATTCCCCAGTCTGTACACAATCAGGGTTCCCCCACCCCAGGTGCAGAATCTGACACTCACCCTTGTTACACTTCATATATTGGTGATTGCCCAGCCCTCTAATTTTTTGAGGTCCGTCTGCCCTCAAGGGAGTCAACAACTCCCAATTTAGTCTGATCGTCAGACTTAGTATTCCTTCCAGTCCTGCATCCAAGTTGTTAATGAAAGAAGCTGGACCTTTCATTATGGCCTTTCAATGTGCTGGACATTTTGTCCAGAAGGATATTGTGAGAGATGGTATCAAAAGCTTTACTGAATTCCAAATAGATTACATCAGCTGTATATTGTTGGTCAGCTAGGTGGGTTACCATGTCGTAGGAGGAAATCAGGTTCAACAAGCAGGACTTTCCTCACATGAAGCCATGCTGGTTGTGACCTTTGACTGCGTTGTCCTCTGGGTGTTTTTCAGTACTTCCCATAATAATCCTTTCCATGATTTTAACAGCAGCTGATGTGAGACTGACAGGCCTGTAGTTTAGGGGGTCCTCCTTCTTGTCCTTGAAAATTGGGACAATATCCCCAGCTTCCTGTCAACTGGAACCTCTCTGGGTTCCCAAGACTACTCAAAAATCACTGAGAGAGGCTTTGCCATGGCATTACCCAGGTCCTTGAAGATTCTCTGATGAATCATATCAGGCCCCATAGATTTGTAGGAATCCAGCTGGAGCAGCAGATCCCAAACAAATTCAGGGTCAACTGGGAGTTGATAATTCTCACAGTCATGGTCCTCCAGCTTGGTCCTCTTTGTCCTCTTGCCCTTCCGATTTGTTTACTACATGTGTGATATTTCAATATTCCCTGCAGTGAGTTATTCCAAACAGCAATGGCCTTCTGACACAGCCTTGCCTGCACCCATAGGAGGTCTGCAGCATGTACTGAATAAGGCAGTGTCTTATGGAGAAGGAACCTCACAGTTAAATAATTAAGGAGTGCTTCAGTGCATTCTTAAATGGCAAATTATTTACTTCATAACCTTAGGAATAAAGTCAAAAAGCAGCTGTATGTGTGTGTGCATCACACACGTCCTCTTCCTCCAACTATTTCTTTTATTTTTAAGGATGTTTATCCCAGAAACCTTTTGCAATAGAATATAAGCTATATGTCATCTCCTCTTGTGAAATGATATCAGGCAAGAAATAAATTAAGGATCTGAGCATAGGTTTAATGATTCACGCATCTCTGTATTTCTGCACAGTTCCAGATCCTTTTCATGCTATCATTATTTTTACACCAATAAATAAGGATACTCATAACAAGAAATTAGGCCAAGTATATGCAGGACAGCATAAATAAGTATACAACATTGAATATGTAGATTTTGTCCCATATTTCATGGGGAATCCATTTGATATGTACATTTAATAATTTGGTGAACAACATGAGTTTTGAAAATTCAGAAAATTAAAATGGAAAACCTGTGTACACTTAAAATGTCTATCAGGATGAAATAATGATGATATCTGTTCTTTATTCAAGTTTTTACATTAATGAAATGCCTCTGGAAGTGCTGGCACATACTGATATGCTTGGGGAAAGCTGTAGGGGGTAGCTAATCCCTACCCTTGACAGATAGCATCTGCCCACCGGCCAGCAAGTGGTCTTGGGTTTGGTTTAGATTTATTTTGGGCAGACAGATTGCTCCATACTAGCATTACTAAGTATTCTTACTTATAAGTGCATTAATTTGGTCTTGTGTAACATGTTGTCATATATTGCCTCATGAAGGTTCTTTCCAGCCTTGAAATACAGCCTGCCTAGAGGTCCCTATAGGAAGACAGGTCCTACCCAAATTCAGATTCTCTTAGTGCCCGCTGCAGTACTTCCCCTCACTGAAGGGCATCTATTATTCTCATTTCTATTCATCTTTTTTAATTTTTTGCTGATACATGAGACACTTTCAAAGCTTTCAACACCACAGTGTCAAAGAAAAGTTCAGTGCTGACTGCCACAGATGACAAGAAAAAAATAAGCTTGCAAGATACGTGAAATGAAATTGGAAAACAGTGCTGTGCAAAACCAAAATACAGGTCTTAAGCTCAGGAGATTTAGTTTCGAGTTCTGAGTTAGACATCAGAATTGTCAGGGAAGCTTTTTTTTTCAGTGGAAATCTACCCAGTTTAGGAAAATGTTGGTCCTTATTATCCATGTGAGAAATACGCTGTAAAGAAAGTATTGCTTCGGGTAGAGCAACTACGAAAAGAATTGTCTTGGGGTTTGTTTTCTTCTTTTGACTTCACGTTCATTGTTGAAATTTGATTATCATTTTAAAAATAAGCAAATGTCTTATTCAAAGTGCCGTAAGGGACAAAAAAGGAAACACTATTTCAATCTTTTATGTAGCTTGCAGAGTTTTTTTAATCATCTTAGAACTGACAATGCAATTGGGGCCTATCTCATTCAGATGAAATCTGACTACTCTGGATACTAATGAACAGATTCTTTTTATTTTAATAGGACATCTCTATTGGAATAGTCCATGAAATTAGGAGGTTTGCTTTCAGATTTTTCTGTACAACATCTGCTGATGCCTTACCACCATTTTCTATTGCTTTGTTCATCCCTAATGAGTAATTTTTTTCTATGGAAGGGTAAAGTATTTGCTTTAGTAAATGACTGAAAAAACTGATATCATGCCTAGGCTGATAAACTTGTATGATAATTTGAAAAACACAAACCAAATAACTAATAATTAGCAATGTCTAGAAATAATATTCTGTTTCTTGTATTGACTGCTAGAGACTGCATGACATTGTTGCTATGTACTTCCACCTCCGCAGCACAAATTTAAAGCTGCTGGGCTTGACTCAGCAATATTATGAAAAGAATATCAAATGCCACAACTGCTTTCCTCAATAGCGGGATGTTTAAGGAAGAGATCCAACAGGAAATTACAACTGATAAATACACACCTTGGAATTGTTTATGGCTGTGATAAAAAACCAAATTCTCAGGTAAGATGTGTAAGTGAAATCATTAAAACCTCAGAGAATTTATTGCTTTTTTGCTCTTTGTTATCAAACAAAAAAAAAAAAATCCAAGGACTTTCTGCAAGTTAACTGGTAACTATGTCAGTTTCCAAGTGTGTTATTCAGCTTCACATTGTTTTTTCCTAGGCAAAAATATTGACACTACCCTACAGTACTTTCAATACCTAACACTGACAATATTCACATATTTTATATATGTTTAGGAAACACCTGAAGTGGACAAAAATCAGAGCAGTATATGATTATCAGGCAAAAATGCTTATATTCCACTCAGAACAGAGTTTAAGTTTGTTTTTTTTTCCTTTCCACTGACCTTTTCTTTTTCATATGGTAATGACCACAAACCCACTTCTGCTAACAAGAGTAACAATATCCAGTAATTTGAATAGCCTATTGTCTAGCAAATAGGGTTCAACCTATATTTACCATTCAGACCACAGGGATGGATTTTCAAAAAACACATAGAAAGTAAAGAGAAATTAAGCAATCGTACTTCAATTAAAATTAGCAGGAGTCAAGGAGCTAATACCTTGAGCATGGCTTTAAAAGTGTTGGGATGAGCATCAACTGACTGGGCGGCACTGGTATGTGGCAAAGGATCTGGATTTCAAGGTTATTTAGACAGAGTGAGTCCTCACAACACTAAATAAGAATGGGCAAAATTAGTGTTAATCCAGCACAATAGCCATCACACGACATTAGTTCTCACGATGACCCCCAGTATAGGAAACCTTTCCTCTATGAACTGCCCTTGCTACTCAGCAATCAACTGACTAAATCATGTAACCCTGTTACAGTCTCTGCTGTGGTCCTTGTGAGCCAGAATCAATTTATCAAATGAGATGAATGTACAGAATTGTCTAGCAGATGAAAATGATTTCTGGATAATACCAGTACAGAGAAACTTATTGCTAGCTATTCTTTTCTTTATTTGGGGAAAGAATAAAGTCCCAGGATCACTTACAGAGTGATTTCCAGGGAGGATTTAGCCTAGCGATCTACTGTCACATGAAAAACTGGAGATCACTTCTTTTTGTGCAGGAGAGAGAAGCCTGAAACATCTGCTTCTGCTTGAATTTGTTCCTGTCAAAAACTGATACAGTCCTACAGTTGCAAAGAGATTGCTCCTCCCTTGGAATGCCCTCACTGTATATGCTGGCAAACACTATAATGCACAAGGAATAAACAATAGTGAGCAATAATGAAGCTCTAGAGCACCTACGAAATGCACCTTGCAAAAGGTTTGAAAATGCTTTATACCAAAAAATAAATAATTCATCTGGGTGAAGTCCTACAATATAATTATATAATGGAGAATAACTACTATCTGCGCCAGGAAGAACTTCATCTATTAGCTGCTTTAACACATTGGAAATGCTGAAATTTAAAAAATATTTGGCTTAAATAGCCATTTTCTAGACAACTCTCATGGAGATAAAATTAGATATCTCTTTTGGACAGATGTTCTTCCCTACTTTATACAAATCCTACTTTTTTAAAATTGATTAGCAATAACCTGCAGTAGGGGAACTCTTAATTGGGCAGTGGCATCTAATCAGGAGCAAATGTAGAAGAGCATGAAGACATTAGATTAGATTCAAAGTTCACGTGACTTTTTCTATTCATTTGAGAGAGGTTTGGATCAGCCTGGGAAGCAACCTAGAACTAATGAATAGAAAGTGACATTCAGATTACATGGCTACTGATAAAGTGCATGGGATGAAGTAAAAGAAAACGGAACCAAGGGAAGTTGGAAATCAGAGTGAAAATATCATAAACTACCAAAACCTGTAGGTTAAACCATAGGTGTATTTATATCATATACCCTCTTTTAACAACTGGTGAACACAAACATAGAAGCCAAATACTAAAACCAAAAATAGACCTGCTGAATGATGGTGTGCCACAGCTGCAACTGGCACCCCACCCTACATCAA
The DNA here is from genome assembly GCA_013397955.1 of Grantiella picta. Classification (NCBI taxonomy): domain Eukaryota; kingdom Metazoa; phylum Chordata; class Aves; order Passeriformes; family Meliphagidae; genus Grantiella; species Grantiella picta. Next base: position 229,768 of record VZRM01006291.1, on the reverse strand, counting down.
CAAATTTAAGAGCTAGAAAAAATTAAAATACATGTATATTTCTAAGAAGTCCAGTTGCAGAATTTTCTCCAAGTATAGTTTTTACTATTGTAGGAAATTTTAAACACATTAAAAACTATAAATATTAAAACATCTTTGATTTTAATTTGAGGCTGAATTCTTGTTACTCCTGGCATTGGTCTAATCTCACAAATAACCTCCACAGAGACAGACTTTTATGGCCCTTCAGAGACTCGCTGATTTCAGTGGTTTCTCTGTGACCTATTCAATAGATCACTATTACGTTACAAGTTCAGGTCTGTGCTCAGCAGAATATTTAAGAGCACACTTAAATCCATACTTACTCATCAGAGCACTCAACTATAGGCATGTACTCAAGCCCTCCAGAATCAATATGACTTAAATATTTTACTGACTGTGAGTAGATATTTCAACTGGGACATTGGCTGGGTATGCCAGCACATATACACCTCATTTCTATTCTCTAGCAAGGAATATGGAATATTTATTGGGACTCATGCTACTATTAAATTGTTGATTGTGATTAAAAAATTGTCAAATTCCATTTGACATAACACATTTATCTTTTTACCTTTGAAAAAGTTTGTTGGAAACATAAGTCTAATACATTATTTCTGTGCTATATTTCACAGGACTCAAATATGATAAAGTTTACTATGTTATTGTTGTGTTGGACTAATTTGATAGAAACAAATGGAAAGATGACCCACCTAATTTAACTGTCCACTTCAAAATAAACACCAGCTCTCAATATTTTTTGAGACAAATATACATGGAATAATTAAAAATTAATATGAAACAGGATATTTTAAGCTGATTCAATAGTAACTTACACTAGCTTTAAACTGGAGTAATTGTTCTGGAAACTACAGAATACCTGGGTCTGTAAATAGAGTACAATTAGGACTGTTAACCTGAAGGTGTTTCCTATGCCTTGATAGATACTGAATTTTAAAAAAGGCAGAATATTCAATTTTAATTTTTCACATGACCCCTTTCGTACAGGTTGCTAGATTAAAATTTACCCACGAAATGACTTTAAAATATGTGCCTCAAAAATCTAGAGGCTGAAAGAAGACAGTATTATTTCTATTTCTAAGGGAAGTGGAAGATACAAAACTTACTGCAAAATTTTCAAAATAAATAATTTGCAAATCAATAAAAATGAAAGATTATATAATTCTGTTACAAATTGAAAACAACTGTGGAGCAAAGTAAAACAACTGTCTTTGTGCATCATAAATGTCAAAACCAGTTATCCTCTTGTATGCAATCAGATAGCTGAAGTCTCTAGAAAAGTCAGTTGTGTCAGTCACAGCCCAGCCCAAAGGCCAGTTTTATCTTTTTTTGCTCTAAAACCTTCGCAGTGAAATAGTTGTCAATCCTAAAATCCAATTCAGCATTTCCAAGTCTCTTTTTAATTCTGTACATTTAGAATTGTTAGTGTTTGGACTGTGTGTTGAGAGTATGTCAGCTGCAGTATTAGTCGCGGTAGCAAATCATACACAGAACTACATGTTGCCTGGTACTGTTACAGCACCCTAGCATAAATATCTGGAACAGTTAGAATAGCTAGCAAAAGAAAAACATTTTGAAATAACTAAGGCCCTTAACTAGTTAAAGCAGGTTGGAGGTTCTCATATCCTTGTGTCTACTGCTTGTGGTGTAACAAACTGATGTGGCAGTCGCATCTGAGTGAGAAACACGAGGTTCATACTGAAAGCACTTACCAGCAGCCAGAAGGAAACCCCGCCAGCAGCTCATTGTATGTTGCTCTGAGGTATGTGCAATTGCTGTTTCACCTTCCACAGAACAGAAGGGTAACTTTGGGTGAAATATTTACAAAATATTGTGGTATTGACAAAAACCTTTTTCTTTTTTTTTTTATTTTTAGGTTAGTAGATTGTATTTATACATAATGGCAGCGTGTTTCACCTAGTGTTTTTGAAACTAGAAACATTACACAGACTGCAGAGGATAAAATCCCTATGATTAGCCTCTTACCCCTGCAAGCTTGAATGTAGTTAATAATCAGCTTTGCAGTCTGCAGGTAGAGTTGAAAAGTCATGAAGAAATCTGATATTGTAGCCAATATTGTACTCACAGCAGAGGGGAAAACCTTAGTTCACCTTAACTAATGTTAGTAGCAAAAGCAGTTAGAAATTGCGGCTCTGTTCTCCAAAGCAGTAGCCAGGTGTTTATGAGCATCACCAAGGGCAACAGGAATACCCGTGCTTATGGCAGCCTTACCAGAATTGTAGAAAACTTAATCACAATAAAAAACAGTCTCAGGGGTTGAATAATTTGATAATAACATTTATGCTCAAAAAGACAATCAAAGTTCCATATATTCGAAAGATTCTTAACGTAGAACTGGCAATGCAGAAAGCCTTGGAAAAAAAACCCTAAAAACCTATTTAAATTTATTTGGAACCTCCTGTAAATGCATCATTATAAAACAATTAATGTTATAGGTACAGAAGAAATACATTTTTATAAAATTAATACTAACTTATTTGTCTTAAATATGTGACTTAACTTCCCAGAAGACCTTTTATTAATTTTTTTTGTAAGAATTGTTATAACACATGGGAAGAAACTAAACATTTGATGTAGGAAATTCTGAGAGGCTGTCCTTGATTCCAAGCCTTTGCATTAGCAAGGCTGTATAACTGTTAAAGGTGCCATTCAACAGTTTTTAATCACTGAGTTGTCCTCTTCTCCACTGAGTTATGCTACATATGGTTCAACCAGCACTAACTCAGCTTGCCTGGAGATGTTTTGGAGTCTCCATCCTTGCACATACTCAAAAGATGTCTGGATGGCCCTGGGCAACCAACCTTAGGTAGTTCTGCTTGAGTAAGGGATTTGGACCAAATTACCTACAGAGGTCACTTCCAACCTCAGGCACTCTGTGATTCTGTGCTGACTCTGAATTTATTGTCTTTCCTATTCTCTTCTTTAACTATGAATATACCACTAAACTTGCCTGAAAAGTTCTTGGATGAAACCTTAGTCATGCAATACAAATCCACTCTTTTGTTACTATTTCATGTCCTCCTCCTTTCCTTGAGCAGAAGGCAACCTAAGCCTTCAGCTACTATGAAGAATGTGGAAGACTCAAACTCCTAAATTACTTTTGTGCTGCTGACATTGGGAGGCAAGTGAGCACAAATGCTTCTCGGTGCTGGAAAGGAGCTCACTGACAGATTGCCACATAAGCTCAAATATTTTATCAGGCCCATGTCTTGATCTATCCCATTGTTATTTACCATGTGTAGGAGAAGTCATTTGGAGAAGGCAGAAATGACAGGCTTGAAAGCTTTGTGCAAAACGCCGTTCAGCCTGAAGTGAATGGAAAAACAACAATCTTCATGGCCCTTGGCAGAAACACAAGGAGACACCAACACAGCAATGTGCTTTTGCTTCTTGTATTTTACACACAAAAACCTGTCTCAAAAGAAAGAGTTCAATGAACTATGTCCATCTGGTCCCTCTGGCCTAAGGTATTGTTAATCTCAAAATATGCCAAATGAAGGCCGTGAGCCTCTCAGCTTCAGTGCTGAGCCACATGGCAAAAGGGATCCAACAGAGCACTAAAATCTGTGCAGTTTTGTGTGCCTTTCTCTTGTGGAAAAGAGAGCAAAGACAACTGATAAAATGAAATTAAGAAATTGGCACTCAACAGCCAAAGGAAGCGAGGCCCCTTAAGTCCCCTACAATGTTTGTATTTAATTGTCTTTTTCCTAGTGATATGAAGACTCAAGGCATTCAAAACCATTATCTTTGGAGAACTCATTTCTCATTAAGCCCAGAATAGCTAAGAACTTGCTAGGAGCTGTAATAAACTCCTTCCCAGCTGAAATGTACCTCTAGGATGCAACAGACATTTTTGTACACAGAAGCACTATATAGCACCTTAAAAGAACCAAAATAAACAAAGAAGGAAAATTGCAATTAATGACAAAATTCCAAAGGCATATGATAGAGTTACACAAAATATTATATAACTCCATCATATGTGTAAATAGAGGTTCAAAGAAGAGTCTGTGGGCTCTGTACAGGCCTATTCCACTCTGCATGGAATAGCAGAGAAATGGTAGGTTGGGCATAAATCTACGAGACTGAAAGCTCTACCTGAACTCCAAGATTCTGAAACATCTTCAATTTCCAGGACTTGGGTGAATGTTCTCTTTGTGTCTGACTTTGCAGTGGGGGCAATGCCTAGAATTGACCACAACAGCTCTCCTTAGTCCTTCTGATCTGCCTCTTGGAAAAGCAAAATCCCACATACTAACATTTGTTGCTCATATAGAGATGTCTCAGCAATGCACAGATTTGAATCACTACAATTACAAGACTGGATACAGGAATTTTGTGGGTACACAGACCTCTATCTTGACAATTTCTGTGTTAGAGCACATAGGTTCATTGGCAATTCCACAGTCTGACACTTTCCCCCCATTATTTACATATCTGTTTTTATTTCCATCTGAAACTTGGCTAAAAAATTTCATATGCCAAAAAAATATGTGAAACAGTGGGAGAAGCAGTTCGCTACCAGGTGGCTTCCAGCCATCTCCCTCATAGCATCCTAGAATAGGCAAGGTGCTTAGATTGGCCCTTGGGGAAAAATGTGTGCACTTATACCTTACATAAAGTTACAATTTACAGCATGCCTTGGGGATTGGGGTGAAATTTTCTTCTGAGTGTTTGAATGAAAAATTATCAACAGTTTTTCTGCATTCCCTCTCAAACTTGTGGTAAACAAACGCACTTAGGAAGAAAAAATAATCCTCCATCATTGACCTGATTGTGTTGTTCCACAGCACCAGCAGGTTGCTCCACTCTGAATATCACTGTAAAAATTACTCTTTGTGGTACCAAAAATGTGTTGATCACTAGAATAGTGGGTCTTCTGTGTGTCTGTTATTTCAATTTTATTTTCTTTTGGGGGCTGGGAAGGGAGGGTTCTTTGCTGTTCAGAGTTTAGCGCAAAACTGTAAATGTAGGTTGCTTGGCAACTGCTTTTAAAGAGTGTTATTTGCTCTCAGACAAGCTGTTATTTCTTGCCTTTTAAAACAAAAACATAAAAGAAGAGAAAAAGAACCAAAATGAAAAAAGGGAATTATTTCACCAGCTATTAGTGTAAATGCCTCCTTTATATGCATACAGTGGTGACATGCAAGGTCTTCCTTGTCCCCACCGTATGATTTTCCACCGAGAACCTGAATCAAAGAAGAGTGTTTCTAGAAGACGTGCAGTTGAGTGGAACTGACATCTCATACCAACACAGAAAAATAACTTACATGCAAGACAGTGCATCTCACAAGGAAAGAAAAGAGCTATTGGAGACCAAGGTCAAATCAACTCAAAATTTTCTTTTTTAGACATACTTGCCAGCAGCCCCTTGGGGGAAAAATGTAATGGCCCTCTGCATATTCCCCCACACAGCTGTTTACTCCTCTCTTTAGAAGAGGCTATGAAGGGGCAGAGAGGCTCAACAATTCCAATCCCACAGAGCAGAATAAGGCAGACCCAGTGCAGGGCTCTCTGCAAGACACAGGACCACTGGGCTCCCTGAGGAGGACACCCCCCATCTGGAAAGCTTTCATATCTTTTCACAAATTGAAGCCCAGTAAAACAAACTTTCAATGATGGCTCAAGACAAAAATTCAAAGGGTCCATAGATTCTATCACTTCCATCTGCCTCCTTTTTCTTCCTTACCAAGTGTATAGCATCTTAAAATTGTTTTTGCTGAATTTTGTATGTTTTGGTTTTGCGAAGACAATGAGCATTTTGTTGCATCATTAATATCAGCTATTACTTAGCTCTGCAAAAAGACAGTTTACAAAAAACAGACACACTGAAGAAACCATAAAGTGATTCAAATTTATTTGATATGTGCAGTTTGGGTGGCAACTTGGCCTGACAGAATGTGTGGTTTATAAAACAAGCATACTTATTTCTCTTGGAGGAAAATTTATGTAGGGCAGTGATCCAATTCAGACTACAGAGGCTCAACATTTCAAAAGAAAGCATTTGAGGTACACATATATCCTCAACTGGCCTTCAGCTCAAGGTTATATATGTATATATATTTGGTCTACTCTAAGCAAGTACGTCACCTATCTTAGTGGTAAGAGTCAACTACATGGATGTCTCTGCAGAACAAATAGAAAGGAGAAGAACTGTTAATAAAAAACTAATCTGAGTAAATACAGTGGAAAACTTTAAAATTGCAGGCAACAGGTCAAGTATACTAGCAAGAAGATGGACTATGCAGCAGTTTAATATTCTTCTAATACTGACAGATGAAAAAGGTAACGTTAATAATCTGGTTTCTGTCATGAATACCTTGCAGATGGTGAAAGTTCTCAAGTCAAAACACAACAACTCGCTAGTCTTCTGAAAGATTCAGTCTCTTGAAACCACTGTATAAGTAGAGTCATCAGCAGGTTTCATTTAATCTATGTGGAAAGCTTTGTGCACAGTGACTTTTAATATCTGCTAGCTGGCAAAAAAAAAACAAACCCAAAAAAACCAAAAAAAGAAGAAGTAGGTATAAGTCAATAAAGAGGCCAAAACTCACCAATTAGTCCTGAATAGTTTGCATCATCAAGTATACCAATTGTGTTGCACCAGAAAAAAATTTGTATTCAAGTGGCGGACATATGCATCTCTTTCAAATCCGAACCTGAGCTACAGCAGCACAAGTCACTTTGACTGCACGTGGATTTAACTTTCTTATCTTTTTTTAAAAGTAATTTTCCTGTGTAGAAATGCAGTTCTAGCTATAATTGTTTAAGCATTTTGCAGTTTCTTTGATGGTCACCAAAATGGAGCCTGATTCCCGTACCTTATATTCTCAAACCACATTTTGAGATGATATTTTAGGATAAAATTTGCTTCTGCAGAGTGGGACTAAGCTATACCCACCTCAGAAAACAGATTATGTGAAATGCTTTTCCTGGTGTGGTTCCAACACTAAAAGAAGAAGTATTTTTTCTGATATATGTTAAAAGCAGTTCTTAAATGAATGGCACTAGGGACCTGTCTCTACATTTTGTTTGAAAAAATATGAAACATGCCTAGCAGCACTATCAAGAGGAAACACATGTAAAACATGCAATTTTTTTCCAAAAGGGTGGAAGTTGTTTTTTTCCTCTGCTTGTCGTTCAGATATTACTTTCTGTAGCTCACTCTACAGACAAATGTCTCATTTGTCAGCTCTCAGATAAGAGAGAGCAACAAAAGTAAATTCATGGAATTATATAGATGTGATCCTATGCAATTTTCTCATTGCCCTGGCATTGAAACCAGCAGTAGTAGCTCTAGAAAAAAAAATTCATGGACACTGTTAATAGCACAGGATCTGTAATGTCTCAGCCAAGTTTTTATTTGCTGGGGTGTTTTGCAAGAACTTAATGATTGCAGCAGAGATTAGGAAAATGTGGTGGCAGGTACACATCAGATGGGCAACCGAGGAGCTGGGCACTGCCAGGCCTCTCAACACAGCAATGGAAAAGTTGCAACCATGTCTCAATTTAATATTCTTTTAATCTAAAGCAATATGCAAGGGAATATGATGGGAAGTAATGAGCTGGTGCTGCTTCTGTACAAGCCAGCTGCATTCAATAAAGCTGGCAATGTTTCTCCAGTGTGGTCCTAGTGTCACTCAGTAAGGTATCAGGCACCTTAGCCCCTAGACATGCATTTTCCCCATAAAACTGTCAATTCCATTAAGAAGCATGTAATATGTGCAGTGGTTACTTCTTCAGAAAGCAATCCATTGGCTTATTTTAGACTGCAATTATTGCCAGAATCAACTTGAACAATTTAAAGTTTTTATCCCAGAGCTGGAATTAGAGTAAATATGCATCTCTTTAGACTGCTTAGCCCTTTATAGCACATGTGCAATATAACAAGTGCCAGATTCAGAGCACTCAGGATGGTCATTCAAATTCTGTACTGCAGAAGAAAAGAGAAAAGGAATAAAAACCATCAACAGAGTGATTTTGAACACTAAAGTTAGTCTGTGAACGTTGTCAACTCTGCCATAACAATATTGGGCTGTTGAATGTTCTTGGTTCCCAAGCCACTAGATCAGGAATGGGCAATCTGGTCTTCTCAGAGGGCACCTACTTTAGGCCTCCCAAGGCAGGCAACAGATACTTGGATGGCAGAACCTGATGAAGCAGGGTCATTGCTCACTTTGCACATTAACTTACTTGTAAAGCTGTTAACACAGCAAGGAACTTGGGTTCACATTCTTTGTTAAAGCAATTGGAAAGGTCCATGTTCCTTCTCAGGTGTCTCAAGGCATTGGTGAATCTGAATGGCACTCTCAACTTTTGTAGCCCCAGCTAGGCTGAAGTGTGGAAAAGAAGCTAAAGAGAAGAGTATGTAGTGGAGTCCATTTCCATAGCCTGGAAGTAGGCTTCCAAGGGGGAAGACGTGTAGCTTTCACTCACTGTTTCCTGAATAGCTTACACATTTTGCAAGTCTCTTTTTTCTTTTTTTTTTGTTTTTTTTCCAAATAAAGAATGAAACAAGCCAGGAAATTCTTTGTTAGAACTATTCAGCACAGTACTCTCCAATTGTGTATTCACTAAAGTGAAATAAGAAAATCAGAAAAATTATGGAAATTTCTGTATTATGAGGCACTTTTTTAGGATGCAGAAACTGTATCTGGATGTAAAGGGTTTCTTTATTTGTTTGTTTTTTGGGGGGGGAAGTTTGTGGGGTTTTTTTTTGGTTTTTTTTGTTGTTGTTTTTGTTGGGGGTTTTTTTGTCAAAACTTAAAAAAAAATATAGAATGGTAATCACTTGATTTTCCATAACATAGGTGTGCACTCTGATTTAGTTTTTTTGCATTCTCATTGAGGGAATGTTTTTGTCTGTTTAAAAACTACAATTACCTCTCAAATAGCATCACAAATTAACATTTGGGGCTTCCGTAGTTCTAAGGATTGCAGCTAAATTGTAGCAGTAAAATTACAAAAGACTATTTTTGACATTAAAATATGACCTCAATATGCACTATATGTTGAAACATTAATATTTATATAAAAGTATTAATTACTTTTAGTTAACTTAGCCTTCTTACAATCAGAGGCACATCTATTCTAAGCAAACATATTCTGCACTACCTCATCAACTCCATCTGAGGTTTAAATAAAGAACTTTTGTTTTGATACTCTTTTGATACTTGGATAACATTCAGACTTTATATTAGAGATTTTTTCTGTGAAGTGCCATCCCTGACTGTAAGCTGGCAGTTGAATTTATCTTTTGTGGCAGGACTAACCCCCTCCCCCTTCTCTCTCTCCCTGATCGCTGGCCGGAGATCGATGGTTTAAGATTAAGTTGATAGCTTAATCCGGGCTATCGAATACTGGCACCTGGAAGCCAAGGTGAGACACAGAGAGAATGTAGAGAATCTTTGAGTGACCACAAATACACACACTCTTTTCCTATAAAAACCACAAAACCTAGGAAAGGCAGAAGCTTTTCTACATGGACATTGGAGCGTGAAGTAAAGTCTTCTCCCCAGGGTTTGGATGCAGCCCTGTGGTTTCTTCCCTGGAATTGAGTGAGGAATCTCTGATGCATCCCCAGCTCCAAAAAACTGGATTTGGTAAGAGCATTGGTTTCCTAATTGTATTCTTCTTTGCTAGCTATAATAATATTAATAGGTACCTTTTTTCTTTTTAGCGCTGTATTGTTTTAATCTCCCTGTGTTGGGCAACATATACATATGTTTGTTTTAGCTATGAATAGCTTTTCATGTATTGTGTAGTAAAAATTGCCTAGTTCTTTGTTCCGTTCTCACCTGTGTCTAATAAACCATAATCTATTTTACATTAGACATAAATCAGCTGTCTTTATAAGGACTTGTGAGTGAGACTGGGTTTTGGGGTGCTGGTCACTCTGAATAGGTTTTGTCACTAGTTGTCATAGGCCTAGGCAACTGGTAAAAATCTATCCACCCTCTGTCTCCACTTGTGACATCTTTCCAGTTACAGCCTATACTGAACACAGATTTGTACTTCAGTACAAACTAAAAGGTAGGAATCTGCATTGCCTGTTGATAATGAAAGAATACTTGTGCTGGAAAAAGATACTTGAGACAACAGGGTGAATGAGTTATGCAGTGGGGAGGGCGAGGCCTGAGCTGATCTTCTGAAATGGACCAGCTCTCTTGTGTTTGGCTTGAAAACCCAAAATAAGCTGTTTCCAGCCGTCCAGGCTAGTGTTTTATCAGGCCATAGAAGGGTACTGGCACAGCAACACTGCCTCACACAATGGATGGGACCATACTGGACAACACCCCTAGGGGAAATTTTTCTTCTCACTATCTCTTTTGTTGATGTCTTTTCTCTCCTGCAGACTTCCATTCTAGATCAGAAAATTGCATCTGTTTTCTAATATGAAATATGCTCTGTGAACCCTCTCCAGCCTTTCTATAGTAAAGTGGACAACAGCATGATTGAGTAAAAGCACCAAGATTTGGAAAGTATCTTTAAAGAAATTTAAATCAAAATTAAAAACCTGGCAAAGTACTAGACTTTGAATAGCCTGAAACATCCTTCAGAGAAAACAGTCAATGACATTTTCCTATATCTGTCTGGAAAAGGTTGCTGATGTGCTCAGAGAAACAAAATTTCTCTCATTTCAGGCCCCCATTGTAAAGTTAATTGCTTGAAATACTGTTAGATGATACAACAAAAGGACCCGACTCGGTTTTTGGGGGTTTTTAAACTGTATTTTTTGCTTTTAAGGATGAGCCATTAGAGAACTTCTTACTTCTGTTTCTCTTTTCAAGGATTTCTCCTGTTGACAGGAACATTTACATGAGAATACAGAACAGGCATTGACTGACACTGTGGTAAAGCTCAAAAAATTATCAAATTATGTTAGGTTAGAATAGATGTCATTGGCATACATGAACATAGCATGCTTCTAAAGCTTCTGCATTATTAAGTTCGAATATTTACTGAAAACTAATTAAGGTAGTATTACAGTCTGTTCAAAATTAGGGAGTTTGGTTTGGGGTTTTTGTGTAGAGAAAGAGAAACTACAATTTATTTAAACTACTATGACAGGTGACATCTGATCAGTTTTGCCACATCTCACATTTCTAATGGAGATAGTTTTGAGATTAAGCTGAAAAATATATTCCAGTGATGAGGAAGCTATTTCCCATTCTGTGTTATCACATTGTGTAAACAGATACACCTATGCATATGGACATTATGATGTGAGTCAAACTTAAAAATCATAGATGAAATGCAAATAAAAATCTCACGTCTTTTTTAAACTACATATATTTAAGATGTAGCATGGCTGAATCTCAAAACCTGTTACAGAAATGATCTGCAAATCTCACAGCAAAAAAACAATTCCTATTTCTGGCCAGGCTGAGAATGGTATGTAAAATTCAGGATGCAGTGAGAGAAAGACTTTTCCAGTATTTTGCAGAGATGTAAAAGGAACTGGAACAATACACATGCAGCCTACTGACTACAACCCAGTTGAACCAAATATAGTGGCTGAGACACTTGAAGGGTGAAGGCACAGGTACCAGTGGTATTCTTTCCTTGGGGAAGTGTGTGAAGTCACTCAGCAAATGACATTTTGAAGCTGTTTCCAGCTAAAAATGAAGAGTGTTTTGAGAATTCAAGGATGTAAATTTGGGACCAAGCATTCACGAACTGATACAGGCCCCTCTAATAACACAAAGAAGGAATGAGATCTACCTCTCTCATCAAATGAGCCCCAGTCAGTTAAGGGAACAGATAGGCAGGTATATAAGTAAGGGGATGTAATGCATAGAAGTGTGTGAAAAGTGCCATTTTCTGAGAGAGCATCAAACACAGAATGGCACAGCCTTCTGGTGCTGTGGAAATTGGTAAAAACCAGATAAATGGCAGATGTCAAATATGGAAATATAAAGAAGAGTGCAGATAAGAAGGGATAAAAAAGAAATTTCAAAAAATAAAGAAACAAAAAGGTTATACAGGTCCATTTGAATGAAGATTAAGACTATTATTTAAATAGCAAAGGAGAACAAATAAATGATGCAGCACCTAATCCTTTTCTGGCCTCTGCCTTCAGTAAAGGATTAATCAGCACTGACCACAATTTTTTTTACAAAAGGAAAAAAGAAAAGGAGAGAAACTTCTGGAGTTGTAAGATAAACTTTGGGTGTCCCTTTTACCAGGTGTGATGAGATTACTCAGAAATAAATGGAGAAAGAAATTACTAAGAAATAGATGGAGGCAGTCTCCGCATTCTTAAGAGCTGTCTTGAAGACCACGTGAGAGACTGAAGAACTGGAGGGCAATAAGGAGAACTGAAGGCATGGAGGAAAACCCACAAACTGGGTTTGGGTTTTTTTGAAACATCCTTACTTCTCTTGTCCAGTTGTAAACATTGTAGATGCATATTGCATCTTCACACCTTTCTCTATAATTTTTTGATCAAAATTGTGTTTCCAGTATAAATTGTTCTGGATGTTGTGAGCAGCAAGCTTTCACTCCGTATCATTAAACATTCTAAGTCAAGAGAATTTCTGGAATAAGTAGGAATAACAGGGTCTTACTAGTGGTTATGAGGTACCAGACGCATAATTTTCAGCTTTTTTTAAGAACTTATGGGAAATGTCACATATTATGGACATTTGATGTTCATGGTTTTTCATTACTTTAGATTGTTACAAGAGAGCAGAATTAGAAAGCTTACCTGAAAAAACAAGATCTTCATGCAATTCAGACCATAAGAATAAAATAACATATCAATATCACTCTAAGTGTTTTAACTCAAAATACTGAAATACTCCTTAGCTGAAGCAATAAACATTGGTAGAATCATACTCAATTTACCAACTGGGTTAACTCTGCTCCAAGGTAGAACATGGACGTTATCTGACTGCACAGATAAAATTCTGGCACAGGTCAACAAGTCTAGTCTCTAGATGATCTATTTTTCTCCAGAGCTTGGCACACTTGTGAGTTGTCCATGTGTCAATGAAAATTTCCAAGTACAGAAAACTTATATAATTTGAATTTGTCCTCTGATTCCTAAAACCTTTGAACTGGGATGTCTAGTATAACATGTCAGTTGACTGAAGACAAAGGCTCAGCATCCTAAGCATAGCTATCCACAGTGAGGGAGAACATATATCAGTATCCCTCCTTGTATCCCATGGAGACAAACGTGTAAAGCATCTGCTAAAAGACAGACAATATCTTTAGCTGAAACTGTAAAAACGATACAGACAATTCATGTTTTGGCTATTTAATACTGAAGAAATGTAGAGCTTTATCCTCAAACTCACCGTTCTCCTAACAGCTGGCTCTGACGCTTAGGCAGAGAAATGCTTGTTTAGCTTGCTGAAGCAATTATGAGGACCAAATTAAAATATCAGTACTAGGAATAATATGCCTCTTACCTATTTTATTCTTAGAGTATGAGCAACTGCACTGGATTTTATCTAGGGTAAACACCCCGTTTCAAATAAAAACTATGTGGAAGAAAGCCGAAGACATGAGATGTACTGTAAGGGATGAAACACTAATGGCATTTGAACAACCTGGTATAGTGGAAGGTGTTGGGAGGAGGTAGCAGGAGAGATTGAAAAAGATAATCTTTAGGGTTCCCTTTCAGCCCGAACCATTCTATGATTCTCTGGTTACATTTTATTCTGTGGTTTCGTCAGGGACATGCTGTAAGAAGCAGTTCTTGGCACTTTTAGAGGCTAAAGCAACGTTGTAATTTAGATTTTGAAAACAGAAGGTATTTAGTATTTCAACATTGCTGTTCTAGTCCGCAATATATGTTTTTTTGGAACCCTCACCTTTATTTTGCTGCTCACACACCATTCCTAAGGATTTATTTTGCATCTGCTCACAAAGCCCGAGTCCTGACCCAGCTGCTGCTTAACTTTTCCGTGTGGGTCTGTTTTCACAAAAGCCCATGGCTTGGCAATTGCACAGGTCAAATCACAGCATTCTCAGGATACAGAAAATAAGGCAGCTCTCTCCCTATGCTATAAGTTAGGTAGGCAAACAGTAATTTTACAGATGTAACATCTTCTCTGTGTGTCATCTCCTTTCTTCTAGTTATCTGCTACATAACGGCTGAGTTTCTTTAATAAACCCTTAATATTGAAGATTGTGTCATTATATTTGCACTTTGCCATTCCTATTCATATTTTTTTCCTCAGACTAATTCAATAATGGGAATGATGAGATAATCATAAAGAAAAGTTCTAAATCATAATGGTAGGGTGTAGAGGGCAGTAGTTCCTGCATTCAATATTAAGAAAGAAAGCAAGGCAGGACTAGAGACAGACACTGAAAAGCCAAGCTGGAGAAAACTGCTCAGACCCAGGATTAGAATAGAAGCAAAGAGCTCTGGAAATGAGGCAAGTTTGCAAAGCAGAGATCAAAGGCAGGAATAAAGACAAGGCAATATTAGGAAGTTAAGGCCAAAAATGGAAGCAAGGAAGGAGGGCATATACATCGCAGTGGTCAGAGGAAAGTCTGTGTACCGCCTTGCATCAGAACTTGTTCAAATCTCCTCTGGGGGAGTAAACAGAAAAGCAAAAAGACAAGTGAAGAACTCCCACCATGAAAGAAAACAGAGTTCTTTGAACAATGGAGACAGAAAATCTGTCCAAACAGGAGCCAAACATCACTTAGAGTTACCAAGCAGGCTAAGAGTACCACTGATTAATTAGCAAATTAATTTTCTAGAAATAAATATACAAATGAAGGGTGAGTCTGGAAGGGACAAACAGATTTTGATCATCAACCAAAATTTTTCATAACAGATTTATAGAAAGATCTGAGAAAAAAGGTATTAATTTTTCAGATCCAGAAGTGTAGACATACAGCAGTGAGCAACCCCTACCAGAAGGACTGAAACTTTATCTTAGTCTCTGCTTGAAAACGGAGGCCTGCAGATATCCAGCCCAGTGGAAGCCATATCAGGCAGCAAGATATAACAGTGAAACCCACGACTTGGGGAGAAAAGGTAGAATTTCTACCAGAAGGGTTACTATGTAAATTCAGCAGAAAAATATTCAAACTTGATAAATTAAAAAAGCATGATAAACATTGCTTGAAATTTTGACTGACTCGTTTTACTTGTCCATTGACTGTTGGAGAATAATTAAAGGAAAATGAAAGTTCCTTTCAAAGTTTGGAGATGAACCAAGTCCTTTCTTTCAAGCCTAGCCAGCAGAGAAGAATATCAAGCAACAGCTATTGTATCTAGCATTGGGCTTGTACTCATTCAGAGAGCTCCACTGTACAATGTCAGCCTGGTACAGGTATCCAAATGACTCAGTTTGACTAGTTATTTTCAGCACAAGAAGTACAAGTGTCTCCCAGAATTTATAACTAATATCACAAAGTTTTTCAAGTTGACTACAAACACAAAAAAATATTTTCAGTAATTTTCTGCATTGTACATGCTTGAAAAGAATGGAGTTTGGCAACAAAGACTCTTTTCTTTACTCCTTCCTCCTCTTTCAAATTATTGTGTGTGGCTCTTATTTTGACCAGTCAGGTATGAGTCCTTTTCTTCTTTGTAGCAAATTGTCAAAGAAGATGGCAAAATTATTCATACTAGCAATTAGATGACTCAATGTTTATCTTTATCCAGTATTTGCAATAAGGTGATATGCATTTTAGCTGGTGGTTGGGAGATTACATCATTACTGTCCCATTGCAGTAGCTATAGAAACACAACTGGGGTTTTACAGGCCAGGCAACCAAAAAGCTGTAGAGATGTGCTTGTTTCTAGTTTTGATACATGAGTTGTCAGCCAAAGTGTAAGATCTTATAATCTTGTACCTGATGGAGAACAGAAGTATCAAAGGTCATCTATATCCTTAGAGTAGATTTAGCAGAGTCATTACTAAATGATCCATTTTCCTGCAGTTCCATCCATATTAAACAGATCATGATGCCAGCTAGGGAAGGACTAACTCTGAAGTGAACTGAGTACACATGGGTATCCTCACATTGGCTTAAATAGCAAGTTCAAGCTATGGTGTTTATGTCTCTCTATAACATTTAAATTTAGATGCTATTGGCTGCGTCCATACTTTCCAATTGATACAAAACCTCAAGGGAGTATCCAAGGCAGATGTACTCCTGTTTAAATCTCACATCAAAGTGAGAATATGTAACTGATCTTTATGGATTTGAGTCTGCACTACACCCTACATTTCTGCAAAACTCACATTGCACATTCTCTGTGGTTATATTCCCTAAGCATGCCACATTTTCTGAGAGTGCAACGTTTGGTATTTGCAGCTCAGGAGAGAAGCCACAAAAAAGATACTACAAGAACAGGCTTGACCCCTTCTAAAATATGTTCATGAAAATGAAATCACACTTTAAGTTGGAATGGTTTGGTGTAGAAATTTCCATCAGAGTTGTGAATGAAGGTAATTGTACATATTTCAGAATTCAGTTTTGACTGATGTATGTTTGAAATTTAGAAACAAAAACACTCTTTTTCTAGGAAAGCAATGCCATACAAAATTAATTGTGTATTTTTAGTTTGGTATTTTCTAGGAAATAGTTTATTGAAAGTTGTTTTGAAGGGAGAAACTAAGTCTCCATGCTTTCATAGAATGTCTGAAAATATCACTTCACCACTGTCAGACTCCAAACAAGTCTTTCAGAAGCACTTTTATTAGAATCAATGCAACCTATATTCCACGCCTTGAACGAGATGCTATACGATCTTAAAACAGATGCACTGGTTGCATTTCAGTCTCACAGCATGAAACCTTTATTTATGTGTGTACATGGAAGCATGTTTACTTACATGCCTATATGAGAGTTGGGTGTCAAAGTTGCAATTGCAAAGAAAATTTAAACAAATGCAGACAACAGAGACTAGATGATGTTTCAGGTAGCATGTGTCTGTTTTAGAGGACTGGACTGATTTAAAAGATGTCTTGACTTGCTCTCCAGTAATTATAGTGAGCTTTCAGTCATATGACACAGTTAAACACCTAAACTGATACACTTCAGTTTAGATGTCTTAATCTGTAGATAAATCTCAACCATGTATCTGAAAAGTAGGGTATAATCATTGCATATCAGAATAACATAATAAAGGGGGCAGTTGTAAAAGTAGTCGCAGCAAAAACAGGTGCTCTGTTTGGGTACTATTCCTCTCTCACATAGTAATGCAGTATGTTTTCATCTGGAAATCCAAAACTTGGCTTTGAGGATATGAAACTCCAGGCTCACAGAGAAAAGTAGGCAAAAGGGTCTTGGTGTGATCTCCTACAAAGGAGTGAATCTAATGTCAGGGGTGGCTTTACGTGACAAAGTACCTAACTTGACTGTGCTATTTAAGAATTTTTTGTCATGCTATAAATGAGTTACTGGAGAGACTTTTTGATTTCTTGTCCTTACACCCCTCTCCAACAGCGCTGACCAGCTTAGTTCAATCTCAAGCATATCCATAGAAGCATAGAATCACAGAATATGGTGAGTTGGAAGGGACCCATCAGGATCATCGAGGCCAACTCCTGTCCCTGCACAGGACACCCTAGGAGTGACACCATGTGCCTGAGAGCATTGTCCAAATGCTCTTGAACTCTCTCAGACTGGTGCTGTGACCACTTCCCTGGGAAGCCTCTTGCAGTGCCCAACCTCTGTCTAGGTGAAGAGCATTTCCTGATATCCGACCTAAACCTCCCCCAACAGCTTCATGCCATTCCCTTGGATCCTGTCACTGGTTACCAGAGTGAAGAGACTGGTACCTACTCCTCTTCTTCCCCTTATGAAGATGTTGAAGATCACAAGAAAGTTTTCCCTGAGTCTCTTACAGGCTGGACAGACCAAGTGACCTCAGTCGCTCCTCATACAGCTTTCCCTCAAAGCCCTTCCCCATCCTTGTGGCCCTCCTTTGAACACCCTCAAAAAGCTCAATGTCTTTTTTTTGCTGTGGCACCCAAAAGTGCAGAGGACTCAAGGTGAAGCTGCCCCAGTGCAGAGCAGAGCAGGACAATCCTCTCCCTTGCCTGGCTGGTGATGCTGATGCCCCCCAGGACAGGGATGTCCCTCCTGGCTGCCAGGGCACTGCTGACTCATGTTCAACTTGCCATTGACCAGGACCCCCAGAGCCCTTTCCGCAGTGCTGCTCCAGCCTCTGCTTCCCTGCTCTAGACACACAGCCAGGGTCACCCCATTCCAGGTACAGAATCCAGCCCTTGTTAAACTTCATTTACCTCTACATCTTAATTCGGTTTAAAAAGGAACAGCAGTGGAAAACCAAGCACAATGCATTTTAAACTTTACCATAACAATATTCAAATTCACTTTTTCTTAGAACAAATATTAAAGCAGATTGGCCAAGTGCATTTTTCTTTTTTGAGGAACTAACACAGCTCCAAAGCAGACATTGCTTTTTATCTGTCTTTTTATCTGACTCTTTTTATCAGAAATGTATCCTAAACCCACAGGAAACATCCATTAATTACAAAAAACAACCAACATAGCACATCTGTACTATCTTATTTTAGCTCAGCAGTGTCAAAAGTAGTCCCTTTTGTAGTACCAGGTTTAAGCACTGCACTTCGAGACTGAGCAAGCAGCATTACATTTTTTTTAACCACTGAGCTACTAGAAAACAACTTATCAGTGTTTTCAAACAAAAAAACATATTATTGCAGTATTCACACACATGTGTACCAGTTCTTAATAAATAATTAAGTTTTAAGCCATTCTGCAAAATTAATTGGCTAAATATTTCCCTTTCTAAGGAGTTTATATGAACTTCTATTCAAATAAATGCAAAGATATTCACATATATATTTGCAAACATATAAATGCAAATATCCTATATTCTGTTGGTGATGTCTTCTTGCACTGGTGAACAATTACAATGTTTCCACTGAAGTCATCCTGCCAACTTCAGCAATGAAGTGTTCAGCTACATGAGTAAGAGGCAGACAGTGTAATTTATTTTTCCTTTTTTTTTTTTACATTATTACAAGTGAAGTCTGTTTAATAGTCTAGCAAAATCTCCTATGATGAAAATTGACAGTAAAAGCAGTTTGGGTTAGACAAAAAAAGTGATACATTTTGTCAGATGAAAATATTTTTGGAAAAACCTTAATACCTACCAAAGAAGAATTTAGAGAAGATGCCAACTCACTCGTAATTGCAGTGGTGTAACCATGCATTTACTATGGCATTTAAGCAACGCTATCTTCCAAAATGATTAGCACTGAATGGCTTTGCAGGACACAGTGAAAAATAATTCATTCTTCTTTAAAAAACCTTTTCCAAAACATGCTTCCCCTCTAGTTTAATTAAAGCCATCAAAATGTCAGTCATTCCTTTTTTATTTGTTCACATTATTTATTTAATGCTGAAATCTTTTATTTATATGGGGTTGTGCAGGTAATTTATTTATAGCAGAGCTTGTTTAACTGGACTAGCAGTGAATTGTGCATGAGATCACCTGTGTCCATAGAGAACTCAACTGAAGTGATTCAGATCCCATCAAAATGCAATCAGCCTTTGAGCTGCAACCGTAGGCAGAGCACTCAGATTTTACCTTTTTCTAGAGGGTTAACAGAGGGTTCCAATGCAGAGGATGTCATCAGTTATACCATGTTCTGTAGATGTGTGTTGCCCATTTGTTGTTTGCAAGTTACAGATTTGTTAATTCATGTCACTTACACTTAAAATTTTAAGACCAAAAGGAACACACCTGATATGCAAACCCAAGAATTTATTGGTAGCTAATTAGTCTTTAGCAATCGATCCATAATTTTTAACCTAGTTACAAAACACTAACATTTTATTACATTTATAATATGGTATCAAATGTGGTATGATGTATTACATACATATAATTATACACAATTCAAATTGTATATAGCCAAACTTCCATGTTTTTAATATTTTGTTGACCTCTTTAAGATCAAAAACTTGAGGGAGGGGCGGGTAGGAGGGGGGGAAATGAAGGTATGCAGGGTAGAGGAGAAAAGAAGGGGAGCCTGCGGCATCCAGAGAATTTTTCCGGGAGGATAGCAAAGTGGACGGTTTCCTCCTCCTCACTCAGAGTAATTTTTAGGTTTGATAACATCCTCTAAATATCTTGTTTTTTCTTTATTGGTCAGCAAGTCAATTCATTGGTTTTTTTGTTTTGTTTTTTTGTTTAACTGCTCTTGGTAAAATCTGTTTCAGGTATAACAAACTTGCCAAGGTTGCATTCCTTTGCTGGTCACTGGAGAGCTGATTACAGTCCAGAGTCTCCAGTATAAATCTACACCTGTGTTTTTAAGACCTGTGTCTGTCACCCTGTGCCGTTGCTGCTCTGTGCTGCAGCTTCCTTAGCCTTACAGGAAGCTCATTCCACATACAATTAACACTTTTTATTGTGCACTAGTTGCAGATAAAAGCAATAATCATCACAACCACAAAATCATAGAGAGCTAAACAAACACCAAAAAAAGTAGGTGATAGTCAACTGGTCATTAGATAAGTAGTGCTGCAAGCTAAAACAAATCTCCAGGAAGGCCAAGATAGAGCCTAGGGGGAAAATCTGTGGCCTATTACAAGCAAAAATGTCCTCAAATTTACTGGGCTACAGGGTTGCATATGCCGTTTGAAGGGACAAAAATAAACTTAGCTGGTGGTTTCTAGGACAAAAAAAAAAAAAAAATCAGTGACAGATTTCTACAGCAAAAGTGCATCTGGAATCTACCTCTGAACACCATATGTGAGATAAAGCTAACAGTAACATGCTTGAAGTTAAATCTATTGTGGTTGAATTATGCATCCATGTAAGATCCAGGAAATTATGTAAGTCACCTACATACTGATATACACAAGGATGTATTTGTATGTCTAGTTGACTGTGTTATACTTCAGAGTAACAAGACGCACGGGTATAATATTTTCAAGCACATCCCAGTCTTTCTCTAAAGCTTTTGACCCATATGCTCAGCTGAAAAATCCAACAGACCAAATCCCAAAGGAAAATCCTAAATAAGGATTTTGAACCCTAGCTTCAGAAGTCTCAAAGACACCTTGCTCTTCTAATCTTCTATTTGGTCCCATATAGTTACCACAAACCCAGACCAGTTTGTTTCACTGCAAGATGCCAATTAAATGATGTATGAGTTTTCATTGGGATGATGCTGTGCAGGGCTAGAAGTCAGAATCAATGATCCTTGTGGGCCCCTTCCAACTCAGCTGACTCTGTGATTTTGTGATTCTGCTGTGAGACAGGTAAGACCTACAATTTTTCATGCAAATATTTTCTTATCTTGATCTCTACACATTGACACCATCATGTGATTTCTTCCACATGTGAGTACTTCCTTCCTGCTGTTCTAACTACCTTCCATCTACATCCATATCTATTTTCACTGTTTACTTATAAAATTTTAAAACGCGCTCACACTATGCTAGGTCTAGGATTAAAATATTTATGGATGTTGTATAGATGTCATGGGAACCAAAGAAGGAAGCTGTGATTTGTATATCCACTAGGTTGCTAAGCAAAGAAGCATCTTTTCTTTTACAGACAAGATGACTGCAGGAGATTTAGGGAAGATGCAATCCTTAAAGAAAGGAAAGCTACAGGTCATCAGGTAAGAATCACTTAAAGTAAGTTACATGAAAGCTTTCTGTTTGAATGCAGGGGATGTCTGGTTTAAAAAAAAAAAAATAAAAAAAAAAGGAGGAAATGTCCACTGCAAAGCCCCCAACTCATTACATCAAATTGTTCCTTACTTTATTCATACGACATGAAAGAATCCATTTATTTTCACATTGTGATATTGCCCTTCCTATTTCAGGATTTCACAAGAGTTGATCTTATAAAAAGTGAATAGGAAGCCAAAATTATTGAAAGAAAAAGTTCTTCACGTACAAGACAGACATGTCTAGCAGATTTCAGCTTCCAACCAAACTGTTGGTATGGCAACAAAAGACATTCATAGTGCAAAGACAGAATTCATAGTGTGAGATATATTGTGTATTCACATTCAAAAATACATTGTGAAGCCTCTGTTATTTGATTAGTTTGATTAGAAAAGCAGATGCTCTTAGGTATTTATTTTCCAATTCAAACAGATCTGATAAAATTCTTTCAAAAATTATTATAAATAATTACCACTCCCTCCAAAGCAGTAAGAAAAGACATAGTTTTCTGATCAGTCCCACATAATTTAAGTTGCTCATGTGTGTGAACAGAATTTATATATTGTTTTTGCTTCTCTATCTGGCACAATTTCTGAAAATTCACTGCAGGGGATTCTGACATTAATGTAACAACATATCAGGTACAACAAAAACACTGTTATCTTATAAGTGTAAATATATAATTTGAAGTATCAAACAAGAATAGTATTAATGAAAACCAGCCCTTACCTCAAAATAGTATCTGTTATAGCCTGACAGGCAAAATTTTTTTATACAATAAAGCAAGAGGCTCATCTAGATATCCTGAGATAAATGATATATAGGGCAGTCATCTCCACGCTCTAGTCATCTATCTAGTTTACCCATTCTGTCTTAAACATGCTGAACAACAAGATGTCAAAAATGTCATCGAGGTATCATTTAAGCCTATAACACTGAAGGACATTGAGGATTTTATTGCTTATAGCTGTACCAAAAGCACATACTGACAGGTGCTTAGCAAGTTGGGCTCATTTTCACCATACAAAATTAAAAGGCACATCTCTGATGCACTCCATATGTTGATCTCAACTCACAGCATTCATCAGTCCTGAGCACAGGACATCCATCACCCTGCTTGGCTGGAATTATACTATCCCATTTTTAATTATTTTCCAAAAGGCTGGTGCCACGCAGGTCACTATCTTTTCTTGTCGATGTATGAGGGCAGTGGGAAACATGAAATACCAAACACAACATCTGAGTTCTGCTGATAGAATGACCAGACATTTAAATCTGTGAGATGCATCTATCATGTCCTTGTATGCCAGTAAAAGGAATCCCAAAATTGTCAACTATACTGTTTACAGAAGCAACTAAACACCCTGTACATTTTTCTTTACTAGAAGCTACTTATACTTTTTACATTTGTATTATTAGTGCCGTCAAAGGTAGCCTCATGCTAATCACACATCACACTATGCCCTATCCAGCTTGTGTTTCTGCAATGTGAAGAGGTCTTCACTGATAAGTCACTAAAGCATGTTAAAACAAACAGTCAATGTGGATTTACTTCGTAGGTTACTCTACTCATGGAAACACTCCAAGAAAACTGGCAAAACATGTAGTGGTACTTGGCAAGATAACACAGTGTGTGAAGGCAATGCATCTTCAGAGAAAACAAACAAATCAACAACAGCCATTTAATCACTTTCAGAATTCATTAGCTCAAAGGAATTTAATTTCAGTTCCTGTATAGGCTCAGTATAGCAGAATGTGTGCATGCATTTATGTGTTCCAGTAAGTTTCCTGGTAGATTCACTTAGCACTACACTCTGCAACTGAGCCAAAAGTTTAACTAAAATTCTCTGATACAAGACCTCTTTCTTTATTAAATCACGTTTTAAATTTAATATGCCGTAGCAAGTGGGTACAATTTCTGAGCAGTCAACAAGTCTCATTTGTTGTGGCAAAGGTCATATTTTTATTTTGGGCCAAATAATCGATCTGTCACCTCACTTTGGGCAAGACTGTTACTGTATTTGACCTCCCTTTGTATCAGTCTGTATGTCCAGCAACCAATCTTCAGATTTCAGAGGTCTTACTGAGGCCTTTAAATACTAATTGTAAAAAACAAAGAAATATCTGATTTTTTTTTTAAGAGTTAGAAGTGTTTTCATCAGTGCTTACTTGCTTGAGTGCAAATACAATGCTGGAAAGGTGAAGGAATAGGAAACTCTGTGTGCAATGCTAATTGCCTCACATTAAATAACAATATCACTTTTATCTTTTCTTACATCCTCCTTCCACCAGAACTCACTCCGTTTTTCTGATCACTGTAGAGAATTCTTTTCCTAATGAATATTCAGTACTGAGTCATTTATACGAATTTGTTTCAGAAACAATGAATTCCAGAAGCACCACAGCTAATAAAGCGCTGATTCACTATCTAGTTGGTTTCTCTGTTTCTGCACAGACCCCCAGTGAATAACCACAGACTCTCAACCTGGAACTTCCTTTCTTTGGCCTCAGACTCAATAGAAATCCCTCTGGCCCCATCCATGCTGACTACCTGGCCAGTAAGCAGAAGAGGTAACTTTAACTCTCACGCAGCCAAACACAATCTTGGGGTTTTTCCTCTGCACAGATATTAATTTTGGTAAGACTCATACAAACTTTAATTCTGAAGAACTTTACTTGTCTGCAAAATCTGTTTGAAATTGGCCAAGACTCTTAATAATTATTCTTTTTTATACTTTACCTTCCTGTAGAGGCTAGGGTAAGGGAAAATTAATTTCAACCAGATTTATTCCCTTTCATATTCATTTTCAGAACTAAAATTTTAATAACTAAGAATTTAGATGTTCAGCTCTTCCAGATTTAGCCTTGCCAGTAGAAAGTATGATTGTCCATAAAGTAAAAGTTATGCTACATTATTAAAGAGTGCACTCAAGTTTTTTTATTTTTTTCTCTCCCTCTCTTCTTTTTTTTTTTTCCCTTGTGAAATGGAACTGTGTGTTAAGTTTAAAAGCATTCCAGCAAGACTGTGAAATAAGAACTTCAGCAAGCTTAGAAATGCAATCATTCTTGCTAATGAAATGTCCCAGATTCTTAAGTTTCCCCAGGACACAGCCATCTCCTATTAATATTATTATTAGTAGTAATATTTAAAGACAAATGGATGATAGACATATTTTCTTTTTGCATCTCTCACCAACATCCAGAATTGGAGCTTTTTATAGAATTCTTTTACACAGTATTTCTTATTACTGACTGATGGTACATTTTTTGCCAATACCAGATACTTCAATTCAGAACCAAGTTTTATATCTATACTTTTTTCTCCAAATCCACACTTTTTTCCTTTGATGAAAGGGAGTTTTTAATTAAAACAAACTAACTAACAAAAACGTATAATGGCTGACAAACACAAACATTTATGTAAGAGACAGTCATCTCAGTGCTTTCAAATTTTTTTTTTTTAAATCAATATCCATAAGAACCAGATAGTTTATAGAAAATGTAATGAGATGTGAAGACTCCTATCATTATTTAGGTCCAGCCATAGAATAGAAAATAAAAAATTAGTGAGTAGATCACAATACCAATGCGTGTGTGTTGTTGAGTGCTTACTGATGAGAATCCAGTTTCTCATGAAAAAAGCAATCCCATTGGAAAACAAATGTAGCTGACATATCATTTGGTATCACTGTTCAGGAGACAAAGTCAGTTGGCCTCTTTCACTGGAGCATTACGGTGTTGGGTGTTGCACTAGATCTGTTTGGCTTGTAAAAGGATGCAGATTTCTGCCGTTTTGCCTCTAGTATGTTATGCTAAAACTAACATCCCCTTTTTTTCCCCAAAAATAATTTTTAAAATTATTAATATAGTCCAGTTAGATAGTACATATTTGTCACTTGTGATCTTCCTTATTTAACCATAGGATCGTTTAACTTTCAGCATACTTTTTACCTTAGGACAATTGAGGGAAATATAGAGCCACAATCAGTATTCATAGATAACACCCGAATGCACATATCTTCCAATCTAGAAAACAACAGCAAGGCATCAACACGGTAATTCTCACAACCCTCCTGCAGAGATGCAAAGACAAGAAGGCATTACTATGTCCATTTCACAGACTATAAAAAGTCCAGGCATTTGCAGAAGTTGTTTGCTCAGGGCAACAAAGTAGAAATAATAGTGATAAACCAGCATTTTCTTGCTATCAAGCTTTAGATCAAGATTAAAATTTCCCTTCTTCGAGCTGAAAACAACATGCACTCCCCAGTTTGCTCTCAGAAAAATTAGTCAAAGAGGAGTAGCGGTACAATCCTTATACCTCTGAGTTAAAAACAGGCCAATAGTGTAGCCCGTGGCCTGATACAAATGGAGTCGTTGAACCTTATTGCTTCAAAGTGTGCTGGGAAAAACAAAGTGTTTTAGTTTTACATTAACAGGGATTTGTGTTGATGGGAATAAGGATGAAATGCAACTCTTGTTTCTGTTCTCTTAGTAACTCCTACTTCATTATTTTTGGTGACCAATCTAAACGACTAAATCTACCAGCAGTCAGCTGTATTAGAAATGTTGAGCAGTGATTCAAACACATTCAGTGTTAATTAAGTAGCAGCTGGCCACAAACACAAAATTCAGGATTCGCATATTTTGCCTGTTCTTAGTTGGATCTGAGATAATAGAAATCATGTCTGCCACAGACTTTTAACTTTTTAAGCAAGTAAAAACCACAGACATAGGCCAAAAACCGGTCTCTAAAGAATGTGTATTCTGGTATATTCAAACGTTAAAAAAAGCCATTTGATTGCATGTGTTTTCCACTATCTAAGTGCTCTACGTTGCCATAAAAAAAACATTTTCCAGACTGCAAGGCCTAAATATATTTTTTTAATTAATCTATCGTGCATTTAGCCAGGCCTGATCATCACCAGTGGCTGCTCCTGAGTTTCGGTCAGCAAAGTATGGTAAACAGTCATTACTTTGCCATAACCTACTATGGTAAGTCTGTGTTCGTATCTCCAGCACAGCACTGCAATTCCTACCTCACCACACGTGCTGAGACACCAAATAGATTCTATGGGCTCAGTAAGCCTGGCATCAGGTCCTGCTTCTACATGAGGGTCTGGTGAAAGGGAAAAGCTAGGGAACAACTAATGCAGAATAATTGCAACTGTAAAAGAAACCAATAGTTATGTCAGCCTCAGTGCTTGAGACTCTGACAGGCTCATTCCGTTATTAGAACATGCTAATTAGCCTATGTGCTCTGGTTTTCTCTCTGCTCCACTTCTTGGCACATAGGAAAAAGAACATGAAAATAAGTGTTAATTCACCTTATAAACTAACATGCACCCAATGTGAAAGGCATTGTTTGAATATTTTTTGGGTTAACTTCATAACACGTAAATCTAACCCTAGCCTCACAGCTACATTAAATTATCAACCAGGAAAAATCTTGTATCAAATATCAGTTGTAATGTGTTGATGAACAGTTTTTCATTTCTTTCATTTTGATACAACTGTGAAGCATGTCAGTTGTAATCAAGAAAGTGCTTAGCAAGATTTTCTTACTTGCATTGAATTCCAACAAAGACAGGAGCTGTCTGATGAGAGGCAAACCAAGAAGGGAGGTGGAAGAAAGGAAATTTAGTAGATGAGTTCTGAGTTGAGAGCACACAGAAAAACCTGTCCCTAGGGATGTTGAGCAGTTCAGAAAGCTCTCCTGCACCACTAAAATCCAGACTAATGTGACACTGAAAAATGGAAAAAGAAGGAAGGAGAAGTGCTGGCTTCCCTTCTCAAGGTGGAAGGGAATTATTCAGAAGCATTTGTAGCTAGCCATATGTGCCCACCAAATATATCTTTTGGCTCTAGCAGTGCAAAGAGGAGTGTGCAGTGTGTCCTGCAGAGAAACCCAAAACAGGGACAAGAAGACCTTGCCTGTGAAATGTAGGGCCTGGAAAGACTCTACCTGGCACCTCAGCCACTGATACTTAAAATGGCATCAGCCTATTTAATGCAGATGGCAGCCTGGAATACACAATTGACCATTGAGAGAATTTTTGTTTAAAAAAAAAAACAAAAGCAAATGTTCAGTGCTCTACAGATCTTAAATGGCAAAATTTGTAACACTGATGGACCCTTCAGAAACAGGTGCTGTTAACTACAGAGAGATGATGACACTGATAACATGCTGTCTTTGTTCTAAGTATCGCTCTTTGTTCCTCAAATTAGAGGGATGCTATTTACATGTTAGTTGCAGCCAAGGTTCCGTTTCTCCCGTAGGTCAGAGCAGAAGATTACTTAATTACTTAGAAGATTACTACCTCTATGAAAGAAAATCAGCAATTCACATTTGTCTTGTCTTAAAATTCATCCCCCTTTCATCTAGCTGTATCAATTGCATTAGGTATGCCCAGTCTGAGTGTTGGTGTAAATGAAAATAAATCATCTAATTTTCTAATACAAACAATAGATTCAGGAAATTAGTATTATTTTGAGTTGAAAAGTTAGGACTCTGTGCTTAATTTTCAATGTGTATTTATAGCAAGGTGATTGTGGATGTATGTGGCTGGCACAGATCTTTCCTGTGAGAATTTTCTTGTGTTTTTTATAAACAAAGATAAAGTTTGGATGTTATTAAAACAGTTTCTCGAGATGTGCACAGTTCAGGCCTGGCCAATAGGCTCAGGGGGAGGTTTCGGACTGACCAATCTGAGTGACCTCTGAAAAGTCTATATAAGTTGGGAAAATAAAAAAATAAATCTCTTTGACCCACACAACTTCTGGAGGGTCTTTTCTCTCTGTTAGCGACTCAACAGCGACAGATGTAAAGCCAAATTGTTTTTCTACTATTACAAATATGGTACAGTCCTTAACTTCAAGATAGATAAAAACACAATCATAAACCTAGGTCCAGTTTTCTCTCTAAAATAGCCCATAGACCTCTTCTGGCATTCAATCCCTTTGAGAAACATCAAATACTGATTTTTAAAATCCAGTATAAAATGCCTAACACTAAAAGGTACAAACTTTTATTTGAAGAAAAGTTTAATACACTACATCAGTGACAGGTTCTATCTCTAAAGGCTGTGAAGCTTCAGAAGAACTCTAGTTTTTAACATAAGAGAAATCAGATGTTTTGTGCCACTCATCAGAAATCACAAACCAAAAAGGAGTCCAGAGGAGTTAAAGCAGTTGCCCAAGGACACGCAGAGACAGACCAAGCTCTCAAGAAATTCCCCCTCTTGAGTTTCTGTGAGAACAGAAGAGCCTCCAGCACTGCTGGCCCTAGCTATGAACCACAGCTTCCTGAATCACCACACAGAGATCAAGTAATCCCCACTCTAACAGTACCAAAAAAGACTGGACACAATTTCAGGCCTTTCTTTCCCTAAAAAGGGAAAGCACCAAGACTCTTCAAGTTCTTAGTTGAAGGGCCCCATCTTCAACTCTTTTTTACAGGGATTGTCAAGTGCAACTTCATGTCCTAGAGACTCTTGTGTCTTTGGGAAAAAACTAGTCCCTTACCATAACTAAATGGAAAATTACCCAGAACAAAAATGCCTCAACATCATAAATCTACCTTCTTTTTATGTACAAGTAAAGAGCTTGGATGCTACTTCTAACAAAAAAGGCATGTAAATTATATAAGCAGATATTTTCCAACCTTAAACTTATTTTGTGAAGGGGCATAAAAGTGTAGACAATGGGAAGGATATGATTGGAGAAATAGTAAGGAAGAGCCTACTCAATGGCAACTTTCTCACTTCGGAAGGTTTGGTTTGGTATTCTACTGACACAAATTTATTTGCTGGTTAACAAATATTTTGTTGTACAGACATATATGTGTCCTCTCAAAATATCATAACCTTCTTTGGCCACCAGATATACTTCAGAAATTATAGAGACACTTTGGAGTCTCAATTAAAGATTAGTTCTCAGAGCATGAGACAAAAAAACCAAACCAAAACGAAACAAAAAACCAAAAAAAAAAAAAACAACAAAACCAAAACAAAAAACAAACCAAAAAAAACCACACAAAAAAACCCCGAAAAACCAAACCATTAACTAGAGCATAGAGTGACATAAATAACAATAAGATACAACAGATTCTTACAACAAGAAAATCACATATGTCAGCTGTATGAAATATATGGTTATACAGACAATATAAGATAGGATTAGATAAAAATATTTTCTGTCTTGAAAACCAGAAATAAATGGCCTATTAATTACATAGCACTGTTATCTCAATTACCTGAATTCAGAAATCAAAATTACAAATAAAATCTTACTGCACCCCCAGAAAAGGACCAAGGCACAAATGCAGGTAATAAAAGCTAAAAGAATGCTGCTTTTCAGTGTCTTCAACACTTTATCACTGCTATAAAATTGAGTAAATCTCCTCCATGACTGCATTTAACATAATTTTATTCTGCACAATGCTTATAAATACCTCTATTGGCTTTCTGATCAAGTTGCTTTTCTGACCTTTATGACTAGCAAGTCTCAGCTTGTTTCTGAATCGTCTTTCCTTCTGTGTTGTAGTCATTTGAATTAGCATGATTAGAGTCAAACTAAAGATATATTGACAATAAATTTGCTCATTATTTGCTACCCTACTAAATGTTATTCTGGGCTTCTTCTTAAGCTGTAATAGAATCTTATTGCTTACATTTTATAGTAGTAAATAGCTATTTACTAGTGCAGAATAAAATGTTAAATTCTAAGTGCATACTGTTGTAAAAATAACTTAAAATCAGAGCCTAATTCATGTTTGCTGCCTTTTATAAGCAAATCTATGCAGAACAAGAACATTGTCCTTGCCCTTGACCATCCAACCCCAGTAAAAGGCAAGAGCAAAAGTGGGAAGCCTACATGGGTTCACATATCCCAGAGGATCGAAGGATCTAGGATAAAAAAGCCCTACACTTAAAGGTGACTTACAGCTCACATTTACTTTAACAGGGTCCCCTCTATTAACCAGGAGGCAAGAGAAATTAGGTTGTTGTCTCTCTACTGAAAAAAATCTCCTCCTTTCTCAGCAACAAAAGGGATGGTGCCAGCACAGGATTATTTTCTGTCCTGAAAAGCAGAACTGTTTCACAAAAAGCCTATTTGTTTCTTTCTAAATGCTTTCTAACCTGCTTATCTGATGCTGGAATTCCTGGATTTCCATTGCATGATTTTGCATATATGTTATCACTGTAGCCAATGGAATAGGGGAGCAGGCAGATAAGTAGACAGACAGAGCGGTACCTTTAGAGGTCAATTTGGCCATGTGTAGAGAGCTCAGCATGACTGCTCTCCTTGGTCTGGTACTGCAGGAAGAGCCTAACCTTAAAAAGGAGGACTGTAAAACTGAACAACCCTCTTTCTGGCTCTCACCTCCTTTTGCTGATAAAGCGTTGCATGTATCATGGAGCTTCTCTGTTGCAATGCGTGTTTGTACTATTTTCTAGGAAGTTGTTTAGGAAGTGTTCCTTCTGTGGTTTCATGCATATATTTTTTTGAGTATTGATAAGAGAAGCCAGCAGCTAAGCTGCATACTTTATACTCTATCTCCTAAAGCCAGTCTCAGACAGAAGCTTTGTATTTTGCATAGCACTCCTTCATGCTATTACAGAGCATGCCCTTGTGGCATTTTGGCCAAAGACACCTGGTTAACTTTGCGAAGATCACCACATTCCTTAAGGATAAAGGGGAAGCTGAAGTTACATAAGGATTTTGAAGCAAAACCATTCTATGGGGAGCCAAAAAAACAGATGGTGGTTATCAGGAAGAGGGTTATCATATTCCATGATGCTGAGAAGGCATGTAGCAGTGTCCCATGCTCCTAAGGACTTGAGCCTATATAAGTTGTACTGTATTTGTGTAGGTCACTGAGAAAAAAATCATGGAGATTTGTATTATCCTCATTACTCATGAGAACAGGATGGAGTCTCAGACCAGTGAAAATAGAGGTAAATTTTGATTTGTGGAGTCACTGTCAGCCAGGATTTCAAAAGCATTAGTAAAACTAAAAAAATGAATGAATAATACATCTGCTGGAAATTACACTTGAGGAGAGATCAAAATTATTCACCAATTTGAAAATGATGGAGGGTTAAATGCTATGACAATTCATTTTGACATTCTCTAGAAGAAATAGTTTCAACATTTTCAAAATAGGAACGTTTCTATTTTGAAATAGCATATTTGTTTTGAAATTGACACAAGATTGCTCTGGATTTAACACAAATATTCAGGTTGGCAAAGAATAAAATCCTTCTTCCTGCTGAGAAAAGAAAACAAACTATTAAAATCATTAAAAGTTGTTTTAGGTTGCTAAAAGCATTACCTCCAGAATGTCTAGTTCAGCCACTAAGTTTTCAAAAAGATGATAAAGTGGATCATTTTTACAGGTGTTCAAAAAATCAGCAGGGAGAAAAGCAACTGGAGATCCATAACTTTCAAAGACCAAGGTCCTGAGGTTTGTTTTTCCTTTGCTACCAGCCACTGCAGGACAAATTTACTTCTGATGTTATATACCCAAGAAAACAGATACACATCATTTGGAGCACTGTACATCTGTTTCTCTCTCTGTACATCTGCCCCTATCATTTAGCTCTCCATATACTCCATAATGATCAGTAGACCTGACTCCTTCAAGAGGGATGCAAATCACTCTCTACCTGAAGGGGAGATTTCAGCTACACAGCAAGGCTCCTTCTGCTACTCGGTCTGAAGATTTCTAGCAGGTTCATTTAAATGAATCCCAGAGCTTCATATTAAGTTACATATAACATGTAATATTCAGCCAATACAACAGTTGATGTCTTATTTTTATGTTAAATTCAATTTCAGCTTTCACTACACTACAGATTTAAGCATTAATAATGTATGAATTTTATTTTAGAGGCCACCAGGAGCAGAGAGCTGGAGAATTTGGATTGGTACGAGTCTCTGCTTGCCTGGGGACTCAAAGTGATTTGAGATTAACAGGAAAAGTAAATTTTAATCTGGTAAAATACCTGGCAATTAAACAGCCAGGTTCCTCAGCAGAAGCTGCAATCTAAAAATCATAGATTACAAGAACTCTGAATATTACAAGGGGCTCACAAAACCAGTTTTCTCTAATCCAATGACTCTGTCTTAAGGAAAACTTCAATTTTTAAAAGATGAAGGGCTAGATTCAGTACTACAACTTTCATTGGCTTAAGACAGGAGAAAGGGGAGTATGACTTTAGGTAGATCTCCATCACCTTGCAGAATCTGTTTCTGGAGCTCTGTCAGATAAACTGAAGTTTTCATCAGTCTGAAAGAGCCACAACACTTTAACAGACACTATCTTCTCCAGGCTCCCAGTCAACCTCTTTCCATGGCCATCATGACACGTGGCGCAGCTGCTCATGTCGACCCTGAACACCTCCACTCAAGTAGTGAGGCCATGACCCTCACACAACATCAAAATTACAATGTTTTCTAACTACACCATTTATCACCCTCTTCTGCTTGGTGTTTTGTCTTTCCTTTGCATTTTTTCCTAAAATGTCTTTGTTTAGTTTTAAATATTATTACTATTTGCATGAGTTGCAGTAGGGATCAGCAAACTCAGTTACAACCCAAGGCTACCCTTCTTTGCATGGTACTTCACAGACCTAAAATAATGTCCCTTTCCCAAAGCATTTGTAGCGTACAAAACCTTAAAAACAGTGCATTTAGTCAGAAAATGATGAGGACAAAAATGATGCTATGTCTAATGTAAATTATGGAAATTAATCCAGGTAGACTCATGTTCCCTTTTCCATTAGGAAAACTTAATTCAATTGAAAGCCAGCGAATGTAAAGTACAAAGAAAGCATTCTCTTATATTCAGACTAAGGCTGGGAACTCACGGACACCACTTAGTTTTTCTCAAAATTAATAGCTTAGGAAAATCTAAACAAGCACAACATCTGGAATTTATATACCAAGGATGAAAATTTCAAGGAATATAATCTCCTGGCTTGAAAACAAAACAACCAGACAGCATCCTAAAAGAGACATTTCTTCACAGAGGAGAAAAAAAAAGTGGAAGTAAAAGATCTTTATTTGAATCACAGGCACTGGATGTTCACCACGACAAGCACAATCCTAGAACATATGGTTATTTTTCTTATTTTACAAGTAAACACTTCATATCACAAAGATATTCTTATTTCACACTTGCTTTAAGGGCACTGTTTTCCAGAGGGTCATTCATGATTAACAGCACCATGAAAACAGAATTCAGTCCTTGATATTTTACTGGAGAGGTTCAGTTCAACAGAAGCATTCTTGTATGGAAGCCCGATGAGCCAGCAGTCCACCACTTTTTCAGTTTGGAGTCATGATTCTGCGTGTTTCATGTATCTTAACATATCTCACTCTGGATCAGAAAAAAATAAACATTGCCTGTAACCAAAACTCTAATCCCTCTCCATCTTTGTTTTATGCACAGAGACCTATAATTCCTCTCCCACTTCCACATTCTATTCACCTTCCTATAATGATTGTTTTTCTTTCTCACATTTTAGCACCACCTATTCCCCTTTCTTAAGCTTTTATCTTTCCTCCTTCTTAATTCTGCCTACATCTCTCTACAACTGCAATTGTTACCCTGCTGCAACAGCTGGTTGTGCAATTACTTAAGCCTACCCATCTAAAAAGTTTTCCTCTAAATGTAAAGGCAAACAGATATAAGAAATCAGTAGTACGTGGACCTCTCAAGAAACACTGCACTCTATCATCCTCTATTTGTAATAAACTTAGAAGAGAGATAGTGGAGAGTTTCAAACTCCCCATTGCCATTTGTGGTTCATTTAATACACGGTGTAATCATCCTGCTGAGACAAATTCATTTGAGATGCATGCAGATTAACACCTCTGGTTTTGTACTATAGGTGTTCCACTGGAAATCAGTCTGGGCACTGCCCTTCGCAGTGATACTTTCAATAGGATTCCACATTTGGTTTGTTTGATTACGTTATGTTACCTCTAAGTGAGTCCTCACATGTACACAGTCTGCAAATCTGAAAATTATCTCCTGTCAACCTACAAAGTCAGAGCACTGGCCTAGTTTTTCTCCCTTATACCATTGCCTCTCATCAGAACATAGTTTTAAATACCAAGAATAGCAAATGAGACCAGATTCAATTACCTTTACACTTTTTCAGGTCTGTAAAGGCAACAGAGGTTAATACAATAACAAATACTCCATCTTGTATTTTTTAATGACAATAATGATGCAAAGTTCCTTCAAGAACAGTCGAAAACAACAAAAGGACCAGTCTTACATAGCTGCATAGCTACTTTTGAGGGGGAGGTCGTCTTTCCTTTGACTGCTTATTACACATCCACAAACAGAAAGAGGATACATCATTCCTAAATTGGTAGGTTTATTTAATTATGGCTTTGGGTGTAGGGTGCTCATCTGCCTAACACAAAAGAAGTAAACAGATGAGGCAGAAGAGTCATGAAATCAGCTTGTTCCTCAAGCATCTCCATTATATGAGCAAGATTTTCAAGAGCAAATTTTGCTTATCTCCATTTCTGATTAAGGAAATGTTAAAACTCTTCATAACTTCACAGAAACGAAATTATACCAGCACTGCAGACTTTTCATAAACAAAAAATAGCAGGTGCAGAAAAGTTCAAGAAAGTCCAGACTCGGGTAAATGGAGCAGAAAGACCAAGAAAGGTTGGATCAAAATGCAAGGAACAAAATGCAGTATAGAAGGAACTGAAGAATGTAAGTAATATATAACAATAACGAAGCAGCTAAGTGTATATTCAGAGATACACTAGAGGAAGAGAAAATGTATGGATTTCCCATTATAAAGGGCAACTCACAATGACTCAAGCTGCTGTGAGAAATAAGGAAAAACCAAAACTGGAGTCACATTCACATTCTTATTTCTGCATACAGAATTGTTTAAATTTGACCTATTATGCAGCTTTCCTGACCCTCATGTTGACACACAAGAGATGATTTTAAGCCTCTTCTTAGCAATGAAACCAAATAATTGAGTTTTATTCTGCAAAGCAGAAAACATTAACCCACCCCATTTCTACTAAGCTAACAGTAGTGTATTTTTCTTACTAGCTCTGACTTGTGTTGCATCCCTCCAGTCTTTTTCTCAAAGAGGGCCAGGAGGAAAAAAGCCTTAAAACTGACTCCCCAAAGAATGTATAAATACAGACAAAATCACCAGCATGGAAAAGAACTGTATAAGCCCTAGGTATCAAAGCTTACCCACAAATAGCTCATAGTGAATAATGCATACAGTTTAAAGTCACTTAAAATAAGTGCCAGGTCACTTATCAGGCAGCAGTGAATTTGCAAGGCTTTGAAACAAAAATCTGCTTTTGATTCTCCCTCTCCAAGACACAAATAACTGAACTAAGATGCAGAGAAGTAGTGACTGGAGTGAAACATGGGCAAGAGCTGGCCAGTTCCACAGTCTTTTAGTCCTACATCAGAACAGATTGGTGGTGTTGAAAAGGGAACAGTGAAACGTGAAAGAGCCTGCTTTGTCTTTGTGAAACAAGTTCTTGACATCATTAGTTCCTAAAGCACTACTATGACTCAGAAATAGAAGGGATTTTTCTTGGATGAAAGATTCAGCAGAAAATCAACAGACTAAGAATTGACCAAC
The DNA here is from genome assembly GCA_013397955.1 of Grantiella picta. NCBI lineage: Eukaryota > Metazoa > Chordata > Aves > Passeriformes > Meliphagidae > Grantiella > Grantiella picta. Next base: position 193,391 of record VZRM01006291.1, on the reverse strand, counting down.
ATGGGCCAATTGCTTTTAGTCCAATTTAATTTCTGCTTTTGAGACATTATGTGTTTGGCTGCCAGATTACAACATTTGCATGACCTAAAGTTTCCACACTGCATGTTCATACAGATGCTTCAGGGATAGCCTCCCTTCAGATTAATTCAGCTCCTCAGACTGTTGAAAACTGCACATTTTCCAGTCTTGGAAATGCACCAGGGATCTCCAGCAAGACCATTTGGTTAAGGTCATTTGTGAAAGGAAAGAGAAAAAAATTAATGAAAATCAAGTAGTATGTGAAAATATAAGGCGTTTCCCCATAACATCATACCCTGTTCTTTATTTTACCTTCTCTGCTCAATGAGCCAAAGGCTTAAAGAAGTACTAAGTTTCTGCACTAAAAGTGCAGTCTACTGATTATTCACAGAAGCTGTAAAGTTTTTCATTCACTCCTTTCCAGGATGCAGTAGATACGTGCCTAAATTGCAACATAAATTATTTTTCACTTGATGTGCTTGCTCCTGTCAAAATGAGTGTGGTTTGTATGGGCATGGCTCAGAAAATTATTATTACCTTCAGTCAATAACTTACCCCTATTATCAATGTTTTTCTAGTGATCCAAAGACTGAAACTGTCACAAACAGTGATTATACATATTCCAACAGGAATATGTATCATATACTGCAACAGGAAAATCTATTTTTATACCAGGATGTGGCAGGAAACATGAAAATAATTATTCTTTAAAAAATTAATAATTATTCCAGGAATGATTAATCTTCAATTTTTGTTTTTCTAAAAAAAAGATGATTAATTTTCTGTTTAGAATTAAGAATTTAAACCTTAGAGAAAGTGATGGAGTTTTATACTTTAAGGAAGGGTTTTGCTCATGTTTTTACCAGAACTCCTTTAAGTTTCATTTCTATTTGAGGACTAAAAGGCACCAGAAATAAACTGTAGAAATTTAAAAGGTCACTGTTTTATGGTCTTATTTAACTGTTGTCACAAAAACAAATTTCTTTGGTTCTTAACCATTTATAAAGAATTCCAGCCTCACAGAGACATGCCTGAAAAAAAGTCTGGCCCTACATAAATTATGCAAAGACCCTTGAAATAACATCATTCAATATGATTCATTCACATAAAAGTACAGCGTCATCTTCCAGGTGAGCAGCAGCCATCCAGCTCCTGGTTTCTACAAGGTTTCTATATTGCCTAATAAACAATCCATTAACAACACAGAGCACTACTTAATAACTCAATTATCTAACATTCATACTAGTCCATAGACAACAAGCAGATCTTCAACTGTTGCACATTTTCAGTGTTGGAAAGCTTTGCAGAAAACTTAAAGGTAAATTATTTCTGTCAAGGCTGGTCCTTCCTTGCATTCATGGACATTACTAGTTTGGGTAACCCTTTCCGCAGAACCCACGCCAAGACAATTTGAAAACACTGAATCAAGACACATAGTTGTATGCTTTTGTTTCCTCTCCTATTCCAGTGACTTAAGCAAGTGAAAGATATCATTCATTTGCTTTGATAATCAATTGCACTACGTGTTCAGAAACCAGAAAACACTAGTCCTTTACCTCCTCACCTTTATGAAAAGGGTACATTAATGGCTACTATTATAAAGTGTACATAGCTTTAAAACATGTTTTCACACCCTGTTTGTTAAACCAGCAAGCTTGCATTTCACTTTAAAATCCTGAGTAAGTATTTACTTTATTAAAACATCTTAATTTATAAATCTCTATTCTAATAATCAGTGCTGTTTCCACTTTAGTCTTATATATGTATTCTGGTTTTGGTAAGACATCATATTTATTTTTCATAATACATGACATCTAGTCTTCTGAACGATAGCCTGGATAGTGTTTTTCTTTCAAGCTTCTGTATGGACATCAGAGTGACATATGATCATTGTCCAAGAACAAAAGATACCCAAAGCTACTTTTAATTTAAAGATTATACTTGATTAATTATTTCTTATCACAGATAGTCTGCAAGCACTCAAGTACAGTTTAAACATACCATTTTACGTCTGCATGGCCGACAACCTAAAATCCCTATAAACATGATCCTTTCAAGAAGTCTTTGGATATGTTGGCATGCGAAGACAGAAAATTGTATTGATCATAAGGAAAAGCCAACCCAGAAACACTATGATGAATGGTTTGGGCTTTTTCCTATAGCTTCAAGCTATTGGACACCTAGTATTTCATGTCTGTCAGTATGAGACCTTTCTTGGAAGTGGGGACAGGAATTTACATGGACTGCTAAAACAGTCTCACACTTCTTAGTGATGTGATCTGTTTCTTCTAAAGTGGATTCACTTTACTCAGCACCATACTGAAAATTGTGTGTTAGAGTCTCCTGTGAAGAACAAGGAATAACATAGAGATACCTGGACTAAAATTTACTATTCTGTACCTATTTTTATTGCATAAAGCAGAAATTCTCATTTTGAGCTATCAAAAAAAAAAAAAAACCCAAAAAAAACACCCACAAACAAAACCAGCTTTAATAAAATTGAGCAATATTTACAAAAGCACCTGTATCTCACGTACAACTTCTGTAAATTTCATCCTCATTAAAAGCACTGAGTGCATACATAGAAATATCTAAGGGTTAACAAACACTTTTAAAACTAATTCCGGATGCACATATGAAAGAAATTCCATTACATCCAAAACCTAGTTTAACTCACGTCACATAGAAGCAAGAAGTGAAAAGACAAAACAACACCCCCATATTTGAAAAATTGCCTACTGTAATACATAAATCCCATTTGCCATAAAAAATAGGTACCCTTGTATTTTCTTGTCTCTGTAAAAGTGAACATTGTTTTTGTTATGACTCAAAATGCAGTTCTGCTCAAATATGTTGCTATTTAATTAGGACTTAATATGCAATCACATTTTAATATGGATTGATGCTATTGTAGGTTAGAGGGAAAACAAGATATGCTTTTTCAGTCTTCTTGCATCACATTATTCTGTTTTCATCCACACAGATTATAAATTCTTGTTATAGTAAACAACAGTTGGTAGACTGCAACTAACAAACTGAACCATGAATAAGGTATAAAATGTTCAAGGGACATGTTCTGAGGTTTCAAACTTTAAAGTTAGCAGTGGATCCCATTACAAACCTTGACAATTTTCAAGAAATGGTCTGATATTTCCAGGTGAAACAATCTTAATTGGCAATACTTTGCTTAAATGCCATTTTCAGTTAGACTTAGAAAGTGTTTGAACAATGATAATGAATTATTTCAGCATTTCACAGAATCTACCTCAATTTTAATCCAGGAATTTGAATCCAAACCCAGCAAAACCTCTGATTACATATAAACACTCATTTCAACTTGGAGTGTCAAGATCAGCAGAAATATTAAGTTAGTAATTCTAAACATCTTTGGCCATGGAGGTACCAGGAAGGAAAAACAGTCCTCTTTCTGCTGTAAAACACATGAAAACTAAACCTTTGGGTCTTAAATTACCATTTTTTCTTTTATTTTTTGTATGCTATTTATGTTGTCATCTTTACTTTGACTTTTGAAACACTGAGTTTTACCACTCAGACAGCCCTCTCAAAAAATAGCACATGGAATATGAGTGGTTCGGGTTCGATCATATACATTTGGCAGTGCTGGATTACTACCAGCTTTCTTAAAACATTCCCATTCATAACAAGTTAGTAGAAAACAGTATCATGAGCAACACTGTGCCATATCTACTACTTCTGTCAGTTTTATAATGCCCAAACCTATCCTAGATAATCTGTGCTAGCACAAGGCAGGGTTTTTTCCCCACTGGCAACATATTGTTAGTTCTTCCTGATTTCTTTGTATCACTTAAGTACCTAAAAATAACTATTGTTTTTCTTAATGGAATTAAACACATTGGCCCTGCAAAATATTTTGGATTCTTTGGGAAAATGTGGACATTAGCCATTGATTTTCCATAAATATGGGGCTGTCCCTGTGACAAATGAAGACATTATGAATTTGAGAGCAGAGTAGAGCGTCATTTTTTCAGTAAGTCTGACTTAAAATAACAGTAATACCCTCTGATGGCCATCTGCTTTATGAAGAAAATCCCAACAGTAGAATATTATCAGTAATTTTGTAAGTAAAGCATGAGCCACTGATGCCAGAGACTCATCAGGGAGTAAAAGGCAGGCAGTCTTCTTAGCCACATATGTAAGGTGGTATTTGTGATACTCTTATTTATGTTATTTGTGATGTCAGAATTGAATGAAAGAGAAATACATATCATCATACTTTTGACAGTGCAAACTATGTCATCTGTAGCTTTGATCAGAAGCCAAATGCTCACCCAGCTACTTGCCAACTACCACACTGATTGAACACACAAAGGTAGAAAATAGGGAGAAAAACATCACAGGAGTTAAAATAAAGAAAGGGACATTGCTTAACAGATACCATCAGAGGCAAGAGACTCAGCTTGGGGCAAATTAAACAATTTATTGCCAATTACAATAAACTTGAATAGTGAGAAATTTCTGTCACTTCCTTCTCCTGCTTTCCTTGCTGTGAGACCAGCTTTCTGACCACACTCTTCCTCCTCCCTCACTAAATGGTATTATGGACCTGTCAATACAGGTGTCTGCTACCACTTTTTGACAGCTAGGGTGATTACTGAAGATAGGGTTTGAGTCTCTGCCTTAGCCACAGTGTCCTCAAGTTCAGAGGCCTTCCTTCCTCTGCTGTGATGGAGCTGAACAAAGACTCAATAACCTCAGTGCTAAGGAACTGTTGGGTCTGACTGGGGTAGGCTAAGCATTCTACTATATTGTACCGAGTGGGATCACACATCTGTTCTGCCATAAAATCACCAGGCTTTGGAAGGTCGTAACTGCCCAAGGCACCTGGAAAATCTTCCCACACACCCTGCTGCCCAGATAGTGACCACACCAGGTCACATTTCTCTGTCAACTCGCCAACAAGTTGTTTACCTTCACATTTAGATGTAATCAAGTTCCACCTATTCAGCAATGTCAAATAATAGGACCAAACAGCTTACAGTAATAATTCCTTGTCAATATTTTAAAAAGTGTGAATTTAAATGCCAAAATCATTATTAATATTGGTTTTAGAAGGGAAGGCAGTCACAAAAAGATTCACAGTATTATGCATCCTGAAACCTCTGTCATCCTATCCTAAATGAGTTTTCTTAGATACGTAGAAAGAATAGACTTGCTATCTGCAGTGTCCTGGGCTGACAGCAGAGAATCCAACCATACCTTCAGTGACAAGCACTCAAACTTTCAGGAGAGATCACTCTACTGACACTTAAAATTTATAGTTCTCGAGCAGCCCATATAGCAATAATAATGGAGACCATAAAGTATCAGAAAGCCTACAGAAGTAAAGCATACATTGTCCATTACAAAGTTCTGCACTGAGAAACAGCATGTGTACCAATAAATCCCTTCCTTTACAAAGTTCCTCGTACTTTTACACACACCACAGAGTGTAGGAGTTTAAAAGAACAAATCGTGAAAGAGCATTCTAATTGCCAACTATTTATCTAAAAACTTGCCTTCTCCAACAACCTCAGAGTATCTCTTAAAATTGTTTATTTCATTTGTCTTTCATTCGCTTTGCATTACCCATACAGATGCTGAAAAGTCAGTTACATGCCTTCTCTTGATGCACAATCCCAGGGGATATATTGGAGAGTCATCTATCTTGCAAGATTCTCACTAGACCTAATTGATGCTTATTAAGTAATATAAAACCCAGTGGCCTGCATAAACATGATTAGACACATGAGGTTGAACATCTTCCTACATAATCTCTTCACATCAAATCTAATTTCTGCTAACAGAGCTATCACCTGAACTCGCTTAAGAGCATAGCTCATTTTTAGCATAATTTTTGCCTTTGCTTACTCCAGTTCTACTCTAATATTTCTTTTTATACAAAAAGCCATGGTCAAGTTTTGCCTTCTTTCACTTTCATTATCAGTCCCTCTTAAGATTTATCATCATTATTTCATAGTTTAATAAATTTTCTCACTGATTCTCTACCACATCTCAACACTATCAATTTCAGAACATCTGCCATTCCACCTCAGGCAGGATTGCAACCACCTCCATTTTAATTCTATCTTCTCTCCAGATTCAGAAAGAGGAATTCCCTTCTCACTAAAATAACAGACTCCCACTTCCAGAAGGAAAGGAGACTGAACTTCAGATTAAACAGAAGTCAAATTTAGTTCCCAGCTCTCTTTCTGACGGCATGAATTTAGTTAAACTAAGCTGCTCCTGTCTGCTTTGATAAATAGCAGTATTGAGGATGTAGCAGGAAGAAAACTATTTAGGCAGGTGTTCCTTTGCAAAAGCTTCCTCTTCACAGTGAGTCAGAGCAGAGTATGGGGCTGATAATAAACCTGTGGGTAAACTAAAGGCTTTGTTTAGCTCATTATTGGAAAAAATAAAAATAAAAATCTTGATTTCACATTCACTCCCACTTCCCTCAATTAACAGAATGTTCTTAAAAGGCTCTTAGTTTTTTGCTTAGTTGGGTACTTGAATAAAAAAGACTAAATAGCACATCAAAGTAACATTAATGTGTGCCTTGGTTCCTGTTTGTATATAGATGACCAAATTCATAGCACTGCAGTTTCACTGCAACTTATTCACAAGTTTGCTAGATCTGCCATTTTTTAAAATCACTTAATTAGGACAATTCAAAGAAAACTTCTTTTCTTTTAGTTCTGCAAGAACATAAGAACATGTGCAAGCCCTGTTATACTTTTTATTTCAACCAGCTGTTGTGCACAATCCAGACTATGCAAAGCAATAACCAGCCTATCCAACTATTGACAGACCCTACAAAGGAGTCTCCCATACTCAATTATCCAGCATGAAAGAAGGGTATGTGTCGCTGTTGAGTCACTAGCAGAGAGAAAAGACCCTCTGACTCAGTATGGCATAAAAGATCTGTATTTTTTTATTTTTCCAACTTATATAGACTTTTCAAAGGTCACTCAGATTGGTCAGTCCAAAACCTCCCCCTAAGCCTATTGGCCAGGCCCGAACTGCGCACATCTCGAGAAACCGTTTTAATAACATCCAAACTTTATCTTTGTTTATAAAACCACAAGAAAAATTCTCACGGGAAAGGTCCGTGCTAGCAACAGGTATGTGAAGATCTACCTGAAAAATACACAGTGATTTCCAAAGAAATTCCATTATTATCATTTATTAGGTGAGCATTTCTGACAAGAAGCTCAGAACTACACTGTTGGACAAATTCTAAGAAAAACAACTGAACTACATGGACTGGTGTAATATTTGGTAAGGGCCTGAAGTCAAAATTTCAAGCTGAAATGTTCCACACATCCAAGGAGTAGGGGATCAAGTGGTCTAATAGGAAACCAAGGTTTGTGGCTTAATGTAGGAGGTTTAATTTCTTTGGTTCTCTGCATAGAGAGCATCAAGAGAGAGCACCAAAATCAGTGAACAATGAGACACAGCTACGGTGACAATATGCAATGAAAGCACAGGCAATGGCCTAAAGCTGCAGGACGTTTACTAAAACACCACGGATGCTGTCACTGAGACCTATTTTATTATATTCCGTTTCTTCCATTCACTGAAAACCCATACTTAACCCATACATGTCACTCCTGAAGCCTTCCATTATTCATTTCAATTGACGCAAACTAAATGATGCATGTGAACTCCACTTGCATGATCTAGAACATACAATTTTCAATACAGCCTTACTCTTTGTTTCATTTTAGTGCTGATGGCTCTCCAAATGTGCTGTATCTTAACTATCTTCGCAACCTTCTAGAGATACAACCTCAACTCCAAAGAGATCAAAAACAAAGACTGCAACAAAAAATTGATGAGTGTGACAGATTGCTTTCAGACCATTCCTTAGGCCAGATTAACTATCTGACTTGTAGAAATCATAACTGTGGATTTTGAGGAGCAATACTGTAAGGGGAAGACAATACCATAGCACAGAGCAAAAGGAGAGGATCCCAGTCACAGCAATGACAGAAACAAAGACTTTAGGGAAAGAATGTGACAAAAAAATCTGGTAAGATCAGACGACAAGAGAAGCTAAGTAGGTGTGGAAACAACTGTCAAAGGTCTCAAATGATTTAATTTAAATATTACTTCAAGGAATGTTAAAATTACAAATATGAAAGAAGCAGAATAAATAGAAGCATTAAAGGAGACATTATCAGTCTAACAGAGAAGACAGAAATTATCCATCCTCATCATTTGAGCAAAGTTCATCAAGGAAGTAAAACAGACATAAAGACATTGCAAAAATCTAGGTGAAAATCAAAGAAGGCTCAAGAATTATTACAAAAACAAGAATGTGGATAAAGTACATGATAGAACTAAAATTACCATATTTCAGTGAATACCTACAAATATAAACTCTAGTAGAACAAAGAAACCATTCTCATTTTGATAAAACAGCTTTTTTCTGTCCAACACACATCTGCACTGCTGCTCTGGTGATATAAAAACACACATGCATACTCATTCAGCCATCAGCAAGTTTGATGTTTTAAAAACCAAACCAACCTGCATAACATCAATGCCCCAGCTTTCAGCAGCAAAGATCACAGTAAAGTGTATGACTGAGAATGCCAAGTTGTAATCCTAAGACTGAAAAAAGTTCCAGTAATCAAAAACCCTCGATAATTTGGGGTTTCAAGTCATGAGGAGCCATCTTTAGTTAAACACATGAAATTTCGTCACACATAACACTTCCAGATCACATTCTGAAACCAGAATTCTTCACTCTCTATTTCGCGTCTAAAAGTGGATCCATGAAACATTACACTAGATAGTGCAAAAGCACAAAAGCACTAATGTCATACATCCATGTAAGAGTTAGTAATTAACATCTACTTCAGCAAAAGCTATAACCACTGATCAAGCTGGCATATGTCTTCATATCTCCTTTCTGAAACTCTGCTCTACCACCTTGCCACTTCTTTTCACTTCTTAGACAAGTAAATATGGAAATTACAAGTAGCCTAAGCTGCACCGTTCTGAAATCAAAGGCCTACCAACAGGACAAGACAGAGAGGAAAGGCAGAGAAATCACTCTCAGAGCCTTACCTTCCAATTAACAGGAACTCCCCAAGCACTCCCAGACGCCTCATGGCAATGAGGATGCCCCTCACTGTCATTCCCTCGCAGAAGCAAACCACCACTCTAGCCTTGGGTAACCTCTCTCGCAGCTTGCGGAGCAGACGATCAAAGCTCTTTTCCCCAGCATTGCTGTAGATCTTGTCAGAGTGAGCAATGCAGAGACCCTCTTGGGCTGCCAATTCCTTGAAAGCTTCCATTCCACTTTCACCATAATTTCCTGTTTAAAAAAAAAAAAGAAAAGAATAGGTTATATCATATAATCAATTGGACTGTGATGGGAAAGTGATAGCTTCCCCACCACCCCCCCACCACCCCAAAATCAAGTAGCATTAAGAGAAGGAAGAGCAAAGGAGATCTGTCAAAGCGAACAAGCTCAGAGTTCAGTTCAGCAGCAAGATATCCATGTATCAGTAGGTCCTAACAGAACTGGAGACTGCAAGTTTCTTTCCTTAAATTGACTTAACAATGGATAGTAAAGGGGATATTAAACAAGGGATGGATAGGTAGAAAATGGGACAGATCAGTCAGTAAGAGTGAATTTTTAATAACATTTCTATGGCAAAACCCACAATTGAGCTAGTTTAGGAAAACAGTCATAGGAAAGAGAGAAAAGGATTTAATTCCAAGCTGTCTGTATCACATGCAGTCCATGTTCACAAAAGTGAATGAAAGATGGATGCAAATTTAAAACATGCTGACCTGGTAACATTTTCACAGTCACTTATACTAATTTGACCGAGCAGTGCTCATGACAGCTAAAATTTAGGTTTGATTTTGTCTCTCTTAGAGTAGGAGACTTTCTATCTGAAAGAACTTCATAAACAACCCTTTCCAAGACTGAAATATTTGAACTGTGTGGTCCAAACTATATACAAGCCATACAAAAACTGATTCTCAAATTCACTTCTATTTATACCTTTAGCAAGCCAAAACAACAGTTTTTCAAAACTCAAACTGCCTTCCGCTATGGAGACCGGTGAAACCCCAAGTTTTCTTTGAATATTTTATGCCTGACATGAGCACAGGTCTTATGATGAACATCCATCATGCAAGAGAAACAGATGGATTTTAAAAAACATATATATTTACAGTAACAAGAAATTGTTCAAAAAGAAAATCATTATTTTGATGCTATCCATATCCACAAGGTTTCCTTGATTTACTGAGGGAGTCAAATCAGATGTGGTGACCAATTGTAGACCCAGACCTTCTCAAGCAAGGAGTGACTGAAGAGGTCCCTCCTCCCTATTTACAGCAACAGTTTGAAATAGCGAATTGCAAAGAGGAAGATTTCTGAATCAGCCTAAATTTCTTTAAAAAAAAGACAAAACTACTTCTCCTCAAAAGTATAGCCATCAGAAAGAAAATGCAGCAAGAGACAGTTCATACATTCTATACAAATCCAGTAGAAATAAGTGCATTTTGTCAGAGCCACGGAGCAGCTGCCACAGATCAACAGTATGCAGACACACTGTGACAGTCATTGTCATACTAAGTTGCAGAAAAACCTGACAGGTCTAGTGTCAAACACAAAACTGAAGTTCCCCAGCCCTTTGCACTGAACTGCCCTAGTTTCTCATAAATTTGAAGCGCAGCAGGATGGCCTCTTTTCTAGCCTGTGACTCAACATCATATTCAGCAATCAGGTCAATTCTCCTTTTTTTTTGCAAGCCAGACATACTTTAGAGCAGCAGTCCTGCATGACCGTGGGGAGGAGAGGAGAGGAGAGAGGAAGATCTGTGCCTGGTGGAAACTCACCACCAAGAAGTCCATCCTGTAGGCTCAGCACTGCAGTCCCATCCCACAGCCCTGTACTTGGGTAGACACTGTGGCCTTGCCCTGGGCTGAGAATGACACAGATGGAGGCATTTCTAGGTATTTATAGGCCATGACCTGCAGTCACCCTGGGGTTTACTCCAAAGCAGTACAGTTTGAGCCATAATGCTTTGATGACTTTCCTCAGGTCCCAGACTGAGGCAGGACAACCTCATCATTGACTTGCCATTAGCAAGCGCATTATGCTTTGGAAGGATAAATTTCCAAATTTCATGTGGAACTTTGTTGAACACAGACTCCTTTGAAACCAGGATTGTTCTTAAAGTCTTACCTAAAGAGGGACAGGAGACTATACTGAATCTTATTAGATGTTTAGGCAATGCATATTAAAAAAAATATATAGCAGGTTTCTTACCCAAATTTTAAGGTAGGATTTCACCGTACATTGGTACAACACTAATTCTGCTGCAGTTCAAGTTGATGATATAAAGAAATACAAAATTAAATCCACTTGGAATGATTTTTCTCAGCTTCAATTTTGATGAAATAACAATTATCTCAAACATAGTCAAACTCGTACTAACAGTACTACAGCCTACTGAAACATATGCTAAGAGAAAGACTGTTGTCTATCAACTCAGTAAGTGTGACAGAGAGTCTAGAAGGAAAAAAGCTAATTAAGATCAATAACAACAAGGACACAAGATGGAATAGGCAAAAAACAAGGCAGAAAATCAATGGCTGAAAATGAAAAAATTCTGATCCTTATATGAGTGCAGCATAACGGCTCTCCAGTAGCAGCACAAAGAAATCAGATGTTGGACTGGAGTTTGCTCAGCTTACAAGAGCATTGAGTAAAGTAGGTTTCTACAACACTCACAGATGAGACTTGATGACCTTGGAGGTTCTCTTAAAATCTGTTTGCCATGTTCCCAGAGCAAGACAACATGTTGCACGTCTTTCCCCTCCAGGGGAAAGGATGAGGGAGGAAAAGAACGTGTGACATATGTTAAATACATTGTTCAATGCACTCAGCTACTGGGGTATGGACAATGTAAGGGCATATATGGAATAGAAAACATCAATTAATTCTATGCAACAGGCAAGAACACAGACACCTGTACCAGTTTGCTGGGTACACCTATTTCAATCCACACACAGACAACAGCTGAGAGGGGAAACATGTAATGAAAGAAATCTCTTTGTGATTGTAGCCAGTGAAGAGTTACATCAGGGTTCCAGGCTAGGATCTTTCTTTCCTTTGAAAGAGCCATTTAATGAAAGATCTAATCTTATCTGGAACTGCCTTATGCTACCAGGATCAGCTGTGAAAGGCAAAGTAAAGTAATTATTATTGTGATTTTCTTTCTGATCTCTACCCAAAACTAGGTGAGCCAGTAACATACTTTGAGCCCCACAATACCTTCTGATTTTTTAACTTTTTTTGAGGTCTGTTCAACATGTAACCTATTCAAAAAAACAGATATTTTCCGTATATGCTTCAAGCAGAGTCCATACAGTTGTATAAAGGTAAATTCTAAACCTATAATGGCTGCAATTTTACCAAGAGGATTTTCACAATACTTTTCTCTCACTGCCAAAACAAAGCCTTGCTTCACCACTGCAAAAATTCTAGATAAGGACATTTCTGAGAGGGATCTGTGTATCTAAAGATGCTGCTGAGAGTTACATTGTTCTCACACATTGCATAATTCCATGCATATATAATGCATAATTCCATGCATTAAATGTCTTAATAAAAACATTAGGATACTGTAGTAAAAATCAAAGCTCTTATCTTGATCAACAGAAGACAAACACAAGAAGAAACTAACAAAATTCAGCCTCATAAATTGCTCCTTTGAGCCAACAAGCATTATATTTGTGCTATATTGAAACTAGCACTATTTGCTTGTATTAACACTTCAGTAGTATGGGGAGCAGAACCCATGAGCTCCATCTAAAAGGTTTATATTCTCTTTTGTTATTACAGCTGTTTGTTAAATTTGTCCCCATTCCCTTTATCAAGAGAACCATCTGTTTTTCATTTATGAAATGGAGCAGGAACAGTACAGCAGTAAGGTGTTTATGAGAATCCTGGAGATTGTTTTCTTAAGGGATGTGTAGAATTTCTGTGTGTGTCTTCCCAAGCCACATAACCGTGTGTTGTGTTTTCAAGGAGCTTACAAACAAAACAATGTGTTCCTCATAATCTCTATTTTTTAATAAAATCACCCATCTATTTATTTGTGCGATAACATAAGGAAATATGAATCATTTATATGTGTGCTGAACAGAACATTTCCTTGAAATATAGGCTAACCAGTGTTTTTAAAAAAGCAACTTAAAGACCATAATGCCGAAGAGAAAGACTGAGACTGCTCTTTCTCGCTCCGCTTTCAGTGTCAATAGGAAACACCAACTACATTTTTAAGACCCATTTAGAGAAACATCTACAAAAACAACAAAACCCACAGTGGAGAACTCTGCCTGGAAGAATGCTCCAATGCACTTAAAAGGACAAAATTTACGGAGCAAGAGTTACTTCATGTACCCAGGCCATGAGTAATCTCTTCAGGTCAGGTCACCTATTGCTCACCATTAGGGGCTTATGTGCTGCATTTATTCCTCTAAACCATGGGAACCACAACCTGGATCAAAAGTGAACACACAAAAAACCCCATATACTCTGCAAGCACACAGTAAAGGTAACGCCCCAGATAAGATAACCACATAATCCAGTTTCTCCACAGGGTACTACAGAGGCAAGTCATATTGCAAGTTCCCCTTTTCAAATAACAAGTGAGAACATACTTTTTGTCCTCTTCTTTCCTCTGTCAACATTATGATCTCTTACTGCACCTCTCCCAAGCCTGTAAATACATTGCTGGAAGTATGGAGTCTGTTTTAGTGTTCAGTATTGATTCACTGCAAGACATCTCTTTAATTCAGCTAATTAACTGCTTTTTGGCAGAGAAAATAAGATGAGAACAAGAGGACTGCATGACATAACAAAAAGGAATAACTACTCGAAATCTTCACTGCTGCAAAGACTAATTATTTGGGAAGAGCAGAGCAAGGACATGATCTGATTATCAAGTCAGTTCCTGACATATTGCAATAAATAATTTGTAAAAACTAATGATAACATTAAATAAGACAGTAACTGTACAGTTGTCAAATACAAGTCTGAAAAGACTGCAAAGTTTTGGACTACTGAGCAGAAAATAAAAGGCAAAAAGAGCATAAGTCTACTGTCCTATAATATGGTGTGCTCCCCTACGCCACAGGAGCATCTTTGAATAGGGGTCAGTAAACAAAGAAAAAAAGATTTTCATAATTTTAATGCATTTCTTATTGATTTAATAACTGTGTTAAATAATCACATGTATACTGTTCATTACAAACTAAAAAAGTTCAACCATCAGATTTAGACTAGTATGTTAGTAATAAGTTGGGAGCACATACATAATCAGTAATGTATCTGAAATGACACTGAATGAAGCCAACACTTTATAGGCTGTAGTAATTCAACCACTCACATCTATTTGTCAACACCTTTGATTGGGAGAGTTAAAAGCCAAAGTCCATATTTATTCCTTGAATATAGCAGACTAACACAAAAAAAAAAAAGTATAAATGGATCTGCCAATGTATGTTATTTTGGTCTATCCCAAGTATAAATGCCACGTTCATAGAAAGCAGACCTGCTGGCACACAGCTTCCAAGGCCAGCAAACTGACACCATGCAACCAGACTTCTTTTTCACTGGGAAAAGGGCAAGGATCCAACACTTCCATGTTTTCCCAGAATATCTTTATCAAGGCTATTCCTGTTGTCAGGAAGGGCTACATTTTACCAGTTATCAGATATTCCGAATAGGATTTGTTTTTCCTTTTCAGTGAACTCTCTACACTTAATGTTGACTGCTACCTAAAGCCTCTTACCACAGAATTTCTTTCCAGAGTTCAGATAGAAAATGACGTATTATCTCACCTCAGGTGTTTTTGAGGGATACCTTCAAAGCAGGTGAATTAGACTATAAGATGACAAACCCTAAAGTACTGGCCACATTACAATAAGCAGAATTCTGTGTGGACATGGGCTCCAATTCTGTTATGAGTCAGGACGAAACAGCAGAAAAATATCAAAATTACAAACTTCCCTAGACTTAAATTCCCAGACAAACTGCAAAGCTTAAAAGGAAAACCTCTACCACTCATTTCATACTAAGGGGTTTGCAGGGGAAGGAATAACCCAAAAACTGCTTTGAAAAGAATACTGCAGAGGCTATTTCAATTTCTCCAAGTACAGTGGCTTTAAAGAAGAGAGAAACATGTCCTGCAAACATTGGCCCCTAAGGACAGTTTAATACAGGTTGAACATCTGCTACTCACTAGAGGTTTTCCTGAAGACCTGCTGGATTGGTCACTGCCTCACGTTGCTTAGACTGGGTTCAACTACCCATCTCCTCAGTTCTAAAGTTGCTTTTAGCCTGCTACCACCCAGAGGTATAAAAAACTTATCACTGTCACCTTACCTTCCAGACCAGCCCATGGGCCTCTTGAAGTCAGCCTTTCCCTCACATTTCCCTAGCTGTTTTTCCCTGAGGTTATCAAAAGGGCATTTTGTTGGATGGAGGCCTCACCATCCTTTAGCTAGGGAGAAGAAAACTCTTTATTAGAAATTGAAACTGCACTGTAAGTATTCCATCATCACTTAAGCATCACAAAGTTTTCTGGATTCATCAGAGATTTCCAACCAACTGCACTCTAGCCTTACAAAGACCAGAGGATATGTTAAATGAATGAACTGAGTCATCTTTGGTACAGTACAGAGCTCAGCCATCTGTGCTTACAGCCTGTTTTCTTCAGGCCCTTCTAGAAATGCAGAAAGTGAGCTGCTAAGGCCAGACTAGTCTTTTTTTCATTTTTTAGTCTTAAGCAAAATCAAGTACAAGGGGAAAAATAAAAAAAAGAAGCCGAAATGGTGAATGAGATTATTATTACAGCCTTTAAACAATAAACTATGCCTAACATAATTAGAGAAATGAGATTATATTTCAAATGAGAAAACTCACATAGTTTTATTAATTGCTATGTTACTTCTTGTCATTAATTACAAAGTATGCACATTTTGTCAACAGCTCACCATAGTGATGTGTTACCTTAGTGAAGAAGACACAGAAAAAGGTAAAACTCTGTCACTCAGTAAAGTGATTGTATTTAAGCCTTCATCCTGAAAGCAGCAGGTGCAATATCTTGAGCAACTGATTGATATTCTTGTCAGAAACACAGCCACAGGTGAAGTCAGTCTGAAGTAATGAGACTACTAGAGCTGAATGACACTTCCCAAATAAGGCAAATGCCAAAATGTAATATCACGCCATTTTTTCCCCTAAGTGTATTCAAAGCATACACCCAGTGATTGATTATTATGTATCTAATGAGGAATTTGAGAGGTTTATATTCTAATGAAACTATTTCAGCTCCAAACCTAGCTGACACACAGTACTTGTAATAAATTTGCTTGCTGAATTTCATCTTTCTGTTCATGACTTATCAGCAAGGAGCTTCCAGTTTTCTTCAGAAAGTATTAAAATTAATCTAGTAATGCCTAACATTAACTGTTGGTTGGTTGGTTGGTTGGTTCTCTTGGCTGGCATGGCTTGAAAAAGGACTCACATATTTTTTTATGTTTCTTGATGAGCCTGGGGAAAGTAAATTTAAGAATAAAACTTCAACTCCTATAATAATTTATTTTTGGTTTAAGCTTGCTGTGAATATTACAGTTAGTAAAATCATTTACCAAAACAGTTATAGCAAGGATACCCAGAAGTGACACCGAAGTCGGAGACCAGTATTTCTTTCTTTCTTTTTTTTTGTTTTTTTTCTCTTTTTGTTTTTTTTTTTTTTTTTAATATGAGCAGACATTTCAAGAAGAAGGAAAGACTATATCCTCAGTTCTGCTCATACTTTGGCGGTTTTGCAATTAGGTTAGCTCACATTCAAGCACAAGATTTAAAACCTTGAGAAAACAAAATCGTGCATACAAGTACCCTACTGGGAAGGTTTGAACATAATGGAATTAATGAAAACTGAAAAACATATTTTTACTGGATATCTGGTTTCTTTCTGAGGACATACAACAATCAGTTTCTGACCTTTCCCTATAATTTTGAGAGTTAAAGATGGCTATTTTATTTTAATGACACAAGATACTCACAAATTAGTTTCATGAAACAAAAAGTTTTCATGGGCTGGCACTTGGAAGGCCAAACC
The DNA here is from genome assembly GCA_013397955.1 of Grantiella picta. NCBI lineage: Eukaryota > Metazoa > Chordata > Aves > Passeriformes > Meliphagidae > Grantiella > Grantiella picta. The sequence goes on along the minus strand of VZRM01006291.1, from coordinate 176,187 downwards.
TCATGAAATGCTCTGTAAATAGTCAGCAATACTATGACCACTTCCCAATAGCCTGCATTATCAATGGCTTCGGAAGGTATCTGGAAAGTACGTTAAAAGTGCGGCTACTAGTTGAGGAGTATTTCGTTCTCTTTTTCTTGTGGAAGAAAAGTTAGTACTTGGACTTATTGCCACTGCAGTGTGATTTCAGTGGCTAAACTGTATGACGTTTATTAACTTTTGAGACAAATGAACTATTCAATTTTATTCTTTACTGGCTGTTAACACACATCATTGAAAAAATATACAAAAAAAGCTACTGAGCTGAAGCACAACCTCAGAGCTAACTGTTCATGACCTTTAAGGCAATTTTAACTTAGAGACAATTGTTAGACACTGATACATTCTATTTATGTGAATCACAGCTTTAGATGTGAATTAAATTGCATATGAAATAACATCTCAGTAATAAATCTTAGTCTTTTGTCTAAAAAACTACACCTAATACTATCTTATCCATCATAAGAGAATCTGTTCATCTAATTTGAACAAATCCTGCAGTTTTTTGAAAATCAGAAGATAAACTTTTTGATGTATGCTTTATCAAATCCCTGAATACTGTATGCATATTGTTCAGAAGAATATTATAATATTTTAGAAATAAATGTGGTTTAATTTAAATATGTTTAAGAAAAACAGTGACTGCTTTGCTTTACATGTCCATTAAAGGTTTTGATGAAAGTTAACATAATTTCATAACATTATCTGAAATAAATTCAAAACAAAAACCAAATTCAAATCCTAAGTTTGAAAGGTTCTCTCAGTAATAAAGTTGAGGGGAGATACTCATACTAGCATTTCCAACTGAGATCATAACTGCAAGGATTAACACAATATAAATGTTAGAGTTACACGGTGTTAACTGTCATGTCTGCTGCTGAATGGTGAAACATTTGAATTACCTTTTCCCAAAGACTGCTGTAGTATCTGCATAGGAAAAGGTGGCTTAACGTCGAGAATCCAAGAAGAGCTAGTACAGGAAATTAATGTAAAAGCTGAATTAACACAAGTAAAGAACAAATTGGTAGTTTACATAGCTCCCACAGAGGAGCAGGCTTGAGAGCTACAAAAAAAAAGGCTAAATGCAAGTAGGAGAGAGTGCTAAGCCTTCCTGCAGCATTCCTGATGAGGTTCTTAAAGCACAGTGCATCCCTGAGGGGATGGAGCAGTGCTGCCACAAGGGCCTGTAAGATTGCTTGTTGGAGGGAAAACAGAAGGAACCTTTGCCAGGTTAAGAAATAGAAAAAAAAGACAATTGGTGGAGAAAGATGAAAATACTGCGGTTTTTACCAAGCATTGCAGTCTTTGAAGTTTTGCCTCCTCCACAGCCCTGTGTCTTACAGATAGCCCATGAGAAATGGTTTCTGGGTACTCACGAGCTGTGCAGGCATCCAGAAGGTCCCAGCAGCCTTCTGTTCCCAGCTCAAAACAATCTGAACCCAAGCATGTCATTCCATCATGGATTCAGCTGCTCTGCCCTCAAACAAATGTTCTGGAAAGACGCGCTGAGGGCAAAGGCGCTGAGGCCTCTGCCAAAGGCCCACAGAACAAGAGCAGGCCCTGTGTGTGCAAGGGCAGCCAGACAGGCCCTGTGTCGCTGTTGAACCACTAGCAGAGAGAGAGAGTGAGGCTTCTGAATGTGGCAAAGTTCTAATTTTATTAATTAATTCCAACTTATATAGACTTTCAGAGATCACCCAGATTGGGCCAGTTCAAAACCTCCCCCTAAGCCGATTGGCTCGGCTTGAACCGCCCATGTTTCCAGAGACGGTTTCAATAACATCCAAACTTTATCTTTGTTTATAAAACACAGGAAGGAGAAGAGAAAAAATTCACACAGGAAAGAGTCTGTGCTTGCCACAGCCCTGCTTGCTCTCACCACATCGTCTTTGCCCAAATTGCACCTCTGAATGCCAAAGCCCTCAGAGAAACTGAGCACCCAAGCTCTCCAGGAACACTGTGAAGTACTGCCAAAGCAGGCTGTGAGGTGACAGAGTGTGAGGGAGATTTGGGTGGCCTGATGGCACTGACTTTGGCAGTTCACTGATGGTGAAGAGGCAAAGATTTTGGCCCGGACAGTGGGCAAAGGGCAGCATCAACATGGCTGGCTCTGATCTCACAGCCATGCAGATGTGCTCTTCTTGGCAAAAACATTATGGGGGAGTCCTCAGGCAGTCTGTGTGGTTGCTCCAGCACTGGGAAACAGCACAACCCCCATGTGCCAGGAGTTTTGATGAAGGTATTCATCAAGGAGCCATTTTCAGTGTGTTCAATGTTTCTGCCCTGACTGAATCAACAAATGATTTACATAGATGCCTCTTGATCTTATGACAACGTGTGTAGTAGGCCTGATCTGCACACTAAAATATTCCATATATTTCTCTCCAGCAACAAATCTATTTCTGACAAAGAGGAATACAGCAGTTCAACAGCTGTACTTCTACCACTGGAAGTGTCAGAAAATCCATCCCTAAAGCTCTGACTGGGAACCATGGGAATATATTAGAGACTTAAAAATCATAATTGATTTAAACACTATTAAGATCACAGAAGGGCTTTGGGCAAACTGTATTAGGAAGCTGCTACCATCAAAACCCACCCTCTTAACATCACTGTCACCACCACGCCATCCCAAATATGCCTCCTGGATTTTGGGAATTTGGACTGTGAGTTCAGTCACCTGATGGGAACTTGAGACAAAATAAGGGTGGCACTATTGTTCAATTATCTCAGGTCTAAGGAGAAGTAAACAAGGCTGAAGGAGAAGAATGTATACATAAGGAAGGCTAAGCTGTGCTAAAAATCAGCTGTGACTGGGTTTGGGGCAGGGAGGCTATAATCCACAAACTCATTTGCTGAAACCAGGTTTGCTCTTTCTCCCCACCAGCTGAAGACGATTAGGAGAGTTTTTGTGCATATTATGGCAATATGTACCTCTCTGGTACAGAGGTGTTGGCCACCCATCACCAGAGGCTGCAAGCCAGATAAGGAGCAGACCCTGCAGAGAATCCTCCCTCACACAAACTGGCTCAGTTAATAAACTCGCCCAACCCCTGGGAATGTCACATTCACACAGGATAATCACGTTAGAGGCAGCTGTCGTGTCTTAAAAAAGGTCATAAAGCGACAAAGGTGCCCGAAGAGCCCCACAGACTCATTCGTAAGGCTTCCACGTGATCCACAAGTGTTGCAACAAAACCAGAGTGTGTTGTGAACGTCAGCATAAAACTCCCCAGCGCAGGAGAGGTGCTTGGCATGTTCCCACAAATACCTGAACATACTTTAATCCATTGAACTCTATGTTTTGTGGGACCCCCACCACCAAGAAGACCAGAAGAAGAGGACAAATGGGACACTGCTGAATCCACAACAGTGGTGAATATCTTTCTACTTCATCTCCCCATCACTTTTTTTCTCTCTCCCCCATCCAAAAGCACAAGACCCTATAAATTTCATTTTGGCATTGTATAACCTGACATCACTAACACGCCTTTGGTATGAAATAACATAATGTTCCGTGACAAGATGTAAGCAACAATGAGCGAGAAGATACTGAATCTTTCAGATGCATAGAATGTTTTCAGGCCAAATATCATTGGCTTCTTGCATCTAATCCAGATATAAATGAGTGAATTGGTGCTGATACCAAAACACATGTGAGATTTAAAAATTAACAACTTTCTATTTTATTAGATCCTTTATAATTCCTTTATTTGTCTCTTTCTTTTGCTTTTTTTTTTCCCCAGGAAAAAAAAATTTGCTTTCTCTTTTAATTAATGTAATTACCATTAAGCTGCAGAAACACAAATTGATATTGAGCAGAGCTGTTAAGTTGCCCAAGTGTTAAAAGAAAAGAAAACCAATAAACCAGAGAGGGTCTTTAGGACAACAAGCTCATAAAAGGGTAATAAAATGTTAAATAGATGGAGAGGAGAAATGGATCTTCTTAGAGAAAAAAATCAGCAGTGCAAAGGCCACTGCAAATTCTGTATACCACTGATGTCTCACAGAAACTCTTTCTGTCTCCAAAAAAACATTACTGCTACTTAAAAGAAGACCTGTTAGTCTTTTATAGAAGTCTCACGTAATCTCCTCTCCTCTGTAATAGTTGTTAGATTTGATGGTCGTTAGTACAGAACCAAGATTTCATTAAAATAGCATAGAAAATCCTGACACTTCCCCTGCTGTTGTAGAAAGAAAATAATGATTCTTCTTAAGATGTAGCTAAGAGATATGCAAGTCACATACTACTTTGGATGGCACTGATATTTCCTTTTAATAATTGAAAATGTTTTCTTTCTTTTTCATGCAATTGAATAGTTTGTTTGTTTGGTTTGCATGCACTTGTATTTTGAGAAGCTGATCATGATACAGTGATCTTACAGGACACCCTTAATTAAATGAGGCTTGCCTCAAACAGGGTAACTATTTTGAAGAGCACTCCTGTTAGACTCTATCATTAAATTGGATTAAAAGAGTGATGTGTCTGTATGTAACTGTATACAGAAACAAACCCACAGCTGCTTGGAAAAGGGAATTTTGGGGCATCTGTGAGTCTGCACCACATGAGATCAGAGATGCTTGAGGACTGCGCAGATCCCACTTACATGACAGGATTCCCCTAGATGGTGCAGAATGCATTAAGCTATTTCCTTATCAGCAGTATTTCTCTATGCCTAAAATGCAATTTTTCAAAATCCATATGTTCAACAAAGAGTGAACAGTGTTTTTGTTTAAAATGTGATCTGAATGCAAATTTTTCTCTATCTCCTTTGAGACTGTTTGAGCCTCAGAAGGTAATATTGAAATTAGCTGCTGTTCATTTCCTTTGGTGCAATCAGGATCCAGCCCAAGACTTCCTGATTGCACAGATAAAATATCCATAGGGAAGGGAGAGAGAAAAGACTGGTAGTGATAAATAAAACCATACACAAATTGCTGTCGCAGATTTCAGCCTATTTCATTCATGGATTAAGTTTAAATCCCTCTAGGATGCTTACCCAGAGGAATAACGAGATAAGAAACTCCCTCATGTATACAATATGCACCAATTCCACGAGCAATGCAAAGCAACTAAATCCGAACTGTTGCTCTCCCATATGGACAGAGAACAGAAGATGCCCACCACAGACTGTCTGGACTGACTATTTGGGTAATGCAATGTCCTCTCTCCCATTGTCACTGCAGGCCCTTCCCGGGTGTGGGGCTGAGGAGAGGATGTGAATGTGTTTCTGATGTGTCTGGGAGGGTGAGCACAAATGCAGAAGGCTGCTCTTGAAATATCAGCCTGATGACAGGAATTACTGGCACAACCATGAGCAAGCTCTTTCCTGCAAAATGACTGGCAACAGTGAACCTCAAAATTATGGAAAGAATTTGTATTAACTTAAACTAGATTTCTTAGACTTTTCTATAGTCCTCCCTCCTACATAACAACAATTAGGTTTTCTATTTTATGTGTATGAAATTTTGTGTCTATGATTAGCTTTATCCTCAAAAATATATCTCACATTTCTACGGTATTTCCAAATGAACTATAAGCTCATCATTTACATCTGTCCAGGTTTTAATATAATCAGAAAAGCATATGGTTATGCATATTAACGTACTATGAGAAGGAGATACATTAGGCAGACTTCAGTTTTCAGCTTTGATAACTTGGCTATTTATAAGATGTTGGAAAGCACGTTAAATGACAGAGTGAGGACAAAAGCCTACTGTTTGGACAATACAGATTTCACTGGCTGAATCTGGGGTTACATGCATATATAAGTGAAAAACAGAACAGGGAGTTGGGGCTTATATTTCCAACAATTTCAAAAATGCTGCTGCAACTTGATGCAGAGGACGGCCAAGGAATGAAGGTTGGGTGAGTTTGGAGATTTTAATAAATATCAGAAACACTTGTCTTCTCACGTTTGCTTTTCTTGGTTCCAGCATTCCTCTATATATCCCTTGTATGCCTGATGTCTGTACAAGTGCAAAGGGACTGTATTTCCAGGATAGATACAGCACTACAGCAGGGATGTGTTTAAAAGCACAAAGGCATAGTTGACAAAGCCCACTCATAGGCTTTTGGGAACCTAAGAGATAAACCAATTATCTTTTGAGATTAATTAAAAGAACCCTCAATGTACAGAGTGGAAAAACCTAAGAGCAATATAAGAAAATCTCAGAAATTGTTACTGACCTCTGGAGAACCATCAAATAGATCTTATTTGTGAGTGAAAGAGCCAAGGCAGGATTACCAAAGAATCAGAAAAGACAAATGGCCCTGCAAAAAGCTTTTGAACTCTGGTAAAGGTCAGCTGAAGTGAAAGATGTATCACTGTATTCATTTTTCTGACCCCTGTATGGCCCATTCACTTAAGAGTTGGACTCAATCCTTGTGGGTGCCCTCCAGCTCAGAATATTCTGTGAAAAGGCTTTACTCTGTAGCAATAATAAAGACTGATGACTACTGGCATAGTATTTTTGCATAAGGATTTACATTTTTACTTAAATAGTTTGTCTGCCCTAATCTTAGGTCAGGGCTTTCTGAGAAATTTCAAGCTCTTATTAAATTTAAAACAAGCTTTTCCATGGTGCTCCTTCAAAAAAAGTCTGAAATTATCTGGACTGAATATCTATTGATTTTATTTTTCAAAAATGGAGGCTCAAGCAAATGAGTACTAAAAAAAATGAGGGTTGCATTGTTTCTTAGAATTCTTACAATATAGAATGACAGTATTTCCAAACAGTCTTATTGCATCCCCCTTAGCTAACAAAGTGGGCATATCAAACTAATAAGACAGGTTAAAGACAAAATGAAGAGATTACACAGGAAACAAAATAGGAGCTGATAAAAAATGTAATCACCACACTCTGCTAGAGGTAAGTTTAGCTTCTTATTTAAAGGCAGGAAGAGCTGGGCCTTTATCTGGACTAAAATCCTGGTGTGATGAGTTTCACTTGGCACTTCTCAGCCAAAGATAAGAGTTCATCTCAATAAACAGCAAACGATCATGAATAATAATTATATCTTAATTACCTATGCAATACCTTGTTGGAACACTCACTGCCAGCTACCTCAAAGAGAGCTGTAGCCAAAGTATTATAAAAAAGTAACTTGCCAGAATTTCTTCCACAGCACTCAATCACCTGTTAAGTCTCATCAGCAGTTATAATAAAATAATCTTTGCATTTCCAAATTAAAAAAATTCAACCTGAGATAGAAAAGGCTGTTAACAACATCATACTTTTAAAATGTTATCACATATGTTGCCTGGGAATAGAGGTTAGATGGGACAGTTTTCCTTGGCAATGTAAATCAGACTAATAATTTCATTTTTCTTACAATCTAAGAAGCTAATGATGTTGCTATTTTTGTAAGTAAACATCTGCCTATAACAAAGAGTATTGATGATCAAAGATAAATGTATTTAAGACAAAAGAAATCTAAATCTGAATTATCTATTACATTGACATCATAGTGCTAGGGGAAAAAGATGAACCATCACTTCCTGAATTGCATCCCCTTTAGTCACATTTTGTTATAGATGTCAGCTCTGTCCGAATATCATCTGTCACAATGAATTAGTGCAAAATTTAGTACTTCACTTTTAACAAGGAATAAGATTGTAATGGCATTTCAGTTTTCCTTCATCCTCTTGTTAGCACTTGATAAATGCACTCTCACAAGCACTGCTGCTCATCTGATGTGATGCCTGCACTCTTAATTTAACAAATCTGAAGAAAATGCAAAGGAAGAAAGGTTTCTGGTTTTCTTAACACTTCATGAGATGTCTGCAAACTATTTTTTTTCTTGATGACTTAATTTGAGTGGATTAGTAGGGGGTTATTTCTCCCCTCCTAACCAATGTTTTATTCTGAGTGGATATTCATATTAACAGAGGTTGATGAACATAAAACACAATGTCAATGAAATGAAAAACATCTGAAGTACTTCTGTGTGTTCATGGATATATATAGAAAAAGCGACAACCAAACTGCTTTTGTCTCTTACCAATGTGGTACTATGAAGTTGCAGGTTTTAACCACAAATGACCATTTGTCTTTCTTTACTCATAGATTTATATCAGAACAATACACTTGGAAGAGAGATTTCCCCTGAGAAAACTGCTGTGTTTACCATCCTTGAGAAACAAAATACCATTGCTTCTTCAATGCAAAATCCAACTGTAGGCACAGCTAAAGGAACAACGATGACTCGAGTGGCCAAATGTTGACTGGGCAATCTTTCTGAGCAACATCATTAGAGGTTTGCCGTCTTCTGAACACACAGCACCACCTACCATCTGCTACACAGGGAGCTCTGTAACTGGAGCTGACTCAAAGTTAGTCAAAAGCATTAGCAGATGGGAAGAGGGGCCCTGGGATTCAGGGCCTGGTGAAAGCTTTGGGTCAGAAAGTTCGTTGCTCCTGGCAGATCCTAAAATGTGGAGGCCAGCAGCCCTGACCGCTACTCTTGGGAGCTGTCATCCCACAGCAGCAGCTACTGTCTTCTGTCAGCTCCCGACCTTAACGACACTAACCAGCCCTGCCTGCCAGACTAAGCACAGACAAGCTGGGCATTCCTCTGCCTCTCCCAGTAATCCCTCCCAGTCACTTTCTTTGCTTAGATAAGAACTGCTCTTCCTCTTATGGAAAAAATGAAATTATGCCATTTGGTTCCAGTCAGTGGTATTGGAGTCCAAAAGGTAACATAGGAACTTTAGAAGCTGGGAACTTCGGAAAAGAAAGAAAAAAAAATGCTAATGACGATGGGTCAGTGTTAGAAGGGATTCTGCAGAACAGAAAGAAGAATTTAATAGGTTTTTATTTTCTGTATTTTGGGAAAGAGACAGATAATGTATACATACCAGAAGATGATGATGGTGTTGATGGTGATGATGAATGGTAATTTCCCTTCCCAACTCAGAAGAAAATCAAGTGGCAGCTCCAAAAGGCAGGCATTTCTAAATGGATGCATTCAGATAACTTCTGATAGAAGTTGCTGATGAATCTCTGAACTACTAGAAACTATTTTCAATAGCTGTTGAAAGTTGTGAAGTGCCAGAGGACAGCAACAAATGCAGTGTTGTGCAATATTTATAAGGATAAGTGGGTTAACCTGAGTAATTACAGGCCTGTCAGCCTGACATTTATTTTGGACAAAATAACAGGTTATTTTGTCAGCTGACACTGAACTGGTGTACAAAAAAATTTAAGGGAATGGGGCAATGTAAGAGTTGCCAATCATTATGTATATGTGGAAACTAGATCTTTCCAAATCAGTCATCCAAATAATCTTTTATCACTGGATTTACAATCTTGGTTATTAAGAGTAGTATTGTCAATGCAATTTCAATTTCCACGGGACATCTACCTTCATTTTGCATGGCATTTTCGCTATGAACCTGAAATGATAAGAATCAGTACGGCAGACATAAAACAGACTAAACTCTGGCTGGTAGGTTTCAACATATACTTGCAGTAAAGGAACACTAATTGATTGGGTGTCCCTTTATTGTGTCCCATAAGGATCTGTTCTTAGATTTTACCAGTTAAAATTAATCAGTGACCTGGAAAAACAAAAATACAAAAGCATTACCAACAACATTTGCAAATGACAGAAAGGTTGGGAGACAAGTTACCAATGCAGCCTGATCTAGGTAAATCAATAAACTGGACATAGACAAATAAATATGCAGTTAAATGCACACATAAATTCAAACCTTCAGGAACTAAAAATGCTGCACATACAGGATTTTGGATTCCATCATGGGATGCAATTACTGACTTGGTAATTATAATAGATAAGCACTGGAGGTAATGCTGTGGCTAAAAAACTATATAATTGGGGTCTAGTTATGTAAATAAATGTGGTACGGTAGTAACAGAGAGCTTGTACTACCTTAACTCTGTAATGTATTTCATAGACTGCTTCTGCACTGATATCCAGCATTACATGATAATAGAGAAATGGTGAAATCTCAAAGACTTGACATCAAGATCATGAAAGACAGGAGGATGTGACTTTCAGTGAGCGATACAAGGTTAGAGTCTCCTTCTCAGATCAAAAAGAAACACACAAACAAAACTCCAGAGCAACATCCAAACATAAAGCACTAAGCAGCTTAAATTGTAGAAGGAATTAAATTCTAGAACAACATTTCAAGAGAATTATTGGTATTAAGGAACTTACCAGGCTGGATTTCAAAGTGGGTTAAGTGCACACATACAATTATACCATGTAAGGAGTCCTTGAAGAAGATGCTCAGAGAATTGTGTGATTATTGAGCTGGACTGTGTCTTGGGAAACTTCTGCTCAAATGGCACTAAGACTAGACCTCTGTCTCTACTCTGCATTCCTAAAATAGGTCTCTTATTTCAAAACAGTTGAAGTTCTCTTAACACCACAGCTTCTACAACACTTGGGAATATCTAAAAAAACGGAGAAACCTTCAAAGTGAAGTGTATGAAATGTCATTTATCTGTAATATATTTCTATAGCTCATCAACACAGTTGGTCAACCAGGTATCCAGGCTATTAAACACAAAGCATGCAACCTAGGAATTGTCCCTAAGACTGCTCTAGGCTGTAAATCTAAGTTAAGTAATTTTACACTTCTAAGTCCTTGACTAGCCAGAACTGGAAATGCCAAAGGTATCTAAGGTATTAGTTGTGAAAACTTCAGTGTGATGTTACAATCTCAAAGAAGCCTCTGCAGACATAAAAGTTCAAATCAAGCAGCTCAGCATTTAGAGCACTCATCAGAAAAGTGGACAATATAGCTTCAGTTTCAACATGAGAGGATAAGAAAATACATATTTCATAGAGAAGAGTGGCTTAATTACTGAATAAAGCGTTTCTTGAGCTGAACTCTACTGGCTCTGTCTGCAATGGAGTGAACTTTCCTCATAGCAGCCTGTATGGGGCTGTGTTTTGGATTTGCAGCGTTTTGGATTCACTCTTGTTCTACCTTTCTCTCCTTGTCCCACCTTTCTCTCCTTGTCCCCTTGGTACAGATTGGGGATGAGTGAGCAAGTGGCTGTGTGGGTGGTTAGCCCCTGGTCAGGGTCAGCCCATCACTTGGAACAACAAACACAAGGATCGTTCTTGCAAAATACAGCAGAGTCACATTTGACAGTAATGCTCTAAAAAATGGTGTTCTCCTCTTCTCAGGGGAAAAGCTGATCCAGAATCTCTTCAGTTAGTGTGATCAGTGAGATAATATTTATAATAAGAACCTCTATCATGTGTTCCTCCTTGGCTCTTGAGAGTGCCCCAGCATAAAACACTTTCATAATGTTGAAATAATTTCTTTTCAGTTCTCCAAAGCACTTTTCCATGATAAATACATGAATTAATCACATGTCTCTATAGCTAAGGTGCAGCCAATCACCATTTCAAGGTGAGTTAGGCTTAAAGTAAACATTTATTGTTTTATTTTGTTCTCTTCATTTAACTGTGACACATATTTAAATTCCTCTTTTCTACAGGCTCTACTCCTAATTAGCAGTGAAGCAGAACTTCTGGCTACATACAGAACTTAAATGCTCTGAATAAAATCAAAGTTGCAGAAATTAACCATAAAGCATCTGTGCTTGCAGGTCCACTCCACCCCTTTTCTCTTTCTATTAAAATGTATGCTCTTGACTACTGATGCTCCTGACTAAAGTACAGAGAACATCCTTTTCCCTTTATTCCAAGTAAAAATGGCCTTTGTCACTTCAAAGATCATTAGTAGCAGCATAAAGTTTCCCTGAGACTGAAATTCAAATACACTTTATATGGAGAAATTCTTTATAAAGATTTACATTTTTAGAATGTATCCCTGAAATCTCTCTACACAAAAATAAAGCAAACAGAAGAAATATTGTTTCTATTAGTAAGATGTATAGGCTTTCCCTCAGGTTCTCAGTTTTGTACATGTACATTTCCTCTTTCCTCATGTACATGTACATTTTCTCATATGGATGTACATTTGCATTGAAATTGTGTAATAATTTAAACAAAACATCTTCCTACAGAAGTCAGTGGCAAATTTTCAATGCACATCAACAAAATCAGATTGAAAGTTAATCTTACTCTTATATTAAAATAACCCAGAAAAATAAAAAGCAAATTATAATCTAACTGTAATGACTACAAAGCTCTTTTTCAAATTCTTTACCTGTCTGAAAACTAAGCTTGCAGGTCAGCTCAGCCATTTACTTATTTTCAGTCTAAAGAAAATGCACTTGCCATTGACTGAGGGCATGATCATCAATCAGTCCACTGTGGTTCAGAGATGCTTACACCTAGCCGCTCAAACTACTGAAATCTGGTGACTAATGTTAAAACCATGAAAAAAAACCAGCACTGAAGATGAGTGATTTTGCAGTATGTGTGTGTTTTTCCAGAAGGCACTAATTTTTGAAAACAATGAAAAGGTCAACTGAGTTTTTTAGAGACTCTTCTAAGTATCAGTATAGATTCTGAGATACAGGCCTGGGAGATGGAGCTGTAGGAAAAACAACGTACAGAAAGGTACAGGCTATGATTATCGGATGGGATGAGGAGACCTGGAGTTGGAGGCCGAGCCAGTTAGAAGATTCCTATAGGATATTTCCCTTGTTTCTAAGATGTTGATTTAGCAACAGCAAATGATTTAACAGAAATCCTATCACATCAATAAATTTCTCCCCAAAACAACGCAGCCCAGTGCCATTTCATGGCAGATCCCAGTCACCTTCTTCATGTTGCTGGCTAGAAAATGAAACTTGCCTACAAAGAAAAGAAGCACACATAGTGCTTATTCTACATATGATATTTCTTTTTTTTTTTTTAATCCCTGTTTCTCAAAACATTGTATGTTCTGAATTTTAGATTAGTATTTATTAGAGTCTAGACAATTTAAGAGAGCATCCTTGGAAGTTAAAGTTTGTGCAAGTATAAGGAGCCTGGCAACACCAAAAAGCCAATAGTCTTTTATATCAGACATCTTTGTGTGATGGAGACATGGAAACAGTTTGTTTCTTTTTATGCTTTGTATGTTATTTCCTTGCATGTACTATGATAAAAGAGCTGTCTAAGCTTGTGAATTTAAGCACATACAAATCAGTACTCTGAAATTATTCATTATAAAAGAGAGAGGAAAAAAATCCAGGTGACATTTACCATAGTGTAATCCAGTATAGCAAATGAGCAATTAGAGCAAAACAAATAAAATACTTTAAAATAAATCCTAGTTCTTACATGGGTAAATACAATTAAGTTTCAATACTTAGTTAGCTGCCTACTTACCTTGATCTTCGAATCATAAAATCAGAAAATAATTAGAAATTAGAAAACCAAGCTAATCAGTTATTTCAGCACTCCACTTTCAATTAAGAAAGACAACAGCAACTAACTTTTACCTGTAACTTCAAAGCAGCATCCAAAATCCTGCTCTTTCTCTCCAGTGGACTGCAGCCTGTCTTTATTTAACCCACTCATCACTTTTCATAATGCCTCAATATGCACAGTACTAAAGCTCTTTGGTTTCCCCCTATACTAACCACTACACAGTCCCTTACAGGGCTTATAAAATGTCTGCTTTATCAGTAGAAAGCCTGTCTTTAATGTGAGACAAGCACACCCTGCCTACCTTGTAAGGCTCTGGGCACTGTTGCAATGAGAACTATCCCCAGAAACTGTTTTGCCTGTGTGTGGTTAGTTCTTGCCCTCCATTATTCAAGTGCTTAAAGTCAAGCTAGTGTTCACATGCCTTTTGGGATCAAGCAAGAGCATTCTGCACCTTACAGGATCATCACACAGAGTCAGACATGTGGCTAAATTTCAGTCAATAGCTCCTATTGACTTCATTACAGCCAAACCATAGTTCTGAATACAGATGTTTTACCAGAACTTTGAAGACAATTTTATTATTCACATGTCCTCAGGATATGAACTATAAAAAGAAGTGATGTGACTTGGGATATTTGTGGTACCAGTACATTTCTGCTTCACACTTCACAGACAACAGCACATCTATGACTAAAGTGGAATGCATTATTTCTCACATATTTGGACTCAGTAGCAAAGTCAGAAGTAAATGTAACAAGGACAAAAAATTTTTGAACATGGCTATACTCTAAATTGCCTTGTAAAAGGACATTTCATTTCAAGATGTTCATTTCATGAAGGGATTGTGTTATAACATGTTGGTTGGGATCTGAAGCAACTAGTCAATATTGATGTCCATATTATAGCTATTAAAATTAAAACAGATATTCATAAATTCAGCAGTGAAATTAATTTCTAGAAAAACTGCTGGGTAAAAATGTTAATTAACCTTGTTTGCTTGTTTTCTTTCCTAGTGTTTTTTTAATCATTTACTTTGCATGGGCTGTCACATGAATTCAATCAATTAGGTACAACGCAGTATTCTAATTAGTGAGACCACCGGAAAATGTCATTACATCCTTTTAGAACACTTCCTGTTTTCTTCAGTCACAGGGGTCAACATCTATGTCAGAAGTAACAGAATAAGTGAAGTATAAATTCCACATGAAAAAAAAACTTCCCCCAAGCAAACAAAACCAGTAGGAACTGGGGCTCTGTAGTCAAAGGGCAAAATGCATTACAGGCACGAACTTCTGGTGAGAGGACAAATACTGAGTTAAAATACTACATGTAAACTGAACAGTGGGCTGAATTCGACTGATGGGATTCTTTTTTCCTGGGTTTCTCTTCCTCTACAATCAGCATTCACAGCACAGGATACTTTGGATGTTCCTAAGCACCTGAACAAACACAATATTAAGCTACTCTTTAAAAATACATTTTCCTAACCTCCTTACTTAATTAAAACTATTCACAAATGAACAAGATTTAATGACAAAAAAAGTCAACTCTTATTATCTGACCACCTATGGAATTCCAGCTCATACATTCGCTCCAGATCCAACTGCACTGTGTCCAGTAAGATGTATTTCAAATAAAATGGTTCTAGAATATCTGCAGCTAATTTTGATTAGACAACATCAAAAGTTTGAACTTTCCTCAGTCATTTATCTCAGTGGTTAATCACCGACATGAGTAAAAACATTGGTCCTTTTTCTAATTGGAATTTGTTGGCTTACCAGCAATAAGTGTTTGTTTTGCACTTAACCATTAGGATGCAAAGCCCTGTAGTTCCCATTGGCTTTCTTTGCTTGGAGGAAATGAAACATGTTTGATAAATCAAGCTGTATCTCCTTTTGAAAAACCAGACAGATTAAGCTGTTTTAGATTCCTGCTATTAAGCACTTTTTCAGCCCTCAAAGCATTCAGTTTTATCCCTATCTCTTTTCAATATTTTAATATTGATTTTTAAAAGTTGACAAGAAAACCGAACAAATACCAAAATTAAAATTAATAATCCTTCGATTGAGGTGAAGTTCCTACTTTCTCAAGGATGACATTAGCTTTTGGGTTGGGAATTTTTTAATGTAGTTCCTCTATAATTGTAAAGTGTATTTAGGACTTCTTTCAAGGACACAATTTTCCTATGTAAGCTGCACACGTGCTTTATTCCTGTATTTATGGTTGACATTTGACTGTATTGGAATGCATTTTTCTAGACTGGGCCTAGCTTACCAAGAGATTTGAATCTTCACTTTTCTCCCCAATGATTGCTCTTTCATAAAATCTGCATGTCTTTTCAGCAATTATGTTTATATATCGTTGATGAAGACAGTGAGGCATTAGACCCTTTGTCAAACTCTGCGCATAATCTTATTTTATGGTCACCTTTTACTTGCTGAGATCTGTGTGCTGACTTTAAATTTATGAGACATCTGTTTTTCTGACATTGCACAGTGCTTTTTTAATAAAAATATTCTGTGATACTGATTCAGTGCCTTAACAGAAATCTAAGCTACTTCATCTGCATCTTCAATCTGTAGCTACCAAGTTTGCATTTTCATCAGGGAATAAAATCAGGTTTGTTTGAGAAGACCTTCTTATCATAGCATCACACTGATGCTATTTAATTTAATTTAATTAAAATTTTTTGTCAGCTGAAGTCTGCATCACCATCTTATTATTTTTCTGGGGATTGCTGTCTTGGTAGCCAGAGCTGTCTGGCATAGCTCATTTGTCTTTGTGTTTGGATTTTTGGCATAACTCAACACTGTCCATTTTTGGCCATTCTGTAATATATCGAAATCAATATTTGTTGACTCACTCAACTTCACAGCATCAGTTTTGCACATTACTGTCTCAATGCCACTTTTAGTACATCCTTATCCTACCCTTTTTTCAGGATGTCAATACCGAATTATACTATTGAGGCATGGTTAGGGGCACACATTTAATAGAGTATTGTTTATATCTTTCTGAGTTTGGTGACAAATCCATAAGGAACTCCTGGAAAACCTTCCTGTCATTGCAATCTCATTTGCAGGTTGGCACTGCGTGGGAAGGGAAGGAATTCTGGCTCTAGGTGACACACACTGGCACTGTGTCAGTATGCTCAGACTGAGCTGTCAGATGTTGGCGTCCTGGTCAAACTTGACAGTGAACAAAGAATGGTTTGAGGTGTGCAGGTATCCACCTGAAAGAGGAGGGCTAAGCCTACTGAACAGGGATCGCAGTGACACCTGAGGGCCAGAGCTGTAGCACCTTGAGGGTGGAAGGCAACAAGAAAGGACTAAGTGACACCCAGTCTGCCAGGGCTGCTGCCTGGCTCATTCCCCCTTCTCAAAATCTTCAACACTTCTGTTCCAGTGGAGCAACTGTCCCAGCTCAGCACCTCGCTTCATATAGCTGATAGCTGTAGGGTATTTAATCTGATCCTGAACGGGTTTATCCTCCCGGGAAATATGGCCTGGCAAATAAGGGCATCCTCCAAAAAAATGCTGTCAGCCCACTACTGTAACCCTTTCTGAATAGCTCAATGGGAGTGGATTTTTACTTTCCAGTCTCTCAAATAATCCTACAGTTTTCCAGGAAATACAGCATTTCTTAACAGTATTACCAAAATTCAATTTCACATACTTTCTGTTTTGGCAAGAGACCGAGATTTACTTGCGGAGCTTGCAGTCAGAGAAATACAGTCTCCTTAGGAGGACCACCAGCTTCAATACCCAGCACGAACTTCTACATGTCAAATTTCCATTTGCTAAAGCCTCTCCTTAAGCCCATGTGGGTAAGAAAGGCTTAAAAATAAGCTTGAAAGTTTTCTCGCTTCCTGACAATTAATTGCAAATTTATCTTTTATATTACTCTCCACCTAGGAAAAGATATTCAATGTTCAATGGAGCCTGGCCAAACATTTTAAGAGAGTGTGTATGAACAATTATTCAGATTTCCAATAGCTGTCATTTCAGCAACATTCATGTCTGGTTCTTATTGCTGTTTGCCAGGATGAGTTTTGTTTGAATAAATGTTTGGAAAATTACTAGCTTGTACAAACCCATCTGTGTCCACAGATGAATAAGGATGAAAGTTGCTTGTGAAACAACTGCATTTAAGAAAATGAAGATTTGTTCCTCAAACATTTTGCAAAGAGAAACAAGTGTTAAATTCACTGCAGAGCTTGTATGGGAAGAACTAGATTCAGCCTTCTTTCAGTTGGAAGGAACAAATTATAAATCTGAATGTCCTCTAATATCTATGCAAATCCAACAAACACAGTTTGTTTTCGCACAATTTTAGACTACTATCAATTACCTATGGCATACACCTAGCTGTGGGACACACAACCCCTGTGGATTTTTATGGCTTTCTGAGGAACGTCAGCAGAATAACCTGAAAAGACAACATCTGATGGCCATGCTGAGCCTTATTCAGGATCCATTGGACTCAACAGAGAGCCACCAATTAACTTTAATGAGCATTGGTTCAGAAGCCTTACAGCTACACTTGCTCTCTGCACCAGCGTGGGACGTGATCTTCTCTGCTTTTTCTATCAGAACTGCCAAATGCCCATGCTTATGACATTACTGTCAAATTTCCAAGGGACTTATAAATCATTGATGGCTGTTAATATAATTCAAGTATCATTTAAGAAATTCATTCATTTATAAAAGCATTCAAGAGAGATTATTAATGAAAATTTTTGAAACAAAGGACCACGACACTACAGAACAAACAATATGACTTTTCCATAAAATGAAATATCTGTCCCATTGGTTTTTGATAGACACGAGCCACTTAGGCAGTGGCTCAGCAGAAGAAGAAAAGAAAGGTTGTGATGCACAATACTTTTCATTAAAAAGCACCCCACATGTCACAAACACTAAGACACTCTAGCTCTGTATGTAGCACTGCCAGACTGCAGGTTAGATAATGGAAAATGAAGGCAAATCTTGCATACTGTGCATTGATTTCTTTTTCATGTGTTTCATGTGTTATTCATTTGCTCATTGAACTCACAAAGGAAACAACTCTTTATTTAATCTTAAGCCATACATAATTTTTTAAGACATCCAAAAAAGACATTTTTTTTAAGTATCCAAAAAGTAGTCTGCAATTGTGACTGTACTTTAGTGACATTTGGATGGAAAAAAGCTGCAAGTGAAATAAAAAATCAGTAAAAGTAATATTTAATTTAAACCAAAATAAATTATACAAAAATGAGAAGGCTAATTTCAAGGACATTAAAAGGAGTAGCCAAAAGAGTGAAATACTAATAAATCACATGGAGACTAGTCGGAAATATATGAGAGGCTGAGAGCCAAAGTTCCAAAAGGATCAAAAAAGCTGGCATAGTAAAGCAGGAAAGTAAATTTCATAATGCTATTAAAACAAAAAAAAAATTCAAAATAAATAAAAAAAAACCAAATACTTTGAAAAGTCTAAGTTGTGTCCTAATGAGGGAAAGAGGACAGAGTATACCTTGACAACTGAAATACAAAACCACCAAAAAAACCAAGATGAAACAATACTGAGACATCAAGGCATAGAGTCTAATAGCCACCATTCTTCAAATATTCAAGAAATGGGAAACTTGCCTGATATTCAATGATTACCAATTATATAAAGAGAGCACTCAGGGAAGATAAAACCACAACAGAAAAGTTAAATTAATTCTCTCAGTCTGCACTGCCCACAAAGGCGGACAGAACAGCTCTCACACAAAGGTCATTCCTTATGTAGGATAGAAATGAACCATTGTCTCAGAGTGTCAGTAGAATGTACTTTAGAAAAAATCCAGATCCATAAGGTGGACTTCAACAAATTGCCAATACCAGCTAATTTTCCACTGTGGCATGTTAACACCAGTTAAAGGGGCCTTAGCACAAAAACAAGCAGTAAAGTGGAAAAAGCAATTTTATATTTTCGCATATCAGTTTTCATTTTTAACTGAATTTATAGAGAGTAGAGAGGTATAGAGGGTAATCCAGTGAACAGCAGACATGATATTTCTGCAGACTTTAGATGTTTCTTCTCAAAGCTAATTGGTAGGAACAACAACAAAATAGTGTTAAGGTACAAATAAATAAATATGCCATATCAGGGAAAAACCATAACTTTTCAGGAAAAAAACCCAACACATACCTCATAAGCTAATTAGACTTCTATTTTAGAGTACATAACCATATGAATAATACAATCACTATAGAGCACTTAGGATTTAAGAAAGCTTTTGATGAGGTCTCTGATTAAAGTCTCTGACAGAAATAGAGATAACATGTGATACAACAGAAGGTCCTGGAGTAATAATTGGCTAACAGATAGGAACCAAAGTGTAGGAAATAAATTATGTGTTAATAAATTATGGGTAACACACGCAAGGATAACCCAGTGTCTAATGGCCTCTGAAGTAAGCCTTACCATTTAAGAATAATGTTCTGTGGGAATTTTAAGGTATTTTCTGAGAACATCCATTCAATGCATGGTGGTAATTAAAAAGGTAATGGACAACTGGAAGTTTATCAGGAAAGGTTTGAGAGCAATACTGGAATTGTTATCTCACAAGGGAGTTTGACCATGGTGTACCCCCACCCTGAACACGGAATATGGCTCAGCTTCCTCACATTTCATATTGGGATTGGACATACAGAATAATGGTCAAGATTAAAAAAATATTAGTGTTTTTTTATGAATGTCTGAAGGTATTGCAATTATCAAAGAATAGTTTTAAGTAAATAACAGGAAACACTTGTTCACACAAGATACAATTAAATTATAAAATTGAGGGAGAACTTTTTTACTGTGAGGGTTACTGAGCACTGGAACAGGCAGGTCAGAGATTGTGGAATCTCCTCCCCAGGAGATATTCAAAAGCCATCTGGACAAAATCCTGATCCATGTGCTTTAGTGGACCCTGCTTGAGGAGGGAGGCTGGACAAGATGACCTCCAGTGGTCTGTTTCAACTTTAACCATTCTGTGATTCTGTAGAGACTAAAGTATAGATGATACAAAGTGGGATTAGACAAACTCCTAAAGGAAACCTTCATTGGTGGCTGGTAGCCCTAGGACTTGGGAAGTTGCTACAGAATGGAACTGTGGAGATACACTCTGTCCTGCTCTTGTTTCTTTTTATATTCAGCCTCTCTCTCAAAAGCAACTTTCTGCTGGCAAACCAGATCTAGAAATTGGTCTTTAAGATGTACATTAATAGTAATAATGGTAATAAATAGCGTTTGAGAAAACACTACTGGAAAATTATACACCAAACCTGAGCTGGCTACCCGCTGGATGTCATGTATCCCTTCTCTCCAAACATCTCTGGTGATAACCCTTAGCATTCCTTAGATACCCACGGCTGAAAGGAGAGTTTCTTTAGGTGCAATCATGTCAAATCAGTTCCTGGGCCTCCAGTTCAGACTGCAGGCAAAAGTGTTAATTACTGCCATCTGTGACAGTGGCTTATGCAGCAAGCACACCTGCCACCCAGAAGATAAACTGAAATCCCTGCATTGCTTCACGTGGGTCAGTGAGCACCAGTTAGTAATGGCTTTGATCAGCATTTCTTTGTGCTGCATGTGGCAGGTGCAACATTTCTGGTCTCTCACTACAGCTACCAGTTCACTGATGCATCAGACCCCTAAAGAATCTTTCTCAGTGGGTGACACTACTTCTAGTTATGTGATTTTACTCTACATGGGTTTTTGTTTTCTGTCTGAGAAACCTCAGTGCAAGCACCTTCATGTTACGAACCATAGGTTCAAAAGCATATTTTAGAGTGAAAATCTATATTTTCACATAGATTTTTGAGAAAGAAAAGCTAATTTAACAATTTTAAAAGTCTTCAGTGAGACAAGAAACCTGCAGGAGTTAACAAGGATTGTGGGACATAAAAATCTGATACCAAGGACATAATGTAGAAAAAAATAAAAGTGAAGTACAAATCAACCCATGGTGCTGACTGATAAATAAGGAACTCCTGCAGTATTGCTGAGAAGGCAGGCACAGGAGTTCGATGAGCTTTTTGAGCTGACTTAACTCACGCAGCTGCCAGTTGTGTAGTTGAAAAGCTATACTATTTGTGAATTTAGGAGTCATGCAAAGCAATATATTTTCAAGAAGGAATTTCTCTTGATCTCTACAGAATTTGTCACCAACCATAATTTTTTCAATGTTAATATATGTAAATTATTCTCCCAGCACCTTCTAATTAATACAATTAATGCATCCAATGAAGGGATACTTGTTTTGAAACTAATTTCTCTTCTTGGGACATATGCCTCTCCTTTTTTTCCCATCACAAAGCCTCTAAAGATGGTTAGCAAAGATAGTTAACCGCAGAACAAAGAGATTGAAATTTGCATTTATGTACATACATCTCAGCACAATTCATACCACTACATGAACTTAACCTTTAAGTGCATTTTTATAATTGTTGGTATCTATATAAATATTTGTACACTCCAAAATTTCAAACATTTGAACTGGAATTCCTTATCTCTGTTGCCTTATTCTTTATCTCTGTTTGATAAAATTATAAAAATAATTTTATCAAAAAGTATTTATCACTGACCGGCACCATACTTTTAGCAATAGAACATCACTAGAAACACCTTCTGAGAAATTAAACACTATTGTATGGAAATCATTCCTTTGAGCTATTTGATCAATAAACTCCACTTATCTTTAAACAGAAGTATTATCTTCTGGCATATCTAAACCCACTTTAGTGGGTTCTACTGAATGAACTTATTTTTTGTGAATTTTGGAATAAAATGCAGGACTCTCTCCATTCCATGCTCTTTCCAACATATATTACCATGTTTATGAGCTTTCTGTATGATGGATAATGTGCAGCAGTCAGATTATCAACAATCATTGTCAAGATAATATAGTTACCATCTACTTTGATCTAAAAGTCTTTACAGTTGTGCCATCTGCTTTGTCATAGTTAATTTTAAGACTTATACTCAAGAGAAAGGAACAGCCTGGCAATACAAATCTGACAAAATTTAATCAAGACGAGAAACATCTCACTGTTCTCTAAAATTAATTTCTAAACAGTCCAAATTTGGTACAATTAACTTAATCGTTCCATTTCCAAAGTTGCTTTCAAAAAGTCTGCATGTTAATCTTGTAAATTTTGTTTATAAAGGGATATTCGTACACTTAAGTGTAAGCATGGTCCATAAATTGCAAACAGCACTCAAACGGATCTATTCTGCACATTTGGGTTTTCACAGAATCAAAAATGTCACATACATTTTATAAGGCTAACAGGTAGGCAATGATTTAAATGAAAAGCCAAGCACAGGCACTTAGTATTTCTATTTGCTTATCCAGGAGTGGTGTACTTAGAAGATGAGATGATAAAAGGACTACTTACACCATCATCTCTTCTGCTCCTTATATAACAGGAATAACTAAAAGTGAGGGATTTGGTGGAAACTTCATGCTGATCACTAGCCAGGGTGCAGGTGTCTTGTGGGTTTTGGAAATCAGTGTATCCTACAACAATCTCATAACCATTCTGCATTTTCTGGTGACAACCCCGTTAATTTCTGTGTCTTCAGCATGAAAGCAGCACGGCAGTGGTGCTCTCTATCTCTTGCCTTGTTCTGGAGGCAGCCCAGGGCTCTTCTCCAGGCAAGGAAGAAAGTGTCCCCTGTAATTCTTCACAGTGTTTCCAAATCACCAGCGGCTGTCTGGTCTAAGTTGAGAACAATTTCTGACTCCAAGGTTATCTTGCTAAATACCAGAATATCTCACTTGGAAAGTTACTCTTACCAAGTGTAGTTCCTTCTGCTCTTATCATACCCAGGATTGTGCCCAATTGAGCTCATGTGCTTTTTAAAGCCTTTGATTTCCATAGGAAGTTTTGGCCCAGAGTAAAGCACCAACCTGTGGGCGTTTCAAGATAAGAACGACTTTCAAGCCTAAGAGCTGAGATGTAGACACACCAAGAACTCCAACAACTTTGAAGAAAACTTAAAAAAATAATAGCCTTGATAATTCTTTGCAACTGCAATTCAGTCACAGCCTTCCACTGGCAGATGCACCCATTTCTTACAGCATTTAATGACTGTTGCACACTCTGGAAAAAATTCATTCTCATGATGTGCAACTAAGCTCAACTGAGACACGTAGTAAAATAACCAAACACAGTAACTCCTCTCTTCCTTCTTTAATGTGGGGTTTTATGTGTCAATTTTAACCTAAAAAGAGCAACGTGGACCTCTGAAAACAGATTTTATTCACTAACTCAGAAGTTTTTACCCAAGTGCAGTGTTTATACTTCTTAATAAACCACTGTGTGAAAAACCCCAACAGGTCTGGCACACCTCCATGCAGCTTTATGTACTAGAGTGTAGAGACTGAGTGCAGTTAAAAGTCATCATCACTAATTAATTAGCATATTGATACATGAAGAATAAACTTCCATGTCAAATGCAAAATATTTAAAGACATCACCCTAAATGGATGTTCTTTCTGTTCATTCTCATGGCCTGCATAGGCTTCATGTCGAGAAACTTGGGCAACAAATTGTGTTGGTATTTATTTCTGATTATCATTGAAGCTATAATTTTGTACCCAGGTATTTGGGCATTCAATCAACTTCGCTTGGGCTACAGGAGTAGAGGAAGGGTAAACAGAGGAGTTGGATGGTTCAGGCTGGGAAAGGGCTCATCTCTCTGGGCTGTTTCCATGACTCTGCCCCGGGCCAGTGAGGACTGAGGAATGTGGCTCGCTGACACAGGCGGTCACTCAGCTCAGTGGTCTCATTGCATCCCCTTGTGGCTGGGCGCCTACAAGAGCTGAGCATTGTCCATCCCCATGAGAACCAGAGGTCAGGCAGCAGCTAAGCAGCTTTTCTGCTCTGGAGAGGGGGCCAAACTGGATCTGGAGCACCTGGAAGGGGGAGGGATTAACTTCTTCACAGTGTCAACCTGTGTATTTCCTAGAAACATGCCCCTTCCTCACAGCCCCCGCTGAAGAGATTCTCCAACCAGAGATACCCTGGAAGTCCTCCCAGCACATTTTGCAGCCCACCATAAAAACAGTGTAGAGGCCTATGAGTAATTGAGGAGGAGGAATGTTTCTGACTACACTTTATCCCCGTATTTCCAAACATAGCATGGATGCAGCAGCTCTGCTCACATAGACTATTATTCAGAGTGGTTTTGTGTAGTCTGAGAAGAATGATTTCACCTTTAACAATACAGTGGATGCTTGGGATTTGAAACAACAGAAATGCAACCATTTACACTAATTTTCATGAATACTAATTTCATTTTAAATAGAAGGAGAAAAAAAATACTTGGAATCTACCCAACAGCAATTGGGTGGGGGTCAATATCTTGTCTTTCTGGAAAGAAATGCAAAAGTTGAAGCTTTTCATATATTTTCAGTAACATTTTGGGCTTGAATTTAACAATAAAGGAATGGCAGACACAGATTGATAATAAAAAAGTAAATCTCTATCTCAAGCTGCATGATCTGCAAAATCCTTGTGACCTTTCCTAAGAGTAGAGTGTTGCCTTGTGGGCTACCCCTATTTTCAGAAGTATAACTTCAAAGTCTAAAAATATATTGCAACAATTATTTTCATCAGCCAGTAACATGCATAAAAATACGTATCTAATTAAAATTTTTCACAAGCAATGACTGAAGTTACTACTTATAATGATCTTTTTTAAATGAACCTTCAGAAGGTGGTGTCTTTTCCAAAAGAGGTAAGGCTCATCAATGTTAGTGGGACAGAGAGGCAGACAGACCCTTGAGGCAACTCCTCAGGCACAGTGAGTTAGCAGAGCTCCCCAGAGTGCCTTGAAGGGAGAGATGGTTATTCACATCAACAAAGAATTTACCCCTTTCATGTTTATTTGTCATCCTGGCCTTCCACAGGATCTAATCATATCTGTCAACAATAGAGAATCCTAATAGCTCGTATTTGAGTCTTGCTAGCAGCTCATTTTCTCATCTCAACAAGGCATAAATGAACTGCAAATGTCAGGTCATTGCTTCATGCTCTCACTTCTGCCCCAACCCCCTTGAATTACAGCACTTTCTGGTTTTGGTGTCCAGATCAATCCAATTCCCTTCTGAATGTTGTAAATATGGAACCCTTCCTGGAGATTCTTTTATTTATTCATCACAATATATGTTCTTACCTCATTTTACTTAGTCATCTCTGTGAGAATGAAAGGTGGAGTCAGCTCAGTAACCAGAGGGAATCATAAATCAAATACATACAAGAGATAGGCTCAGAAAGGCAGAATAGTTGCAAAGCTATAGCAATAACATGGTCAGATTTGCAATTTTATACCTAAAAATCTCATTTTGAGGACCACGACTGGGCTGCAGAAATACCACAATAATATATTACAAGAGTTTGTTTTCTATCAAGTGCAATTATTTCTGCAATTTACATTGGTCCATCTAGCCTGGATATAAACAAGTTTCTCCTTTTTAAAATAGCCTTACTATTGCTATTTTTCTTTTGATATTTAAAATTAAGAAGACCCGTTGACTATGAACATATTGAGCAGAGCAATAGTTGTGACTATTGCTCAAGATGAATGCAAGCACACTCGCTCAGGCTTGCTGACAGGTCAGCCATTTCCCACGGGACCTGGCTTTGCAGGGGCTACCCGGACAGGGGAGGGATTTTCAGGTTTCTTTCCTCTCTGTTCGCAGACGTAGGAAATCAGTTCACACTCAGCAAAGCCAGCAGCTAATCCTGGAGTCCCTGCCGAGCCCTGATTCCGTTTTGCCGAACTCCCCGCGGCGGTAGCGACCAAGTGCGTCCATCCCGCGGACTCACCAGCCCCACGGAGCTGCCTCGGCCCAGCCGGAGGGGAGCGGCTGCCCGCCCCACATCCAGCTGCTCACATCTGTTATCTTTTATTTGGTTCAACGCCAACCACTCTGTGTGCGAGTGGGGACGGGGCCGGGACGGCTGGGGAGATGCCCCATCCTTTGCGGGGCTTCCTGCGCCGCCGAGCCCCGCTCTCGCCGCCCGCAGCCGTGGGGGCTCCTCCGCATCTCCGGCATCCCCGCACCCCCCGCTTCTCCCCGTTCACCTCCCGGTCTCCGCGGGCGGCAGCGGCCGGCTCAGCCCCGTGCAGGAGCCGCGCCTCCGGCCAGGGGTCCCGGCGGGTGCCCCGGCACAGGCGCATCCTTGCGGAGCCGCCGCGGAGGGCGCCGCGCCCCGGGGAGGTGCAGGCTGCCCCATACCCACCTTCCGTGTGGACGGCGGAGACGTAGGTCCAGTTGTAACGCTTGACGATGTCAAGCATGGCCCTGGCTTGCAGCGTGTCAGAGGGGACCACCCTGAGGAAGTACTTGTACAGCGTTTTGTCGCTCAGGTCGATGCTGGTGGCGGAGTAAGCGATCTGGGGGATGTCGAAGAGCTGGAGCAGATTTTGGACTTGGATAGCAACTGAGCTGGAGCCGGGGCCGATGACCCCCGCGATGGGCTTTTTCACTCTGGTCTGGGGCTGGGTCTGCGAGTCGGAAATGCAGCGGGTGCCTCCCTCCCTGTCGTCCCTGATGGAGATGAGAGAGTCCCGTATGAACTCGATGCTCTGCTCAAGGGCCACGGAGGAGTGCCAGCAGGAGTCTCTGATCTCGCTGCCCAGGGTGATGTTAGGTAGCAGGACCGGGTCTGCGTTAATTTTATCCAAAGTGTGAAACATGGCTTCGACTCGCTGGATGCCGTATTGCTCCCGGATTTCCCCACACTTCCTCTCGGGCACTTTCTCAGCTGGCGGCTGGTGATGGACAGAGAAGAGGGCCCCGATGATGACATCCCCGTCCATCCGAGCCACCGACCGCTGCGAGGAGGCTGCAGAGAGAAGAACCTTCCGACCACCACTCCTGGGCAGCACGTCCATCTCCAGGAGCAGAGCAGGGAAAAAGACCAGCAGCACGCCAATCATTTTGTTGCACGATGTCATCCAGACCCAGGTTACGAATTTCATGGGCTCCTCTTGCCTGCACATGGTTTAAGGACATGAAGGTTATGGCATCTGCTTCTCCCCGACGACGGCCAAGTTGCTCCAAATACCATCACAGCGAAGCCTCACAGCATCAGCCTCGAAGGTGCCAAGACAGCCGTCATCCTAGTGACTTTTAACCTGGTGGCACAGAAATAGGGGGTAAAACGGGCTAACTGGGAAATTGATGTCAAACCTGAGCTCGATAAAGCAACCCCGCACAGCTAGAGACGGCTGCTTTCACAAATGCACAGGGCAATTTGCTTCGATAAGCCTCTCAACAAGAAGTTTCAAGAGGGATTAAAACATGTATTTATTTGCCTTGATTTACGATCACGCATACTCACATATGTTGAGCTTCTACAATCTTTTTGGCGTCTGCTTTTCAAGACAAGGTGGCTATTTCCCGCACCTCCAGCCAGTGCACACACCCCCTCTGCCCCCGGGAAGTTTTAAAAGTTTCAGAAGGCAGGCAGCTCGTCGGAGAAGAACCCTAGCCCGGCCCCAACGGCCCCAGCCCTGAAAGCAGAGTGACAAGTGCTTCTCCCTTTGCGTTCTGACTACCTGAAGGCATCTTTCTCAGTTTAGAAATTTCCCTTCTCCATCCATAACGTGGGTGCAAAGAGAAAGAGAGCAGCCTGCCCTGCCAGCCACGGGAAATGTCATTTAAAGGTCAGAGAAGAGAAGAAGAAAGGAACCACTCTGCAGTTTAGATTAACTTTTCCTTGCGTAGGGGGCAAAACTGTAATTCAATCAGGGACACACACATGAAAGCAGGGGGAAATACATATTAGTTACTAAGGCAACCGCGGGCAAAGCCCTGATGTGCCTTACCGGCACGCCTGCCGAGCAGACAGGCTTCGGGCTGGGTGCGGCGGCGAGCCCGGCGACAGGGCTTGGCGGCTTGAAACGCCGCGCTGGGAGGGAAGATGCCACAGCAGATCCCGGGTCCCTGTTGCACGACGAGCCGTCAGCACCAGAGACAGCGCCCGGCAGTCGGGGCAGCTGCCGGACCGCCGTCCCCAGCCCCGCCGCCCCCTCCGGCCGCTCTGTCCCTGTCCCGTTGTCCCCTGCCCGCAGCCTCCCGTCTCGCTGTCCCGGCACCCCGCTGCCTCGCTGCTCCAGTGTCCCGCTGTCCCGGCCCGGCCCCCGCCGGCTCGGCCGCCCGCCAGCACTGCGGGGCTGTTCCCCAAAACTTCTGCCCCCCGCCAGGCGCTGCCGCCGCGGTGTCCCCGCATGCACAGGCAGTGTGGCTCACACGCACACGCACTGCTCGCACACACTCTCACACACGCACACACCTCCCGGGGCTCCGAGACCGCCGCGGCACGCACCGCCCCGGGCTGCCCGCCGCTCCCGTCCCTCCCCGCCGGCGGGCAGCGGTGCCGGGCAGGGGCCGGCGGGGCTGCGCGTCCACCGAGCGGCGCGGGGGGCTGGACACGGTCCCGGGGAAGGCGGTGCTCCGAGGGGAGCCGCCGTCCTGGCTGCGTGTCCGCACCCGCAGGCGGGCAGAGCCGCCCCAAGCAGGCTCCCGCGGGCAGCCCCGCAGCGCGTCTCCCCAGTGCCATCTGCCTGCCCCGCTGCCCCGCGGGCAGTCCCACGGCCGAGCCCCGCGGTCCGCTCGGAGGGTCACCCCTGAGACGTACCTGGCCGGGTGAGGCAGTGGCTCCCTGCCTGTCGGGAGCGGGCATTGGCGGCTCTCCGGCCGCCCCGAGCTGGCGCGCTGGCGGCGGGGCGACGGCTGTGGGCTGGGCGCGGGTGCCCTCTGTCTTCAGCACCGCTCCACCGCAAGGAAAAAAACAGGTCATCCCGGGCTCATCCATTATCTCATACAAAAGGATCAGTCATTTTCTCCCCCTCCTTAATTTCTTCGGCTATTTTCCTGTAAACGAGTAAAGAAACATCACCCGGAGCACGCTGCGGCTGCAAGGGAGGTGTTGGCTCTCACCTTCCGCGGCTCTTAATTCATTATCTTCCTGCCTCAATTAGCAAGAGCGAGAGTTAAAGCAAGAGGCTGCTGCTCGAAGGGGACCCAGACTACGCTCGGGAGACCCGAGACAATGAAATGTGCCGGCCTGCCTCACAGACAGGGCTTTGCTATTAAAATAAATATTTATATTTGGGGGAGAAAAATACACTGTAACAAGATAAATCACCTGTAAGGATAAAGGCATAAAGGCATTGAGATTGCAGTTTTCAGGTCAAGATGAACCTAAATGAAGCACGTGAGAGGCATGCCAGATTAAAATAATACCAGATTGAATAACCATAATTCAGACGACCTGCTTGCATCCCTAACACAGGTCTCGGGTGTTTTACTTGACTGTATGAAAGTTAAAGTTAGATTACCTCCCCGCTGGGAACTCTATAGATATTTGCCCTACTTTTGAAAGAAAGAGGCAAGGACAAACATTTAACTATTGCTCATTCAGAGACGAGTTTGCAGTGAGTGCTGCCTCAGGGGTGTCTTCTCCTTGTGTCAATATCTGTGCTTTTTTTTACTGTCCCACAGCTGGTTATTATTAATCTGCACCGTGTTTATCCATGAGCCATGTTTATTATGGAGGACCTAGCCCAGGGGGTTGCTGATGCCCCCCTTCTCTGCAGATAATGTTTCTCAAAGAGGGAACCAGGGTCAGAGGGGCTGCCTGTCCTCTGCCTGTGGGCATGAAACTTCCCCAGGGCCAGCCTAGGGCAGTGCTGCCAGGACCAGATCTGGAGAGATATTCAGATGTGCACAAAAAGGGGGAACAAAATCCTACTCTCCTACGTTCTTGTGGTTAAACTTCAGTTTCTGCCCTTGACACAATGAACCTGCAACATGCCAGCTAATTATTCCAATGGCTAAGTTTTGGTTTGCCTCTCTGGCTTTGGCAGGGGAAGCACTTGCAAATGTTCCCATTGATTCTTTCCAACATATAGCACCCTGTAGCCTTTGTCCCCTCTAACCTGGGACTCACAAATACAGCTTGTCTTTATGCTGAGGCTCATGCACAGCTGACACACAGAGCTGTTCTCCCTCCCGTGATGGTCTGCATTTTGCTGAGATTGGAAAGCAGGTCACTGGGTCCTGATGCCCAGCCATGGCTGCAAGTGCTGCCTCTCCAGCTTCTGCAACAGTAGGTGGAAAGTGGCACAAGTCTGGGGCTCATATGGAGACACCTGTGACACCAAGAGGCTCTAATAAAGGCTACAGAAAGACAGCACTGGGACTGCAGTGGCTTCAATCTTTCATGACTGCCATGGGAGAAACACAGCATTTCCCCATCAGGAATTAGCACTGCTGTCTTTGTCCCACCAAAAAGGCCACAGTCATCCCACCACATCCCACCACATTTTGTCCCTGGCTCCAACACATCCTGATCCTGCTGTGGCCCACGGATCAAACATTTCTCCCCTCAGAAACAGCCCATGTCCCCAGTCCTACCACCTTCACAAATTTCTTAGCATACAGTATCTTTATCACCTGGTAACCATCCTCGAAGCACTACACAGGACTGAATTTTTTGCAGATATGAGTTGCCATCAAGCAGGGAATCAGGGCAAAAGCAGAGCAGGGCTCGAGCTGGCTTGTAAGCAGTGGTTGGTTTCCAAGGGGAATTGCCTGATGTTGAGTATTTTTTCTTTGTGAAATGAAGGACAAGTGAACAATTCTCATACTCCCATGTTACACAATTTAAAAATCACTTCAAAGGTGATCAAAATATTCTGTTTTGATGGCATCCAAACTGTTTTGCTCTGTTTTCTTTTTAAACATTTTATACAACATGGAAGAGATTTACTTCAGATAAAATAATTAACATAAAATGGAAGCTATGTTCCAGTATTTCTTCCCAAAAAATTTCCTTTTTCTACTCCTATTTCATCAAAACTACCTCTTCCAACAGAAGATTTTCTCCTGGAAAAGTTCTAGTCAGCACTTATGAGAAAGGACAGTGTATTGAAGAAAATGGTTTGAAAGGGGCTTTTTTGGAGTAGCAATGGCTGAAGCCTGGAAACCTGGTTAGTTGCAATCTCACTTTTGGTTTCCCAAATGCAGCTACTCCCTCCTCTACTTCCTACCAAGAGAGACAAGTCAGATTGTCTGTCTAGTTGTGCAGACTCTCCAGCTAAGTTATGGGGAGATTTAAAGCTGTTCTGCAAGGATCAATGCTGCTAAAGGTATACAGTTTTATTCTGCCTTGGAAACAAGTAGCAAGTGTGTGTGTTCCTGTCTAAAGTGAGTTGAAACATATACCAGCTATTTGATAAATTGTTTACAGTCCCATTTATTCCTCTCACTCAGCTGCTTTCCTTTCATGATAGCCACCTGCTATACATCAACAGTGTGCATGCAAAACACCCATAGGTAGCCCACTGTTGCAGATACTGAATTGCTTGTTTGTGAACAAAGATTTAGAATCATCATCATCATCATCATCTAGTAAGCTCGTTCAGATAAAAAAGGGATTTAATCTTACTAATATATTCAAAATATTTTCTCCTTTTCTCTTAGCAAAGTAAACATTTCTCATAGGCTTTCGATTAAAACATATGCCAGATATAACATTGTTTTCACGTCCTTTCATGTATTTAAGATTTCAGGTCACCCAATCTGTAAGAAACAAAGAAACAGCACTTTTAACTGTTTTGATTGCTTACACTCATTTGCTGCAACTGCTAAGAAATGAACATTAACAGATCGATGTCTGTATACATGGAGCTTTGTAAAGGACTGATTGCTCAGTTGTTCCTTGTACTAGTAGATCCATTAAAATTAAATAGGATTAACCCATGAAATTTAGGCCTTGCTTCTGAGATATTTAGAAAGCAGCAATAGCTTCTACATAAACCTATGACTATATGGGGTTACTCTCCTCTTTGCTATGTATATATACATTTTTTCTTTTAAGACAGGCATAGACACCCCTTGAACCTAAGGATTCACAGAAATTTGAAAGCTACCATTGGTAGTCATCTGACACCCTCTTGTCCACTGTCTCAAGTCACACTACTCACACTGGCTTCAGCATATTTTACAAAACTAGGTGATTTTGCATCCTTAAAAAAAAAAGTGTTCCTCGGCTGAGACTTACTGAGGAGGGAAGTGTCTGCCTGGTTATGATTTCAGATGTCTTTCAAACAAATGTGAGATCCAAATCACTGCAAAATTCAGCATTCAGGGATGTCATGTAAATTTTTTACACTCACTGAGGATTACAGACTCCATGAAGTGATGAATAAACAGATTTATTCAGACATTCAGCAGTTTTCATCTCTGTCTAGAAAAGCTGTTAATAAGCTAAGATTAATTCTCTCTACATTTAAAAATAATTGCTTTTATAACTCAATATTTAAAAACTCTCAGCAGAAGTGCTTCGTGACAGCTGCTGAGGAGAAAAACTGGAAGAATATGGTCTAGAAGACAATGGACCAGGTCTGTCCTTAGGGAAACTCATCTCACAGATGGTTTCTTTGCCACAGGCCTGTGCCCTCCAAGCAATGGTGTGCAGTAATCAAAGGCATCTGGTTTCCATTCCTTACAAAGAAGGCACATGTCTCAAATCCTGAAGATTTCCTGGGCATTCGCTCTTGTGAAACTCACTGACAAATGTTGGTAGTCTGGTGGCAATGAGGATGCTCCCAAAGAGCGAATGAGAAGTCATCTGAATGTCTTCTTTGATAGACAACATGACTGTTGAGTCCTGGATAATGTTCAAAATCATTCCTGTATTTATTTCTTAACTGCAAAAATGTACTTAGGGTGCCCCCTAGGCCAAAATGCTGTACAATGTTTACCACATCCACTTATACCAATTCTATCCAGTTCAATTAATTTTGATAAAACTCCCTTGTCCTAAAATCCCCTGATTTCCCTGAAATTATCCCCTGAGAAACAACATGAGTAAACAGATAAATCTGTGCTGGGACTTGCATACCAACAAGCTTGGGCTACATCAGGCCAAAAAGAAAAGTGCATTTCAAAGTCAAAGGTCCACAGTTCCTGAGCTTCAGACTCTCAATTTAAAATCCACAGACTTCTAATTTAATTTGGAGATGTCAGTCTGAATCATTCTGGCTGAACTCACCAGGCAGGGACTTATATAAGTGTGAAGGGAGAGACAGTACCTTGGATAGATGGGATTTAATACAGATTAACGAGACAGGTCTACTTAATTAGATTGTAACTAACAGGACAAGGAATTTAACAAAAAGTCACTGTACCTTATGCAGACAGATTTGGTGCTCTGTGGGAAATATGGCAGCTGAAGCATCTGCTAGCCAAATTTTCTAGTTATTTTCAAGGACAGCTCTGTGCAAAGCCATCTGCAGGAATTCAGTCTGGTACCACAGAAAACTGGTAACACCTACATATGGAAAGGGAGTCCTTGCTGCATGGATGAGGGAAAGGTGTTCCTGCTCTCTCCTGCCATCTCGGCTTTCAGGCTGCAGCCGTGGGTGAGAAAGACCTTATGCTGCAGATTGCAGTTACAAAAGGAACGATAACTTGTGAAGATCCAAAGTTTACTCAAACTGTACAATGTAACAACACATCTCTGCACTGCTCGAGAGAAGCTGCACGCAGCCAGTAATTTCTGCAATTTTCCCCATGACTACAGTTAGCACTGAAGAAAACAGCTCTGTGTTCACTGGCTGTTATTTGTGTCCTTCATTTCTCCACATATAGTCCTTACAGACATTTTGTAAAACAAAAAGAAAAAAAAATTAAAAATCACAAATATCAGAGATGGAAAAGGCTAGCTATCTTTTCAAAATTAGAATCTTTTACACATGATTAAAGCATTAAAATAAGTTTTACAAATGCCAGTTGAGCAATACATCAATGCTTAACAAATATCTGACATACTTTAAATAATCTTTGCAGTGCTAAAAAAAAAAACAAACAACAAAACAAAAAACAAAAGAAAAAAGAGGGGAGAAGAAAAAAAACCCAAATTAATATGCTGAATACCTCTGATGTTAATTTTCCCATTTGCAGTCTGTTGCTGTTTATGTAACATTGTATACAGGCTACTTTATTAGCTTCCCTAAAATCCTATTTTTGAAGCCTGCAATAGCAAATAAAAAAAAGAGGAACGGAATACTTTAAAGATTAGTAGGATTTTGTGGTGACCTTTAATTGAAATTATCTCATTTTCTACACTGCACCTTCTTTATGAGTTTGCAGTTGTTCAGAATGGATGGAAAGGATGTCTTAAAATCACTGGCAGCAGACTGGTCAGCTTTATTCACTATTTTCATACTATATCTGGCAGTAAATGAATTCAGAAACGTCAGCTAGGGGAACTTCCAGCCTATTGTTCTAGTCTCACAATCACTATTTTCATTATTTTTCTAAATGTAAGTAATGTGACAGAATAGCACACCATTGTGTAGTTGCTCAATAAAATAATGTAAATCTGTGCTGGTTTTGGCTTGGATAGAGTTAATTTTCTTCACAGGAGCTGGTATGGGGTTGTGGTTTGGATTTGTGCTGAAAACAGTACTGATAATACATAGATGTTTTTGTTACTGCTGAACAGTGCTTACACAGATCCAAGGCCTTTTCTGCCTTTTACCCCACCCCACCTGCAAGTGGGCTGGGGGTGTGCAAGGATTTTGGAGGGGACACAGCTGGGACAGCTGACCGCAACTGACTAAAGGGATATTCCAAACTGTACAGCATTATGCTCAGCATGTAGAACTGGGGGAAGAGGAAACATTTGGAGCAAAGGTTTTTGTCTTCCCAAGTTACCATTACATGTGACGGAGCCCTGCTTTCCTGGGGATGGTTGGACACCTGTCTGACCATGGGAAGCAGGGGATTAATTCCTTATTTTGCTTTGCTTGTGTGCATGGCTTTTGCTTTCCCTGTTAAATGGTCTCCATCTTAACCCACGAATTTTCTCATTTTTACTATTCAATGCTCTCCCTCGCCTCACTATGTGTGAGCAAACAGCTCTGTGGGACTCAGTCATCAATTTGGTTTAAAACATTACAAAATTGCATGTTTTAACTGGGTTTTTAAAAAACGATGCTTCACAAAATTGAACTGTGGTTTGAGATACATCGAGCTGAAAGGAGTGAATTCAAAAAGATTGAGGTGTCATAGCTTTGCCCTCTTTCAGATTGCATTGGTCTTACCTGGTTTATGTAGTTTTGTAAGCACTGCAGAGTGAGCAGAGTGAGTGAATGGGTGCATAGATCTAAAGAAGCCTGGTTTAGATTCATATTAGGCTGAATGAGAGGTAAAGACGTATTGGAAACGTTCTGATTCCTGCAAATAGCTATAGAAAAATATTCCACGTTGAAAAAGGAAAAGACGTATTTTTATAGCACTGCTTTCACATTTATATCTGTGCAGTTTACACACTTTTCATGATCTGAACCCAATGGTTCAGTCAAGGAAACATGACAGAAAATTGCAAGTAATACTGTATTTATTTGTAATACATAGCTATTACTTAAAGCAAGAGATACACAACAAGAATTGGATACCCAGCAATGGAATGAGGATATGGTGTACAAATTACACTCCTCCAACTATTTGCAAACTACTTAATGTATTTTTTCAAAAAGTTGATGCAGACAAGCACCATTCCTACTAAATGAGAGGGTAGTTCAGAGCATTATATAAATAGTTCTCACGAAGTGTTTACACATCTTCTGACATTTTCTGTGCTGTAACAAAAAAAAAGAACAATATCAGAGTACATATGTTTCTTTAAATACATATTTATAGTCATCATGAGGAAGTGCCTTGATAACAGAAATTGCACAGACTTTATCGCTTTGACTTTCTATCCAAGCAATACATTTCTGGAAGCATTTCATTACTTCAGGATCTATAAGAATCATTGTTGTAGCTCTCTTTACTCTCGTTTCCTTGACGGTATGCTGCTGTGGCTTTGATGACACATTAATTGCTTTTTCTCTGTGATTTCCTTCTGGTGAAGTGGCTGCACTGTCTCACTGGCCGCCTGCCACTGCAGGGATGTCAAGACTTTGACCCTTGCTGGGCTGCCTGGCTCCTCAGATAGTTGCTGTAACTGGTTGGTCCTTAGGGTGTTTCAAATCCCAGCATCCCACCTCCCCCAGAATCAGACACTCTCAGTCTTGTCCGCCAGTGCAACTCTATTTGACTTAACACTGGATTTATCATAAAAGTTGCCCTTATTCAGGCAGGAAAACAAAAATCAAGTGTAACA
The DNA here is from genome assembly GCA_013397955.1 of Grantiella picta. Classification (NCBI taxonomy): domain Eukaryota; kingdom Metazoa; phylum Chordata; class Aves; order Passeriformes; family Meliphagidae; genus Grantiella; species Grantiella picta. The sequence continues at coordinate 139,617 of VZRM01006291.1, read as the reverse complement.
CCACCATTGGTGATAAAATGGCTGAGGTCCAGCTGATCCAGCAGCTTGAATCCATTGACTGTGAATGCCTGTTCCAAGCAAGTATATTCAAATGCTTATTATCTCAAATTTCCATCAGCTAGTCACCTTTTGTCATCCTTTCTCTAAGTAATATTTAATTTATACCTCCAGTCCAGTTATGATTAATGGCTCACATTTGGGTCATACATTAGATCACAGAGCTCCAAACATCATATTGGGATGTTTGCTCCCTGCATATCTTCCTTAGCCGCTATTAAAATTTTCTGGCTCTTGCTGAGAAAAACATACTTACAAGGCACTAACAGATTCTGCTTTTCTATAAACATTGAAGTAACAATGTTCTGAAATACCAGACCCTCTCATACACTTTGAATTGAGCATTAATAATGTGCCTAAAACCATTAGTTTCTTTAAAAAAATCTTACTTACTATCTGTATCCATGGGGCTGAATTGAAAATGATCAGAAAGGAAGGCCAGAAGCAGTGAAGAAAACTCAAAGGAAATAACCACACTCAATTAGAGAACACTTTTATGTTCTTTGTCTAAGGAAATAAAGCCAGCATGTTAATTGCGCCTACTGCCTCCACAACCCTTCCTGACAAAATACCCAAAATGTGCAGTATGTGACTGGGGAAAAAAAATATCACCGGAATTTGAAAAGGTCTCAAAGGTAAATACACTTGTTCAAATTTTTGAAGGTCAGCAGTCAACTAGAAGAAGTAGATAAATATTCACACTGGGAGAGGGACAGTTGAAATTCTTCACTATGAGGATAGTGAGGCACAGGTGCAGGTTGTCCAGAGAAGCTGTGGATGCCCCATCCCAGGAAATGTTTAAGACTGAGTTGGATAGGGCTTCGAGCAACCTGGCCTAGTGGAAGATGTTCCTGCCTAGGGCTGGGGGCTTGGAACTAAATGGTCTTTAAGGTCCCTTTCAATCTAAACCATTCTATGATTCTATGAAATAACCAGCAGTTGCAACTAGGTGCCCAGTCAGAGCAGCTCTGGGGCAGCTGCAGAATGAGGAGTCTCTGTCCTGGGGCGGTACAGCAGAGTCCTCATGAGAGATGACTTTCAGAGGTGGGGGATGGAGCAATCATTAGGCAGCCTGATGATATGTGCCTAATTACTAGGTTTGTGCAGGAAAGGGATCCTCATGGAACCACTATTCATTCCCCTCATGTATGTAAATCATAACTGTAGATTATTAATATTAACTCACAAGGCGATTGTTGAAACTTGTTTAGCAACGAGCAGACAAAGGGACAGAAAGAACACATGGCTGAGATGCTACTGTAAATAATGGGCATAGGCAATTAACATTTATTTCAATAAATTAAGAGAACTCACTAAAGGGAAAATTTCTTAATAGCAGCTGGTTACATAGTCTAGAGAATGTCCACATAGTCTTGACGATTCTACATAAACAGTGTATGCTTGTGGTTTTAATATTTTCTGGAAAAGGTTGTAGTGTGAGCACATAATAATTTCATGGCATAGCCTTTATTTTTATTCTAGAGGATGTTTTCTCAATAACTATAGTATGTGCTTGTTTTTATAGCATATACTTGTTTTTGTTTCCTCTTTTCTTAGCAACAGCTTCCAAAAAGACTCTTTTCATCATCACTGCACTTTTTATGTAGCTGCAAACCATAAGTCCCCAAAAAATTAACCCAAACCAGCTCAACCAATTTGGCAGATGTTGTCACTACAATAAGAGACAGCTATTGATTTCCATGTCTTTATTTAAATTTGACTGACACTTGCTAGTGCTGCATATAAATGTCTTAATTCCTATTGTGTTTCTGATTTCTAAATGGTACCTGCATTTAGTTTATCTTTTCTTTAACTTTTTTATCTTTTATTTTTCTCTACATTCCAACCACTGTCAACAGTGGATGCAAACCTGCACATCATTCTTTTTTCTTGCTCTCCTTTACCAGACAATGTAATGTGCACCACTCAAATTATACAACATTTTCAACCTATTTTCTAAATCATTCTAAAATTTGATTCTGCAGCCTAAATCTACATGAAAAGTCTTCCCTGTGTGCTTTCATTTTGTGGCTACATGCAAATAGACTGATGACACACGTATAGAACTTAATCCCAAAGAATATTTGGACATATGCTTAACTCCACTCTCATTTAACACAGCTTTTGAGTTTGTGCCCTCATTTTTCTTTTTAGAAATTGAGGAGGAGGGTAAGGAGAGGAATCCAGGGATATGTGGTGAGAAGACTGCCTTCAGATTTGATTGTGTAGTCCATTTCTGATTCCGTTTATTAATTTCTAATATAGTAGAATAAAAAATTACAATAAAATGAAAAAAAAGTTATTCTATTCTATGAAGGGAGACCCACACGTTTTCCCTGCATCACAGCAATGCCTTCCATCCGTGCACATGCAGTTCCACCTGAACTTTCTAGTTCAAAACCCTCACAGCTGAAGAGACAGAAATCTTGGTGTTTCAAGGAAGACCTGATGCTGCAGGACCAGAGTTCACAGTGACTCCTTGAGGTTGCAGGGTACATGTCAGAGTGTGGAAGAGCTCTAAAGAATGTTAAATAAGTCTTTTAACATTTCACAGTTGTAAATTGCACTTTTTAGAATGCCGAGATCAAGCTGCTTTATCTCTTTTTCCAATTTAACAATCTTGGTTGAAGATATGAAATGTGGGTGAGAGGAAGATGTTATTCAGCTGGATGCTATTTTTAATTTCATAATGTAGATAATTTATTCAGAAACCTTTGCTTTGAAGGCAATCTGCATTCAATGCTGTTAAAGAGTATCAAATCTTTACACAGTTTATGGGATAATTTTGATTAGATGCAGTCCTTACTCTGTGGACAGAAGCACGCAATACCCACAATAATTTTGGTAATTGTGTGTTGGAAATCAGCTCCTGGAATTCAGGAGAAAGCTATTTGTTTAGCATATAATAGTTTAGATCTGTGAGATAGGGAAGTATCTGCAGTTGAAGAACAAACAATAAAGACTGCTTAACAGCAGATTGTCCTTATGTTACTTCACTTTATATGTATCTTAAAGATCACTCAAATTGAAGTTTTCTTGCTCCAAACAACACTAACTTCACCAGAATCCCTCAGAAATGCAAGGCATGAATGGGGAACAATCAGCTTCACTCCTCAGGAAACCCATCTTGCCTGTGCAGAAGCAGATGTGAAAGGGGCATATTGCCTGGGAAAGGTGGCACCAAAAAGTCAAACCACACCAAACTTTAATCAGGCAAACCAAACCCAAGCTGGAAAAATTTTGACTGGGTCCAATCAGGCAAGCTCTAAAGTCACAGGAAGCTGAAACAAAAAATCTGTAAGGATATACTTGGTGTAGATGCTACCTCTATTTCCTTTCTCAAATGATGCCAGTTTTTTGGCTTAAGAACAAGGAGAAAAAATTTTGAAACAAGACCAGCAGCTGCAGATAATTCTTCTGGAGTTATCAAGGTAGCAAAGCAAAACAGAACTTGGCATCTAGGGTTACTTTCGATGGATAACTCATAAATAATGATTAGTGGCTGGTTCTCTGCAAATAACCTGGCCTTTCTGCATTACCAGAGATGTGTCTTCAGGTCTTCTGACATCACACGCATCCAACAATGTCCTTATCTGTGCCCGGAGTGGGACCAAACCCAGGGCAACAGCAAGTTCAGGGAGCTCACCTGACTCTTCTCTGTTCTAGGATCCCATCAGAGGCTGCACGTGGAACTGCCATACTTCCAGTCACTTGGGTAACAACTGGATAATGTGGATATTTCCCGCCAGGATAATCTTTTCTTGAAGGCTTCCTGACAAATGTGGTTTCCAAATACGGATGAAAGGAAAAACCACCCTTGGCCTGGGCACCCTCATTGCTCTCCATGTGGACCAGGTACTGTAGGGCTCCTCGCGGGGCTGGTGGTGGTGGAAGATCCCCACAGGTGTCCTTCAGGGCAGGACCTGTCTGTCAGCCAGGACCCACCTCATCTTCCCAGCCCTGGAGGGGTGACAAGGAAGGGTCAGTCAGGGCTGGTGGTGGCCCTGGGGCCCTGGAAGCAACATACCAACTTATGCTTTGGGCAGGAGCCAGAACTGTTGCAAGATTGATTAGCCATAAACAAGATGCTTAGCAAGCCAGTAGATAAGCATTCCTTGTTTTGCTGATATCTCTACACACAACACTGTAGTATTGTTATTTATATCCTATAACATCTTAATCATTTATCACTTTCCATCTGTGCTGCAGAACCAGGACTTCATCATCTAGGAACATCTGCAGGTCCATAAGCATTCCAGGAGAATATTTTTGCAAAATTTTTGTATTATGTTCCTATCGCCTAGAGAAACAAACCACAGTTAATGAAAAGTAATACTTTGTGGGAAAAAAAGGAAAAATATTTATTTTGTTCTGACCCCATTACTTTCTTTCATAATCATTTTTCAAATAAAAGCCTGTTCTCTCATCTCTCTGTAGCTTCCAATTACCTCCTCAATTAAAAAGGTTTATTTTTACTCAAGCAGGGTCATGAGATGTAATATTTCTTTGTTCTATTGTGCGACAAGGTGGGGTTTTTTTTCCCCTGAGACTGTGCTCAGTGATGCACAGTCATTTCTGCTGACTCATTTCCCCAGTCAGAGAACATGGATGCTACCAAGCCCAGCTGAGAGGCATGAACCGTCCTGTGGTACACATATGGGGCACCATGTAGGAAAAGAGACAAGACAAGACAAAAAGAACAAGACAAGACAAAAAGAAAACCCCTCAGAGCACTGGAAGCAGGAAGGAGACTGGACTGAAGCATGTTTTATTATTGAAATTTGTGTACAAACTTTGGAACTGTAGAGCAACATGACAGTTTATTCATCGACCCTAGTGAGAGCACAGGAAACAGGGAATTGTATTTTGTTATTGTTTTACAGCTAGAACACAATCCATTCATCTGGGCTTGGTTGGATGGGGAAAGGCAAAGTAGAGAGTAATAACAAGAAAATATCTACAGTTGCTGGAGATTAAAGAAAACTATTAAAATTCAATTAAAAATTTCTGCAATTTGAAGAGGCAAATAGGTATAGAAGTACCAAAACACTTCAATTGTTTGCACTGCCGGTGATAAAGCACAAAACAGAGCTGCTCATTTACGTGGGCCATTCCAACAGTCCTCACAAGGCTGGGGTCTCTGTGGTACCAGGTAGGAAAACAGAACAAAACACACATTTGGAGCCCCAAACAAACTTCTCATTGCTCACTGCTCATTGCATTTCTAAATTTGAGGCCTAATGCATACTTGGATTAATAAACCTTAATGTAGGTATTATTGGGAATACAATGACATTCATATCCAGAGAAAACATCCTTTCTCAGTAGTTAAGGTTGTTGCCCTAGTGAGTCTATGCCCCAGGCCAATGTAAAATCTCAGCTTAGGGATGATTCAGGTGCTTTTCTACTACAACCTGTCTCCAGGGACCCCCAGTGCCCCACGTGACAGGGGGTCTAGAGCCTTCTGCTGTCATAACATTTCTCCCTGAAAAGCAGCATCAACCTTGTACCACCACACTCGGCCTTCTCCTGTTCCAGATTTACTGCACCTTTCAGGGAATAGTTATAAGGGACCAGGTCTCAACAGCAGAAGAAAGCAGCCAGTTCTGCTGCCCAGCTGAGAACTGCCTTGCTGTAATTTCCCTGTGGCTTAGTGAGGTATAGTATCCACCTCCTTCAGATGCTGCAGAGAGAAATATCCCCATGTCTTCCACCAGAAATGCTGCCTGGCACTAAGAGCATCCAGGTAAGGTGTAGCTCCCCTGAAGCACTGGGCAGTTTGCTTTCAGCTCTGTGGCATGTCCTCAGCTCTTCTATGCCCTGTGCAGTCCGTGAGTCAGCACTGCCTGCTCCTGCAGCCCAGAAGCAGAGCAGATGCTGGGAGGTGCAGAGCTTACCCCCTCTGCAACCTGCTGCTTTTTCTGATTCAGGTAATCACCCAAGTGGGCTTGAAGGTGAATTCTGGACAGATAACTTAATGCAATACTTCTCTAAAGAGAATAAATTACTAACCTTCTGCAGTGAAGCTACATCAGTCTTTATGTACTAATTTTAACATCAAACCTTGTTAAACACAAAAAAAACCACCTATGGAGGCAGATTTTAATCTGTGTTAAATAAATATATTGATTTATGGTTTGAGTGCTGTAGATCTTTCCATACTTCTATGTTTATAAATCAAAGAAATAACAACCTTGATGAAGTTCATATTTTCTTTGACAGAAAATACCAAGACTGCTTATCACTTCTTTATGAGGAAAGAGGCCAAAATAAAATTGTTCCAAGAGACTGCACATTTTTGTTTCAAATTCGATTTGACTTGCCTTTTTATCCACAGTACAAAATATAGATAAGAATTTTGCAAGCAGTTTTGATTTGCTTAATTTTTATATTACAGAGCAAGCTATGAATTCAAATCTTCTCTTGCCAGATTGTGAAAATCAGCATTTTTCACTGCCAAGGAACATATCTCTAATAGATAACATCTGAAACATCTCTTTGTTGCGAACATCCTTCAGCTCTCCTCCAAACCACTGTGCCCTGTATTATGTTACAAACATATATTTTGAGCCTAAATTTCCAAATGTTTTTACTGAGTTTACTCTTAACATTTTATTTGCTTAATTCTAGTTTTATTAGAAAGCCTGTTTTTTTCTCAGGAACTGCAAACTTTTCCTTTGTGCATTTTTGTTTTATATATATATATATGTGTGTATATATATATATATATATATGCTTTTAAAAGGAATATTAAAGCAATGAAAATTTAGGTATATATTTAAAAAACTCCAAGAACTGGATTCCAAATCCTACATAGTAACCCTAGATGATGTCCTAGATGCAATGACATGGTTATTTTTTTCCTGCTCTATATTTAGATAGTCTCTTTAACTGTCCTTTTCTCTTGGAAAAAAGGGAGATGGGCTTAACTCCCACCAGTGACAGATCAGCTGCTACTGTCAGTCCTGAGGTCAGGTGTATCACCTGGTTTTCACAAAACCAGCACGTAGCTCAGCTGAGTGGCAGATGGACAGGGGTGTACAAGAATTGTGCACACACGTGAGCTGAGACAGATGGCCTGAAGTGTGTTATTCTGTGGGGTGCAGGTAGATTCCCCCAGGAGATGCTATGCTAAGAGGCAGAAGGGCATGAGTGACATGTTGAACTTCTCTGTTTTGAAGAAACAGAATGGAAGCCCTAAAGAGGTAAAAAAAGGGAGACTTGCCATCATAACTACAGTATTTTTTGTGTGCTGGGTTCTTAGCTTACTGGCTTACATGATTGCTCCTGGCACACAATAACACTCTGCTCTTTGTAGCTCTCCAAAAAATATTTAAATCCTCCACTCTTCTGTGCAAAGCAGCATTATACGCTGTGGATGGTAGCAATTATATGATAACACTTTCCAAGTCCCACTATGACAGTTATATTATTTTCTATTACATATACCAAGCACTACGGAAGTTGGCTAGAGCTTAACCTATGAAAATAATTTCCTACCAGGGCACCAAATACTGATCACAATTTTATGAATCTGGAATAGACTGGAATGATATTATGCCTCCACTGGGGTCCATCTTTCCATTTCTGTCACCTGGTGATTTTTATCAAAAGAGCTCAGTAGGTTTTTCCTGCTAGTTAACTACGTGGGTAACACACGAGTTTGCTGAGGCACAGCATAACATGTAATCATTGTAGTGCAGGGAATAGAGTCTATCTCCTCTCAGTGTTATTTATTTGCTACAAACATTGACATTTCCTGCCAGAACCAATTTGGAGACAAATACAATTTTGATATTATTTAGAAAATTTCTGCTTGCCTTTGCAACTAGAAAAGGACTTTAAAATAACGCAACAACTAACATGCTGTTTTCTCTATCCTACATCAAAAAAGAAACCCTTTGCAAAGTAGCACGTTTCCTGATTTTATTTGCCTACTCTTTCTGGGCTTAAAGAGCTGGTATTGATAGCATAGGGGAATTTTTGTTCATAGTCAAGGGGAGGCTATGTTCTCAAGTGGTCAAAAAAACACGTCTTACTTTACGTCATATTCTCTTCTCTTTATACTGTTCCTTTTTATTTTGTTAGATTAAATGGCAATTATCTTCTTTTATGCATTGAAGTTTTTTAGAACAGGAGAGAAATAACTGGGTGCTAATCACTAGGATCCTTAGCCATTAGCTGTTGAGTAGAAATGGGGATTTTTCCACCTGCTCTCGACCCTTATATCAAAATATAGGTTTGTAAGTGGCTGGACAGAAAATCAAAACTCCTTCAGGCAAAGGGTGGACCCAGTGGATGGAGACCCCTTTGTATTTTTCCAAGAAATGTCTCAAACACTCCATATGGAGCAGCGACAGGCAAGATAACAGTCAGGTGTTCCATGAGATATGTCATGAGATTTGTAGCTAAGAGATTTCCATGAGATGTGTGAAAGGTGAGCTGAGGTGGACAGAGAGATGACTCATCACTGCAGTCGGGTGGAAGAGGGAGTGATGCTAAGGTGTGATGGCTCTGTTCCACCCTTTCACTAGACCCACATGTCGCTGTTGAGCCACTAGCAGAGAGAAAAGACCCTCCAGAAAGGTGTGGGATAAAAGAGATTTATTTTTTTATTTTTCCAACTTATATAGACTTTTCAAAGGTCACTCAGATTGGTCAGTCCAAAACCTCCCCCTAGGCCCATTGGCCAGGCCCGAACTGCGCACATCTCGAGAAACCGTTTTAATAACATCCAACCTTTATCTCTGTTTAAAAAAACATAAGCAAATTTTCACGGGAAAGGTCTGTGCTAGCCACACCCACAGCCTTTGTAACACCTCTCTTTGCTCGACTACATATAAATTGCTCTTTTAACATATAAATTGGCTGCCCCCCCCCGTCCCCATTTATGATGGCAGCACGGTCTCACCTACACTTCCTCCAAAAGTATAAACTGGCATTTGAAATCCTTCCTGACAGAGGCTCACAGACAAATCAGCAGGCTTTTTCCTCTTTCTTCCCCAAAGAGAGGACACCTCTTTGGTAGGATTTGTGCCGCTGACTGTGTCGGAGCATACTCAAGAACTTCAGAACAAGGGCTCCTTACACACCAAAGATCTCCGTCAGCAGGGTCTACACTGGATACCAGACCGACGATCTCTCGTTCTTCCTTCTTTCTCCTTTTCTCTCCTTTTTTCCCCACCCTCCTCTTTCTCATACGATATTGCAAGGTTTATTAATATAGCCTTTTGCTAACTTGTGTGCCTTCATCATTGCATTAACAGGTGTGAATTTTCCTTCAAATAAAATCATTGCTTGTTAAAGGATCTCTAGTGTTGTTTCACTGTATCTCTGCCCAAGGTATTTTCGAATCTGAATCACTTTCCTCCCCTTTGTGTTGAAATCGGCCTGATTTTGCCTTTTCACAGTGCTAACAGGCCACAAACCCGCTTTTTTAGTTGCTCTTGTCAGATGCCTGAACAGTCCTCTCTCTTCTGCCAGGTGTTTCACCCACAGAATCACAGGGTGGGTCAGGTTGGAAGGGAACCGCAGTGGGTCTCCTGGTCCAAGCTCCGTGCTCAGGCAGGGTCATCCTAGAGCACAAAGCATAAGATTGCCTCCGGACGGTTCTTGAGCATCTCCAGTGAGGGAGACTCGACAGCCTCTCCGGACAGACCGTCCCAGCGCAGGGCCACCGGCACAGGGAAGTCCTTCCTCGCGTTCCGGCGGAACTTCCCTGCATTCCCGGGCTCGCACCGCGCTCCCGCGCCCCACCCCTCACACAGCCCTTCACAGCCGCCCTGCCGCGCGCCGCGCCGCCACGCCCACCCACTCTGACGTCACCAACGCATCTTGCCCCTCCCTCAGCCGCGCCCCACTGAGGGCAACGACGCTTTCCCCGCCCCCTCGCCTAGGGCGCACCCAACTGCGCCTGCGCCGCGCTCCGCCCTTCCCGGTTGTTTGTTCCGTGCAGCACGGGGGGGCGGGGCAAACGCCACGGTTCCCGGAGCCCATTGGCTGCCGCCCGGGCCTGTGCGGGTGCGCGCGCCCCCGTGCCCGCTCCCCCTGGCCAGCCCCC